>OX439052.1:22198525-22754058 GCA_949317995.1 Acholoe squamosa
AATTCTACAAATATGTTATTCAAGTATTATTATTATCCCGGCGCGCCTGCGCAGAGACATGTATTTGTCTCATGACATCACCATTTATTTCTCTTTTCATTACTCAACTTTGTAAAGTAGTTATGTCCTAATCTAATATTCTTCTTCCCATTATTCATCATTAATCCCTCCAGTTCTATTGGTCCTAAACTAATTATCTCTTTCATTTTCAGATTGGATTTCGGAAGTTTATCTCCTTCATCTCTCGACTGGAGCCATCAAGCCTTCCGTCTCAAATCTCATTATGGACCTGAACATGACAATTTATACCTTAATCTCTGCGGAACACGCCATCCACTCTTTTGTCTGTTAATAAACATTAATCACTTTGTCTTGCCTTACTGCCTTTTTCTTTTGCCTTTCTACTACAATACTTTACATATCCTATCATTGTCAGCACCGCTGGTTACACATTATTATCCATTATGGATTTCTCCTACACCATTGTACAATGTGACCTTGTTACAATTACTTGTTACATTTCCTTCCTTTCCCATGGGAAATGATTGGAAGCCAATCCTCTTAAACGGCCCAGCTATCTCACTACTGA
Organism: Acholoe squamosa; assembly: GCA_949317995.1. Lineage (NCBI taxonomy): Eukaryota > Metazoa > Annelida > Polychaeta > Phyllodocida > Polynoidae > Acholoe > Acholoe squamosa. The sequence goes on from OX439052.1 coordinate 22,199,115, forward strand.
TACTTACCATAGAGAAGCCTACTAGGCTCCTCTATGTTCTGACCTAGATTTACCTCCAATGCAAGACTAATGTTTTGTCTATGAGAGAATCTTGGAATTAAACCTATCAATAAAACAAATTTGAAGGCCTTCAAAATCAACTATATCAAAAGATATTTGCCCAAATAACCATGTCACGCACTGCCCCCCTACCTACTCTTTGCCCTCCTCTTCTAAAAAATCTGAAATCTGTCTATAAGTGGGGTTAAAGACAGTTTGATTACCCTTTTATTTAGGGTAAAAAGAGCCCTAAATCCCATGCATTTCTCCATAGGAAAAAAAACGAACAGTAATTACCATGTCACAGCCATCAAAGTACACCTTAAATGTAAATTCTATTACCGTAAATCCCCGGTCATAAGACGGCCCCGGTCATAAGCCGGGGGGCGAGTTCAGCGGTAATATAGAAGCCGGTTTTAGTGCATTTTAGACTTTTGCAAAAACCCCGGTCATAAGCCGGGGGGCGAGTTCAGACCCCGAACCCCCCCCCCTTACACCCCCTAAAACTAAAAAATCTCACCAATTTTTGAGGAAAATTAGCCATATTTCTATCAATTATTTATTGAGTTCTTATAGAAAACACATTGAAATGAACTTGTATGGTAAAAATCGTACATATTAAAGTAATTCTATTTTCTATTGATTTTAATTGAAATTTGGTAAAAAATTACTTAAACTTTTTAAAAACCCCGGTCATAAGCCGGGGGGGGGGGGACTTTGGGAAAAATTTAGAAGCCGGTTTGGGCCCAAAATAGGAAAAAACATCTGGCTTATGACCGGGGATTTACGGTACATGGATAGCTGTCTTACTTTTTGTCTCACTATATGACTAATTTTTGGGGGTTCAGTTGTAACAGAAATAGGGCTAAATGACAGGTTTTGATGGTCTATGCAAATTCTTGGAATCTAAATATAAGAAAAGCATACCCCATGAAATAGTTTTTTCATCATTTATCAAAAGATTTTCATGTAAATAGAAATATGACTCATGGGGTCTTTGAAGGGTGTGATAGGGCATATGCTGTGTAATGGAATTGATGTTTGGTGGTGCATGTTATCTGCTAGAGGCCAAAATAGCAATTTAAACTTGGTAATCATAAGAAACTCGGCTAAGGGCTAGTAGACAAGAGGTCAGAAAGGTGGTGTCAAAAGCCCTTGCCTCGTTTAACAATTCGTTTTTAGCACCGGTGCACTTATTAAAACGAATGCGGTAGGTTCCTAGCAGTCTTCATGAGGAAATGCCATGTGATGTGAAAGAACAGATAGATACAATGTAGATAGTTCATTAAACTATTTTCTATGGGTGTTGGCCATTTTCAACTTGAAGCGAATGGCGAGATTTGGCTAAAATACATGTTAATCGATTTTTTGACCTGCCCAACTTGAGAATCATGGGCAAATCTTTCTACAAATGATCTGATTGTCGGTTGTTATGGAAAAGAATAAGGAAAATTCCAGTTAATACATGGAGCTCTGATAAATGCGATGGTATAGTGGGCTTTATCTTTGAGACAACTCTTGACAAATTAGCCAAGAAGGAAGCTGTATTTGAAATTCACATATTTTATTTACATTGATTGCACAGTGGTGGGGCGTATGTATAACGGCCGGTTCCAACCGAGTCACAAGCACACAAAGAAATTCTCTCAAATTTGGTGTAAGAAAATCACAATTTTTTGGGTAAACATAATTTTCTCTCCACAAGATTCCACAAAACTAGAGCATCTTAAGCCACAACAAAAAAAAAGTTGGTCTACGGATCGCCCTCTCGGAAATACTTTTTTTTTTCTCTGAAAAAAATCTTGTCTACGGATTTCACTCGTTTCAGTTTCTACAAGTTTTCTCTTTGTGATGTTTGGCAAAATTTTTAGAAAAATAAAATTTGTTCGCTCGCCTCAATTTCCCAGCAAGGAATCCATTAGACGCCAAAAAATTCTTTAAAAAAAAATCGCTCGCTCACACCATTTTTTTCAAAACCAAAATCCGTAGACCAACTTATTTTTTTGGTGTGGCCTTAGCTTTAAATAACTGTGGACACAGGAGCCTTATATTAATCATATAGCAATGCCACGGGAACTAATTAAAACAGTGGGTCTCACACTTTCCTGTTTGGTAAAAAAGGACAAAATATGAAACCCTCAATGTCACAAACCCTCAAAGCTCTAAACCCTTGTACTACGAACAGCGATATTCAATAAACCTAAACATTATCATATACACTGAGGTCTCTTGGTAAATTCTTTCTCTGTATAAACGATGTAGTGCGGTAGTAGACAATATAGATATGTAATTACATCTAGATAGTCTGTTATATCAGATGAAAAAAAAAATTGACTAAAACCTTTGCATGTCTTTTTCAATGTACAGGCTGGGACTGGTTACGTTACATCCATCATATATATGAAATAGTACAATACATGACAACATCTGTAGACCTTTTTTTCTACTCATATTTAGATATGGAAGTTTTATAGAGAAAGGAAGCAACTTTAACATCAGCACAGGTAAATAGCGTTTCCAATCATCATATTCATATCAGTTGGTGCAGTGAAAGCTTGATCTCATATCTCTTATCATACTCTAAGGATTCTCTACCTCAAAAGGTTATACAAAACCCTTCAACAGTAGTATGCAAAACATTGGTGCATTCCAGAAGATGGATTAAGTATGACTTGGACTCCAAGGGCACTGTTTGAGTTAATACTGATCTTCGTATTGGCTTTACACGAGTAGAGTAAAACAGACCACTAAGTTACTTCAGGTTTATATACTATGACCTGAGAATTTCTGACCAACGGTGAAGTAAGGTCAGAAACTAAGATATTTTGTGACTTTGAATCTGAGTAATTCCAATGATTAGAACCTATATGTAAGGTAAGGTATCCATTTTAATATTTATGTCATACACTGTCACTTTAAATGTCGCATGGTGTTTCCAGTTCTATATTCATGTATTAAATGAATTGATGGATATGATGTGTCTATGATTTCAGTCTATCTAAAATAACGCTAAACCATCAATTACTGTATCCAACCTTCTACCGTACTTGTAAAAAAGACTGCATAGATGGAGATAACGGAGTGACCGTGGACACGTATTGTGAACAATATTGAGCGACTGAGTGAATAGGTACATGATGTCATGTTCATGTATGTAGACAGCAACAGTTAGTGGTTTCATACATTATACCCATTGGCCAGCATGATGCTAGAATACAGCCCTGGTGAGTTACTCTATACTGCATCATTCATTCTGGTCGAGTGAATTAAATACAGCGTGCATCATACCAACCTTTTCTGGATGTTTCAACTACATAGGGTCACCATGAGGGATGAATTCAGCCCTGGTGAGTTACTCGCTTGGCTTTTCAAAATGTATCAAATCTGAAGTGCTAGCTTGATGCATAAATACAGCACCTGTGAGTTACTGCCTGCTGCCCTTAAAGCATTTATAAAACCTTTTTTTCTAAGTGGTCAGACATGGGATAATTACAGGTTAGCCTATTTGAGTTAGATGATTTACAATACATTGGCATCATGGGGACAGTATACCACACAGACGGCTCAACACCTACGTACAATACAAGAGGATAATATCCACTAGGCCAAAAAAAAAAAAAAAGAGAAAAGTGTTTCCAGTTACACGACTCAAATATCTAGGGTCGGTAGGTCGGATTTTTTTTCTAATATTTTTCTTCTTCTTTATATTTGTATAGGAAATGTTAGGGCAGATATCAATAAATTCATTAAATTCTTTGATTTTATTGCAAGATGATAAAGGAAAAACGTGATAAATGTGAAAGACATGAGGAATATGAATGCGATATGTAAAATAGATGAAAACATGACAAGATTTTCAGAGAATTGAAAAAATTGGGGGAAAAAACATGCAAAAAAATCTAAAAAAAAAAACACATTAAAGAAAGTTTTCTTCAAAATGAAAAAAAAAAATGTAGGATAGGTCCTATTTTGCAAGGGTCGGTCGGGTAACTGGAAACACAAATTCTTTTTTTTATTACTAGAAAATGTACAGTACAACCTTCTGTAGAGGTCATCTCGCGTACAAGAATGACAATACGTACACCATTAGCACTTGAATACATTGTCTGTCTGGAATTAATGTTAAACTATTAAAAGGAAAACTTTCTAAAATGTCAGGTTATATTAAACCGGTCTGGATTGTAATCTCTTAAGGATCGCTTGAGCTATCTAGTTGACTTACATTTACTGACTGACATGCAAAGCTACCTTCCATCTCCCCCCCCCCCCCAAAAAAAAACAAAAAAACACACCACACCTTTTGTGGCGCAAAGTGATGAATCATCATGATTTATAAATATCCATATTTCAGTCTTTCTTTGTGACACATGGAAGCTGAGATTTAAATGCAGAAAGACACCATTCAACAGACACAAATAGGATAGTACTACATTGTATATATATGTGGTAAATTGATTTTGTGACTCGCACCAGTTCCAGAAGACCAAACCGTCTCACCATACTTTTCCATGTACATTCAGTCAAAGCGCGCTAGTCCCTGCCCCGCCCACCACACATCCATATATACAGTTCTGGGCATGGGACATGGGCAACACAAACTCAAACAACTCTTAAAGGACCACAAAATGCCGGTCAGTTCATTTACAGCTGTCATTGTGTTGCGTCAATGCAGTGCCGGTGAGTAAACCATATGGGCATCATCCGCCCTGCCGGGACAGCATGATGCATGAATGCAGCCCTGGTGAGTGACTCACCACTGCTGCATTCATGCATCATGACGACAAATGGCCATGAAACATGACTGCATAATGTGCTCCTTAAAAGCCTGGATAGCAAATCTTACAAATTATTAACATATCTTACAGTAATGGAAGTTGTTCAGTGGAGGCACCATTGAGTGAGTAGATACAGTCAATTCAACACTGGCAGAATATGCAACAAAACTATTGCAGATAAGAATTACCTAGAATATTTTATACCCACCCCTACGAAATAATGATTTTCTTGAAATTTGGGAGGGCCACTTGAGAGAATCAATACAATATTCCAACTAATGAAGTGGATACAAATGCTGATGTGAAAGGTGGATTAGCAAAGTTTGCATGGATTCTATTTTTGGCTTATTCAACATTAATATACATAAAATAGCTTAGATCTAGAGTAATAGAAAATCTTTATCCAAAAGGCATAGCAACCATTATTAGTTATGATTGCATGCCTATGCCAAAAAAATGATTGCAAGCCTACGCCAAAAATACATCAAGATAATTATCAAAGAATGAAGTAACGCTATCCAACCAGTGCTGAATTTGTGTCGATAAATAATTAGTACTCAATACACATACCGGTAGACCTTTCATTCACATTTACGCTGTCAATCAAACTTGTGCGGAGACACATTCTCAAAGCCAATTAATTTCATGGATTCTAGTTTTACAATATACACATATACATTCATAGTCGATAATTCTGTCCTACATGCTTTAAATGAACAACATTCCATCTAAACATTTGAACAGAGCTCTTATTTGATTAACAGTTCCTCCATTGTATATTTTCTGTGAATTCCTAGTGAATAAATACAATTTAATGACTAGTATTTATCGTCACAATAAATTATATGTACACTTCCCACATCGCGGGATAACCGGCTGCAAGTCACCAGTAACAATGTTAGTGGTGCTGAGAAGAAAATGTTCTATGCATATGACCACATTTGTTTCATTTCTTTCAGTTACTATTTTTGGTTTATTTGAAATACATAGCAATAAAGTAAAAGTAATTCATTTGATTTTAGATATCTATTTCAACCATTCGGAAAAAATCAAGTTATGAGACAAGAAGAGTAAATGTAAGGAGATACAAATTAAGTTATAAACTTAAGACAATTAATCCCCCCCCCCCTCTAAAGTGCTAACTTATCTTCAATAGAGCCAACAAATATATATTATTTATCCTTATTCTAAGTGGATCATCCAGTCACCGGTGTTGTATATGGTATAACTCCAGAAATATAGAAATAGCAATTAACATAAAATGGTTATTTTTTCTTGAATCGAGCTCAGATCTGTAATTTCATTGGTAAACAAACTGACTCGCAGCTAGTAAGGCATAACAATAATAACAACGAAAACATCACAATTATTTCAAAGAGAAGCCAACAAAGGGCCAGACAACATCACAGACTTTGGCCACCAGGGGGCGGCACTGAGATTCACTTGGGACGCAGCTCCGGATTGGTTCATCCACACGACCAATTTATAAATCAGCCTCTAATTGGTTAATCCATTAGACTTACTTGCAACGCAGCTCCTAATTCGCTAACCTGATGAATCGACTTGTAACACAGCTCCTCATTGCTTAATCCACAGGACCCAGATGTATCATTGTTCCTGATTGGTTGGTCCACTTGAAGTCACTATACTTTTGTGAGAGTGACTCCAAGATTGTTGAATATCAAACTCTGTCTTGAGCTATGCGCAAACAAATACCTAATGAAATTTTGCCGTTCAAACTTTCCGCAACGTCTCCCACCTCAGATGATATCAAACCATGGCAGAATTAGACTGAGAGCGTTCACCCCCGCTCTCCTGCTGACAAAACAGGGCGTACGATTAAGTGCCTTAAGGAGAGGGGCATATGGACATTGCGTACATATGTACAATCCTTTAGAAGTGATATGAGCGCTAGGTGATTACGAGAGCGGTGAGGCTGTGGCTGATTTAATGTCAGGGGCGTCTGGTCATGCATGGTCCTCTTCGATCCATGCGACTATCTTCCCCTCCCATCCCGGGATAATGTCATCATCATGCGTTATCTGAAATAATCATGTTATGGTTATCTTCTTTGTTTCACTAAATAGATTGCCTTCAAGCTTGCATATCTATATTTTTTGTGGTACCTTATTATATATAACTACCCATACCATGGTTTATAACCCAGGTGCCACTTAGGCCTAAAAAGAATGTTGTGTTCAGGTAATGGGGTCGGAGAAAAATAGGGTAGGTAGGTAGGGAATTTTTTTTATTTTGGAGAATTTTTTTTAGGCCGGCTGTAAATTTTTGCGCCTACATGATGCAAATTTGATATGTGAGATCGTGAAAAAAAAACAACTTCCATGTCTCGATAAGTGCCAAAATATCAGATTTTCCTCCAAAATAAAAAATTAGGGTAGGCAGCGTAACCTGAACACAACATTTTTTTTTAGGCCTTATAGGATTTGCTGGAGGTCTTGGTGAACCTACAAGTATGATAGCGGTGCCTACAACAAAAGACAAATAGGTATTTATCTTAGAATTACATTAGATACTGCGCACCAAAAATCTTTCTCAATCAATACCTTTTCACTCCAAATGTTACGACCCAAGAGACAAATACACAGGAGCATAATGCATTAGGTGCATGAATGTTCTAGGCGGACCTTCAATGCTTTAACGTGGCGGTACATCTCTTCTATTTGTATGCTTTAACCTACCTCCTCTTTGACTGTACCAAATTCTGGGTCCATGGCCTTGAAGTGGAACCGGTAGTGACCGTTTCTGTCAAACATGCCCCTAAAGTCCCGTAGTGTGATCTCTCCCAATCTGGAATAAGAGACGGTAAATGTATACAGGGGATAAAGAGCAATGATTTGAATAATATCAAGGAATATCAAACTAAAATTAGTCGAAACGTTGATACTTCATATGCATTCTACATATATCAATGCATTCCACTGTTTGTATTTACTAAGAAATATATGCCAACATTAATTTTGGTTAACCATGTATTTTTTTTTGTGTGAGCATTCTACAACTTATAGTACACCAAACTTGTTTTTGGCTTTTTTATCTGATTTCCTTAAAACACTGACAATCTCGATATAAAATGATCAGTTGAATCAAACCTACAACTACATAGTCATACAGTATGTGTCTATTGTGGCGGTGAGGGACATACCTGAGTGGTATTGTGCACATGAACGGTGTTACAGCCCGGTCTGTGAAGTATAACACCTTAGTAGACGACCCGCCACTGCTACCTGATGATGAGTCTAGACGATGCATGCCTAAATGGTAAGACATGATAACTTAGTTTATAATATCATGAGCAGGGAAGTCATAATAACTTAATAATGATAGCATGACTACCATTTTCCTTTCGAAACTTAAGCTCTGTTTTAATCCCCTGTTATGAAATTTAAAATAAAACGATCCATTTAATTAAAGGCTTTGAATAAGCTCTGGGTACAAGGATTTGAAAATAAGAATTTAATTTATGTCCCTCTACTTTTTGTCACATACAAAACAATACAATTTAGGGGTGTAAATGATCTTACCCTGCATCTGTAAGGAGGAGATGGGTGATCGCCGTGCGTCACCTGTCGAGTCGTAGTTAACTCGCGGTCGTCCTGATGTTGTGTTCATACTGTCGCTCTGAAAGTCAGTTTATCAAAGTATAATGAAATATAGAATAGCATTGTGCAATGCAGGTAACCCGAAAGGGCATGTAACCTCTTCTTTTATGTCCCCTCTTAAGCAGAACCTAACCAACTTGGTTTGGTGAGCATAGTCATTATCAATGCTTAAGCCTATGGGTAAATACACCATTACCACTCACATTCTCCTCATCGGCCAATAACTTCTCTCTTGGTGAGTTAAGCCCTCCATCATGTCAACAGGTGTTAAATATCCAACCAATACACAGGTTGATGCACTCTAAATCAATCAGAATTACTTAAATCTCCAGTGTATAAAGCATGTTTTACTCAGATGTGCAGCATTACAAAAAGCTTCCTTGTATAGTATAGTGCTGCTGCCACCTGGTGTTGTGTCTTTAAATGATTCCTGGAATTAACACTAGGTGACACTACTAGACAATTTCTATATTTTTGTGAATCTAGGTGAATTAAGATGGCTCAAAAAGATATATTCAAACTATTTGTAGATGATGTTATGATTTATATTCATTCCCTATCATGCCACAACATTGATGGAATGCTCGTATGGAGAACAAAAACTGATGATACAATGTTAGGGTCAAGTTCTAATTTTCTTCACACCTCATTTGTGGCTTTCTAAAAACTAAAAAAAATATATATGGTCAGCATCCCACACAACCTATATTCATCAACATTCATCAACTTTCCTGCACCACCTCTGCCCAAAAGGGTGGGAAAATTGAACAATTCACACCTCCTATGGGATTTAACATGGGCCAAAAAGCATCTTAGTTTTTCCCACTGTTAGTAGTGTCTTAAAAGTTGCATTTTTACCCCGGCTCTTACAACCCTTTCGGGTTAACTATCAACCATGATACTATCATTCAAAATTATTGTACTCTTTTCAGATGTGACTTATACCAGTTTTCCTCAACATCGCCTCTGAGATGAGGAATTAGTGGGTAGCACATTGAATTAAGGTACCAGCGAAAACAGCCCTAGTGCTAATCTAAAGAGAGCTTATTTGGGTGGATAACCTTTTAGTGCCACTGATTAAATCACTTCTCTTCAGTTGACATGATGCACCGATGCAGCTATGGTGAATAACCCGCCAGCACTACATCGATGCATCATACCAATCCTTTGGGAGTGCATCAATTGTGCTTGATGGAGGACTACAATCTAAGGATCAATAATCAATCAGCTGCTCACCAGTCTACTGGCCTCTGACATCTGGAGTCGCTCCATGAGGGACGAGATGCTATGTTCTAATGCGTCTATTGTGTGGTGATTCGGGTCGTTACCAACAAAGCTACGCAAACTTTGTAACGAGTCTCGTACCACCTGGATGTCTTCGTTGTTGGAACTCTGCAAAACAAAGGTAAATCATATACAGATGAAGTAATGTATTAGCTAAAACTCAGGAGTTGCCAACAATGCATGGTCCATAATGATGCACTATATATCATAGCATCATTGAGTACAAGCAGTCAGATAGCTCCTATACTATAAAACCTCCTCCCCCAATCAGGAGGTGCGAAAGAAGTGGGTTCTGTTCATGAACCAATCAGGAGGTGTGTCTCATGTGAAATGTTCTCTGGCCCTCTGTTGGGATCTCTTTGAATTAATTGTGATGTTTTTATTGTAGCTTTTTTTACATTTGACTCATTACTACTCTTCATACTACTCTTCATACTACTCTTCTCTAATTTCCATCTGAAATCTGACAAGCAATTGTTTCTTCTAACCTGTGTTGATCGACCTGAAGACGGGCGAGAACCGGGACCGTCAAACTGGGTGTGGAGTAACTTTCCTTCCAATACCGCCATTTTACGGTCCTGGTTCGCTAGACGATGAGATAATGAGACCTCAGTATCTCCTACCAACTGGAGCTTTTCGTGAAGATCGATGATCTGAGCGTGGAGTGCACGTGTAGACATCTCTTTGTCTTGTTGTTGGAATTGGAGACTTGCGACAAGTTCCTCGATCTGGCGGTCTCTGTGCGCTAATTCACGCTGGTGGTAAGGTAAAAGGTGAAGGGAATGATCTTCAATTTTATACTCAAAGAAAATGAAGAATCGAATTCAGTTGTCGACTGTTTGATTTTCTCTCCAGAGATATGATATATGTGAGTATTTTAGGAGAGGGCCACCCTATAGCAATGGTTGGACGGGGGGGGGCGATGAAAAACTATTTTTAACCTGGGTTGGGGGGGGGGGGGGGGGTCAGGAGATCACTAGCAATAGTAGCTAATAACTTCCTATCTTACTTTAGATTTAATAGAGTATTTAACTTACCCGCAGATCTAAGACTGCCCGGTCTTTCTCTAGTACCTTCCGTTCAAGATCAGCCTGTAAAGAGATATATTTTAGCATCTTATTGAAGTTCAGTATCAACTTGCATGGACATTTTGCTGAAACTACTACCGTAATCTTCCGCGTATAAGGCGCACCTAGAGTTTTGGAAAATTCTCAAAAAAATGAAAAATTCATAACTTTGGTTCTACTGAATGAATTTTCAAAATTCAAAAATCTATGGGTAGCTTGGGCCACCTTGGACCCTCCTGGGCCCCACTTTGTCCTATTTTGACCAAGGGGGCATGTAAGATATCAAAAGAAAGGTCTTGGTGTCCCCCTTCTGGATTAAATGAGAACTAAAACCCCCCGTATAAGACGCGCCTTATACGCGGGAGATTACGGTAGTGCTAATCCCTTTAATGATGATGAATACCAATGCACCATAATATATACGGTATTATACTCTCTTACTGGAAAGTTACACCCTTGCTCTACACTGGTGCATCATGACAAGTGACAATGAAGAAGCCTTAAGTTCAGGCATCATGTGTTCACTTGAAAGTTAGCCATACCTTTTCTGTATGTAGACTTTGTTGTGAGAAGCCGACCCGTAACAACTCAGCCTTCATCTTGAGGAAGGCCTCCTCCTGGTCCGCGAGTCGCTTCTGGAGACCCATCTACAAGGTCAAGTATTATCACATGAGTTAAGGCCGGAGAATGTCATGGTCAAACAAGGTCAAGGTCAGACAAGGCAAAGGCAAGTCAGGATCATGGTCAGACTACTTTAATTTCACAGGTATGGTTTTAATACCATGTACTGGTACTCTTACTTCTAGAAATATTTATCTCTTTAAGCTCTTTTAACAATTGCTTTAATATTATGTCAGTCCTACCTTGGTGCCCTGTAGCTGCATGGCGTCGTTCTTCACCTTCGACAACTCCTCCCGCAGCTCTCGCGTAGAGTCCTCCGTATGTTGTAACTGACTCCGCAACACAACCTGGCCAGAGAAATAGAAATGATCATATCAAGATATTGTATTAATCTAATTATTGCAACCCTAGAGTTAATGCATACTTCTGCTGTCCATGCTGAATTTATGTTAAAAATTGTGTTGTCTGATTGTCGTAATAGATTAAAACAAAGCTGGATGATGATTTTACACGTGAGATTTTTAAGGTCAATACAGTGAATATGTACACACCAATTGTTCCTCGGCAGTGGACCCTTCACATGGCCTTGACTCTGGATCCTCCTGACCATCTGGTGGTTGACCACTTAACAACTGTAAAGAGCAATGTTACAATAAATTTGTTAGATAAATGAGTATAACAATGTGACAATTCACTGATATAACACCGGCCACAACATAAAGAAAGCTAGCATTCTTATACAGCCTCTCTGCCATTGCACATAAAAGAAAATAGAACTGATGAATCCTACCACACCAGTCAAACATTTACACTGCCCCCCCCCCCCCAATCCCACACCAGGGGACCCCCCCCCCCCAAAAAAAAATAATAATAAATTGGAAACCAACTTTTATGGTGAACATGGTCATTTTCTCACAAATTGACCTGAAACAGCAGGAGAAATGTCTAGATTTTCCAAATTTCCCTCATGGGCATGCCCTCAAATCCTCTACAAAGTTCAAAGTTTTTAGTTTCTATGCTTTGAAGTGTCAATGTGCCCGCCTGGCACGCTTTGCCCCCCCCCCCCCCGGTCATGATTCTTCCGACACCCCTGATTCCACATGGTTGAGTGGTCTTTTAGCATAAGTAAACAACTCTTACTAGTTCCTGTAGTTGGTGCAGGGCGCGTTTTGTAACAGCGAGTTCAGCAGCTAAATCAGTGTGGTCATCGGCCAGCGTGTTCCACACATCTCCCCCCTCGCAGCTGTCACATCGCTCTGCTACCTCCTCCTCTCTCTCATATGCTGAAATAATGAAATGATTTTTTCTTTGATATTTCCATTGAAATCTATGGAATCAAGATTCTTTTAGTAGGGTCCAAACAGTGGCGGATTAAGGGGGGGGGGCGCCCACACCCCCCTTTTTCCCAGTACTTAAGAGTTTAATAACATATTTTGGACCCCAAAATTTGCTCAAAAATCTTCCAAATTTTCCAAATCCTGGATCCCGCCACTGTCCAATGAGAATTCAAACTGTCCCATGCAAATATTGAAGGGAAGAAAAAAAAAGAGAAAAGATCTATTGTATTCCTGCCTTTCTACAAATTTAATTGACTAACATACCTGCTACAAATTCTTGAGACTGAGAACTGTGAACTCCAAAGTCCAGTCGTCGGTTTATTTTTGGTGACCCTGAGACAGATGACCGGGGACTTGAACCACAGCTGGCGCCTTCCAATTCTCCCCGTTCCCGGGTGGGGCGCCCTCCACCCGGCCCTGCCCCTCGTAGCGGGTCAGCTCGCTCTGCGTCATCGGCTCGTCCACCATCAGTGTCGCTGTGGCCACCCTCCTGGAACCTGGAAAACACAATTGTAGGGCTTGGTTAGACAGTTTTTATTCAGTTTTATTTCTTTCTCAATAGTGTTAAGGTATGGAAGTGTCTAGGTTTTAGTCATACATATAGATGCCTTTTTTCAAATTTGGTTGAATCTAGCTCGTAGACTGATAAACATAGATTTACTTTAAAGTACGTTAAAATCAGTAACATATACCTTTCTTAATAAGAAAGATACATAAAGAGATATAAAATCTGCTTGGAATATTGAATGCCAAGTAAGATATGGCAGATCATTATCTTTGTGACATAGGTTAGCGACACTAAAACACATATTATTTCTGGGTCTAACTTTGATTTCAGAAATGATTTGCAAAATGGATGCCCAGAATAATTACAACCTTGGCTTTACAATATTGATACCAGTTACAGCCGATCTGTTAGGGTAACAAAATGAGTTAGGAAACATTCAGCGGTGTTAAAAGCGATGAACAATATTATTCCGTTCGTAGACAACATAACCATTGTAGGTACTTCCTACCTTACAGTAATTCCATAGATAATCTATGTGCAATCAATTCAAGCCCATTAGCTGGTATTTACGGTACTTCTTTTTAGCCTGCAAACTTTGACACATAAGATAAAGATTTAAGAAAGATACTTACACTTACGTTTTGGCAGCACTTACCAACAGGATATATCTTTCTCTACTTCATCTAATCTAATCGATGCCATTATGATTATACGAAATGCCCAAAATGTAATAAATGTTTCTTATCTTGATTGTGAAGGGCTTAGCCTTAAGCTTATCTTTTTTTTAATTTGCTTATGCTACCATATTACTTGGGAATAAGCAGGGGCACACCTTGAACCAAGGAATGCTATTTCTCATCAATGGCTGAAATAATATTATTGTACCAATACTTTGTCTCAGAGTTATTGTTTCAATTTTCTTTTCTCTTTCCCCTAAAGAGGCTACTCGAAAAAAAAAAACACCCTTTTCTCCAAGAATCTAGCCATATCATCCTTAAAACGCAATTGGATCCCATATCAGCTGTCTGACTGTAAAGGGTTTGGAGCTTTATATTCTATCTATTTACTTATGTTTAGTTAGAAAGAACTTGATGAGAAATATTTCCCTGTTTGCTTATTGACGATGACTAAGGCAGCATTCTGCCTCAAGGCCCCTGGTCCCTGTGTCCTGTAATTATAGGACTACCACAACTGTGGAAATCACCTCATAATTGAACTGATGGACATGGTATACCATAGTCAATTTATGCATTATGTCAAACTGTTATCATGAGAAGTAGCAATACAGGGCTGGCATGTCTACCTGCCAGGGCTAGCCTACATTAATTCATTCATTATGACATGATATAATGTGGCCTATAAAGGGTAAAGAGGGAGCCAGGCATAAAGAGCCATGGATAAGAAACACCCTGTTTGAACTGTCCCTCCCGATAGTCGTTGCAAAGGGCCATTTTTCAAGGTGCTGATTCATCATGGACGTTTTTCCCAAGTTCTTTGGTCTAAGGGCCCCAGTTTAAAGGGACCCAACTCAAGGCCCCATCATTTTATGGAGCCTTATCCCAGAGGGCTTGAGACCTTATACTGTCTTAGACATAAACCATTTACGCGTAGCCTGACCTCCGAAATAAGATGGCGCCCAGATGGGTGAGGTTCCATCCAATATACAATCTGAAGCAATGGTACATCATTTTATCAGTCAAAGCCTGTGACACTTAGTGACAGAACCTCCATTGGAAGAAGATTCACAATGTTCGCTTCCATAAATTCTTGCGTATAAGACACAACTCACATACCCTGTTCAATATAATAAGCACCCAGTCCCAGGGCACTTGAAATATAACATCGGTCTCTTCAGTACTTATGAGACCCAAAAAGGGGGTATGCGCTTATCATATAAAATATCCGTAAACCGTATTATATGGTCTAAGCCACCCTCTGTGTTTCGAAATTTGTAAGATTGAGGCGGGATAAGCCTCTGAATCTCATTCAAGCAACGACTTATCTACCAGAATTTATGGTATTACTTTTCAAGGTTCCAATGGTTCAGAATCAAATCAAGGCAAGAATCCATAACTTACTGCTAATAAATTAGCCTCCTATAAACCTTTTTATTAGTAGCACACTACTCCACGGTGGGATCCCTTTGTCCATATAAAGCATGGACTCTGAAAATGCATTACTGTATTCGACCTAATTAGCACACTTTGCGCTTAAAAATATCCCAAATGTATATCCAGTAGTTAAGAGTTTAATTGGGCTTAAAAACCCAAAAACTTTGGGTAATTTCTAGTTTTAAAAATGGCCAAAAAGAGGGGGTGTGCACTAATTAGGTCAGATACGGTACTCCAAAGAGCTATGTTGGTGCATCATGACGACAAATGAACTTGGTCATCATGTCGCCTTTAGATAAAACACTCATAGATTTGATCACAACCAATCATTTTTATCATGCTCACTCGCTCTCGTTCACTATCACATATTTCTAGCACCCAGTGCAAGAGGATATCCTTAACTATGGGTACATTTGTTTGACTATTCGGTGTGTGATGGGGTTTGTGCCTTCGCAGCTCCATTGCTGAACTACAATGTAAACTTATTTGATAGTGATTTCTTTTGCCAAAATAAACGCTGGAAAAAATCTCATCCCATTACATGTCCTTTTACACCTCTATCTAGGCCTTGGCCCTATATTGTTAGAATCTGAATATCTTTTCATTACCTTCTCTTCTTTTTCGTAATAAGTCCGATAATGCGAGCGAGGAAGTTGCCCGGTGCGACCGACATGGTCCAGTGTGGTAATATATAGAGAAACCAGTGTAGTCCACACATTACAGATATTAGTATGGGTGATGGACAATGTCCACCTTTAGTGACCGTTGTTACACTTACCCCCACCCCACACATACATACACCCATCTCACATAAACTTAATATCTATATGCTGTCTCTCTTATCTTGGTGAGTTGTCTGAGGAC
The DNA here is from genome assembly GCA_949317995.1 of Acholoe squamosa. Classification (NCBI taxonomy): domain Eukaryota; kingdom Metazoa; phylum Annelida; class Polychaeta; order Phyllodocida; family Polynoidae; genus Acholoe; species Acholoe squamosa. The sequence continues at coordinate 22,215,341 of OX439052.1, forward strand.
CGAGGGGATGAGTTGGAGAATTGGATCATCCAAATGAAATCAAAATGTTAGAAATTCACCGGATCTGGGTCTGAATTTTTGGTTGATTTTACCTCCACTAATTGTAATCAAATGTTAGCAGAGAGACTGTAGTTTCCATAAATGAAGTCCCTTCTTTCCTTAGTTTGGACAGGTATTTAAAAGCTGTTTGTCCACCACAGCAGTGATCGCATCTATGGGTGACGGAATCCATGAGGAGGATTGAGGGAGAAAACCCCTATCGAAAGATAGCAAGTCCTTTATTTGCCTGGTCATATAGACAGGGCTAAACAAACTGGTGTATATCAAATGAAATGCCTTAGTCTCAGTCTCCCCCTTGTGGGTCTAGTGAGAAATATCCTCATATTTCAGCCGCCCCTTCTACGTGGGGTAATACATTGTCTGGGAATCCCCCCCCCTCCCATTTTTTCATACTATATAGAGACAGAGTATACATGTATTTACAGATGTCAGAGTGCTGTATCCATCTGTACACTATCAGTTCAGTGAGGTACCAACAACATGGTACAAGTATCTATTGTTATCACTGTTATCTTAACCACTCTGTGACACTATAACAGTCAGCGACAACACTCAACATGTCACATCAAACATGACCTCAGCTAGATTATCCACAAAAAAAGTACTTGAAAATTTGAGAAAATAATCTAAGATTTTGAAAGAATAGAAGGTTGATCGGACCCATAGGCATAGAGAACACTGCGACGACTTTGGATGGGACCTACCGATAAAATTTACAACCAAGAAGTTTAGCATTCGGACTACCATACCCATTATAGGCTGTCAGTTTCTGGAATGCCAGACCAAAAAGACAGCAGTTAGCAGCAGTGAGCGAACCAGAGGGGTATGGCCACACCTAAATTGCCTGCCATTCCTACTGTGGCCTTTTACCCCCATCCTACCTCATCTACACATGGCATTCCAGACTAAGGCTCCCCCACCAGTCACTGACGGTGTTATCTGTTAGTGTAGATAGCTCCCCTGCTGTACACACCTAGTCACACCTCCATGGGCTATGATGGAAACAGGCAAGAAATCTGTTATTAACCCTTTAAGGAGCACGCAGTGCTTTATTGTATTAAGCCCATTGTGAGTTAAGTTGTGATGCATGAATTAAGCCCTGGAGAGTGCTGCATTCAGGTATCATGCATTCACGATGGGGCTGGTGCACTCCTGAGAGCTTCTTCCCATGGGCCATCATGGCATTGGTGCATCATGATGGGTGTACATGCACACTGAAGCAGCATTCTGCACTTAAATGGTTAAAGTCAGAACTGCCTGAATGGCTACCCAGAGGTTCATAGATGTCAGGATGGGTTAACAGTACTACGGTACCCTACTAATGTATGTGTACGTTTTACGTGGAGGAGAAAGAAGGCATGGGAATTCACATTCATCATTAGGAATGCAAGCATCTGATGCAGCCCTCCCAACATTTCAATTTTCCTGCAATATCAGAGGAATTAATGTTACGAGGCACTATGAGCTAGAACTAACAGGTCATCCCCTACACATGTATTACAAGATAAGTGGCCATGTTAGATAAGAGGTGGTTAGAGGTCCTTGGCAGGCCTGTAGGACTGATAAGGCACTGTTTGACATGTTTACTGACCCTTAACCTAATTACTTGTAAACTAACTCTTCAAGAACAGCATGATGCCTCCAGGCTCATGAGGTTCCTTTGCTGCCATGATGCAGTACTGGTGATTAACCCGTCAGCACTAAATTACCAGTGAATAATATGACTCATCAAAATGTGGCCCTGGACAGCAGACTCACCACAGCTGCATCCGTGCATCAAGACTACAAATGGCCCCGGACAGCAGACTCACCACAGCTGCATCCGTGCATCAAGACTACAAATGGCCCTGGACAGCAGACTCACCACAGCTGCATCCGTGCATCAAGACTACAAATGGCCCTGGACAGCAGCCTCACCACAGCTGCATCTGTGCATAAAGACTACAATTGGCCCTGGACAGCAGACTCACCACAGCTGCATCCGTGCATCAAGACTACAAATGGCCCTGGACAGCAGACTCACCACAGCTGCATCCGTGCATCAAGACTACAAATGGCCCTGGACAGCAGACTCACCACAGCTGCATCCGTGCATCAAGACTACAAATGGCCCTGGACAGCAGACTCACCACAGCTGCATCCGTGCATCAAGACTACAAATGGCCCTGGACAGCAGACTCACCACAGCTGCATCCATGCATTAAGACTACAAATGGCCCTGGACAGCAGACTCACCACAGCTGCATCCGTGCATCAAGACTACAAATGAGTATGATGCATAAAAGCTATACAGTTATTAGAGTGCTGGAGGTGTGAACACTTCATCATAAAGATACCGTGTCTACAATTGTTAATGGGATTGTATCTGGGTTTTGATAAGGGAAGAAGGTAGGAAGGGAGAATGACAGGAGACAGACGGGAAACATGGAGAGGTAGGCAAATAGGCAGGCAGTGAGGCAAGTAGACATAGGTGAAGCTTGCAGATATAAAGGAATACAGGCAGTGAAAAAGTGTAGATATGTAAGTAGGCTGGCAAACATGTAAAATAAATACAGGGAGGGGAGTAGGTAAGAGAGAGAGAGAGAGGGAGATAGAGGAGGCAGGCAGAGAGAGGGAGGGAAGCAGGCTATTAGGGAAGCTGGCCATCAGAAAGGCAGAAGACATGGCAGGGCAGAGGCAGGCATAGAGGGAGAGAAGCAGACTATCAGAAACACAGCAGACAGAGCGGGACATGGGCAGGGCAGAGAGGGAGGGAAGCAGGCCATCAGAAAGGCAGGCAGACAGGGTGTGAAGGAGGCAGGCAGACAAGGAGGGAAGCAAGCCATCAGACAGGCAGGTATACATGGCAGAACAGAGGCAGGCAGATAGGGAGGGACGAAGCCATCAGAGGCAGCAAACATGGCAAGACAGAGGCAAGCAGAGAGGCAGGCGGAGAGGGAGGGATGCAGGCCATCAGAAAGGCAGCAAACATGGCAAGACAGAGGCAGGCAGAGAGACAGGCGGAGAGGGAGGGACGCAGGCCATCAGAAAGGCAGCAAACATGGCAAGACAGAGGCAAGCAGAGAGGCAGGCAAAGAGGGAGGGATGCAGGCCATCAGAAAGGCAGCAAACATGGCAAGACAGAGGCAAGCAGAGAGGCAGGCAAAGAGGGAGGGACGCAGGCCATCAGAAAGGCAGCAAACATGGCAAGACAGAGGCAAGCAGAGAGGCAGGCAAAGAGGGAGGGACGCAGGCCATCAGAAAGGCAGCAAACATGGCAAGACAGAGGCAGGCAGAGAGACAGGCGGAGAGGGAGGGATGCAGGCCATTAGAAAGGCAGCAAACATGGCAAGACAGAGGCAAGCAGAGAGGCAGGCAAAGAGGGAGGGACGCAGGCCATCAGAAAGGCAGCAAACATGGCAAGACAGAGGCAAGCAGAGAGGCAGGCAAAGAGGGAGGGACGCAGGCCATCAGAAAGGCAGCAAACATGGCAAGACAGAGAGGGAGAGACGCAGGCCATCATAAAGGCAGCAAACATGGCAAGACAGAGGCAAGCAGAGAGGCAGGCGGAGAGGGAGGGACGCAGGCCATCAGAAAGGCAGCAAACATGGCAAGACAGAGGCAGGCAGAGAGACAGGCGGAGAGGGAGGGATGCAGGCCATCAGAAAGGCAGCAAATATGGCAAGACAGAGAGGGAGAGACGCAGGCCATCATAAAGGCAGCAGACAGGGCAAGATTGAGGCAGGAGAGGGGAGGGAAGCAGGCTATCAGACAGGCAGGCAGACAGGGCAGGACAGAGGCTGGCAGGTAGGGAAAGAGAAACCGCAGCAGGGAGGGAGGCAGTGTGGGAGACAGACAGGGAGGGACTTGGCCTTATCGTTTGACGATCATTTCCAGTCTGATCATCTACATAGCTCTATAGATCAACAGAAGGATCAACACCTGCTGATAACAAATTGATACTTTGTGATACTAAGATTGCTTCATGCCTTTAGTTTATGCCCCTTAATGTTTGAAAGGCATCAATTCTCTAGGACTGAAGTTTTTTGGGTTTTTTTGATAGGCCAGAAAATGTATAACATAATGGATATCAGTGAAACAATACAGATCTAGTTATCGATGTCGGTATCAATATACATGCAAGTTGGTCTGTATAGTAATTAAGCCGAAATATAATTGGTTTTAGGAACTAAACTGTCTGCAGGTGTATCAAAGGCCGCAAGATGTAATCAAATCTATGATGTATTTAAAAGAATATCTGATAATCCTATACGTGACAGAAATATAGCATAACATTTAGTTTATAATGAGGGCGGAGAATGTACAACACAATAGGCACAGGGTCCGACCCTAGGATGTAGGGCCCTTGGAACAAGGATTGACTCTAAAGATGAGGACCAATGAAACTGAGGCCCTAGGAACCAGGACCCCTGAGAATTTAGACCTATGAACCAAGAGATCTAGGAACTTGGGCCCTCATGACTGGAGACCAGGGCTGGGAGTAAAGTCTCTGTAGCCCTTTTTCCTAAGGCCCTATTCAAGTAATTCTAAGGGCCCAGACTCCAAGGGCCCCAGTCCAAAGGGCCTAAATCCCAGGGGCTGATTTTGGGGGAAACTGCCCAATAGGTAGCAGCAAAAATACCAATACCTGAAGAAAAGCCCAAGGAAGCGCCGCATCGTCTCAGGGGTGAACATCTCACACGGTCTTGTCACCAGACGGAGCCACTGTGTCACAAACATGACGCCCCCTAGTGGCGTTATCAGCACTATGCCGTCCTGAAGTACCTGAAGATGACGTCATTAGATTTCACTGTAACTCTATTTTTAATATTTTCCCTTGGCTTTTGATTAGTTGCTCACATTAGATCATTGTCTTTCAAGTAAAAGTAGTCCTTCACAATTCCTGTCACAAAGAGGAGTGTCATTGACCTTCAGTGCGAAAAATTACTCAAATCAGGTTTGCGGCTTTGCGTCAAGAGTATTTAGCTCAAATGAATTTGGGTATCTATCACCACCACTCAACCGAAATTCGAATCCTATTGGATACAGACAAGAAATTCAAACAGGGTAAACTTTGTTTGATTTACCAGTCCTTGAAATGTCCATTAACATTTAAATCCATCCATGAGATATCCAGTGAATCAAAAGAGCTCATAGGTCCTAACAAAGTAGTCAGTCTGTGGTAGAATCTAGTGACATTACAGGGAGATTATAAGCAGCTTCACATACAGAGATGATATTGGCTCAAGCCGGCACCCGGCCACTTACGTACACACTACCACCCAGTTAGCCAATAGCTATGGCAGCTTGTTAGTGGCAAATTTCCACCACTTTATCCTGCTCAGTAATCTCCACATGTAAATCCACTCTCCACCCGCAGAACTAGAACTATGGGAATTGGTAAAAGCATGTACATGTATAAAGCTACAAAGGATATGCTCAGAGTCACTCATAGAGCAGAGGATGTAGTATCTGGGTCATTGGGACGCTGACCTCCCAGGTCACTGAAACGCTGGTTGTTGTGTTTGTTGCCCTTCCTTGTTTTGTTTTATTTCTTGCTCTGCTTTTCCTATCTTCCGCTCTGTTTCCCTAGAGAAGCATATGGACACGTGTCAACTCATGGACAACTGAGGAATGTAATATATGATGATTATGCTTGCACTAGTGCAGGCGTGCAAGCATAATTGTCACACATTGCGTTTATACCATGGTCTGCACCTTTAGGATGCATTAGAATGCATTCTGCATTCACTGACATACAAATATATATGGTGTCCATAGGGTCCTAGACATATGACTCATCCAAACCAACACTATTGTCCAGCCCCATGGCCTAATAGATAAGATGCAGAACTTTATATCAGAAGGTCCCTGGATCGATCCCTGGCAATGCTGAGCTTTTTCGGTATGGACCACTGTCAAAACTATCTCATAGCTGCTGTCACATATAAGATCAGTATAGAAAAAAAGAACACTGTCCATATTCAAGTGTCAACTCTCTGTGCCTCTATCCTGTAATAAAAGCACTCAGATTATCCAGTTTGGGCACCTAAAATCGTTCTGAAATATGATAACCGTGGTATCATAAATGGACTCTATATGCATTCAGAGGAACCAATGCATAAAATATCTATTAGAATCAAAGATAAAACAGATCCATGGCTACAGGTCTCATATGAACGAGTCACTAGAGCACTGAAAGTTCATGTAGCTTAGTCTCAGGTTGTCCTTTCTCTTGTTCCTAAATCCTATGGGACGAAATCATCCAGGCTTATTGTTAAAATGGTGATGTAGTATTATGAAAATCTGAAATCTGTTTGAAATAGAAAATATGTCTGGATGTTATACATCCCAATTTCACAACACACAAACCGTCTTGTCTGCTCTAGTAATCCAGAGTGAGAATATTTGGTCCTCTCCTCGACCTTTTCTCTTCGAACACTCCACAAACCCAAAACAGACGTACTAACTTGTGTCACATAAGGGAAGCTTATGTACCCTCATTGGTAGGAGGGGCACATGGAACCATCCATCTTCTCCATCCAATGTGCTGCATGTGGTGAGGAGAGTACAGAATTGTGCTGTCTTTGACTCTGTGTGTATGTGTGTGTGTGTTGGATTGGGGGGATCAGTGGCGTTGGGGTTAGGGGGGTGGTTCCCCCCTGTATCGACCTAACTCCGTAGATGAAGTGCAATCAGCTGACTACCGGTACTAGGATCAATTCTTGCTGATAACAGTCGTATCAGTATCACAGGATAATGTATGTTAGGTGACAACTGGTGTTGGCTTCCATATATGTAGATATGTTTGGTTCAATATGGGTATCTTGAATATCCATAAACTGACAAAATACGATGAAGAGTTTAAAGGCGAAGTGCTTGTAGATTAGCATACTCCTCTTTGCTCCCTAAATCTTCACCATCAGTATGTACTGTAAGAATGGTTTGGCTTGTTCTCCAGCGCCAACAGAACTCATTCCATGATCCTCTCATGGCAGAGTCAGTGTCTGAAGAGTTCCTTCACTATAAATATATGTGACTTGATTCTCATACCCTGACCAACGTGTGTGGCAGATACAAGATCAGCATGTTCCATATGAAATTAAGTGTCCCTATTACGTTGTGGGTTAAGTGAATGGGAGCGTCCATGAGAATATGGGTTCATAAGGGTGGGTGTGTCCACAGGAGTGGTTGTTTCAAGCCTGCATAGTGCGCTGGAGGCAACTCCTTCTCTTTAATAGACTCTTCCAAGTCTATGGACAAAGCCTTGTGTCTCTTGTCCTTTCTATGGATAGAACCTTGCACCTTTCAAGTATAATACCCATGTATAATGCAGATATCCTGATGGGGTGCGCATGCCCCTGGTGATGTATAAAGTACCCTTCACCTTTATACCAGGTCGAGTAGCAGTGGTTGAGAGCACCTCAACATACAAGTATCCTCGTCACCCTTAGTCTCCCAGCAACTCTCCTGAAGTCCATGAAATCCTTTCTGTCTCCATCTAGTATGCCCTGATGCATGTTCTCTTTATGTGTGAGATACAGAGATGTGCACACACGGGTGTGTAGTTCCCCCCTGGGTGTGCGTGTTTACATTTGTGTACTAGTACTGGAGGAGCCCCTCTCGGGTCAGCTCCAGATGTGAGGGGAGCAGCTCATGGTATGACCTACTTATCCTACTACCCATCCTAGAATCCACAAGTATTATCATAGACTTGTACTGGGTCTCTTGAGGCAAAATATCTCTGAATTTCACGGTTTGAAGTGAATTGTACATGTACCGGTAATAGACTTGCAGTGATCCCTTATGTTCCTTTATTTCATGATTTGCTCAGCCCATCCCAGAAAGAATAAAATGTCTAAGCCTGTGCCACAGGCACAAGTATGATTGACTATCATGTACTATGGCCATAACTCACCAGGGCTGCAATGTTAGACATTAACGTCTAGTTGATCAGATAATAAGAGTGTGTAAGTGATCCTGTTTTTAAAGGACTAAAAGTCAGTGATGCATATGTGCAAGGTTTAAAGGTTCCCTTCAGAGAGGCGCCTGGGCAGACATGGTAGTTTGCTCAAGATCACTCTGTAGGGAGCCCCAGGACAGGGTATCTCTGTCTATGGCAGACTGAGTCTGAGAGTGCCTGAAAGAGTGGCAGTGGGGACTGAACAACACTCTTGTAGTGGTGTTTTGAGATTGGCTAGAGCAGAACTAGTTGAGTACCTCAAGGGACACAGAGTGTTAGTGCATCATACCTACCTTAGGCTTAGGGTAATAAGGCCTTTGTGTGGTTGTACGTATATGTAGGTGGCCTGCTAGAGGGTTAAGGAGGTGTGACTACATCAATACTCTATTCCCATGTGTAAATAATCTGCTGGTAGCCCTTTTAATATGCCTTGTAAGCACAATAAATTTATACAGGGTCCCTGTCCTATAAGGTAACAGCTTTGCAATGCTCATGGAGACACTGTATCAGCAAAATATAATGGTTTAGATAGATGTGTCTAGACAATCAAGTAAAAATATCAAAGCTATGGCAACATGACCAGGATTACCTAATCGGATCATTATACCATACATCGCAGGGGCGTAGGAAGCAGTTTCAGAGTGGGTGGGACCAGGGGGGTTTCTGCAATTTTTGACCTCCCTTTGCTTGAACTTTTAGTTTTGACCTTTTGAGGAGTTGGCCAAAAGTGGGGGATATGCTCCCCCTGTCCCCCCTGCTTTCCACGCCCATGCATCGAACTGGTTCAAGTATGTTTTACCAGTATATATTTTTTATGTGTTTATTTCAGCAATGCATGATTAGGCCACACCAAAAAAAATAAGTTGGTTTATGCATTTTGGTTTTGAGAAAATGGTGCGAGCGAGCGATTTTTTTTTTGTTTGTTTTTTAAGAATTTTGGGACGTCCAATGGATTCCCTCAATGCTGGAAAAGTGAGGCGAGCAAAAAAAAATTATTTTAAAAAAATATTTGCCAAACATCACAAAGAGAAAACTTGTAGAAAGTGAAGTGAGCAAAATCCGTAGACGAGAATTTTTTCCAAGAAAAAAAACAACTTGTATTTCCGAAAATATGGAGAGGGAAATCCATAGACCAACTTATTTTTTTGGTGTGGCCTTAGATGCATTTAAATGCTGTCAGAAACATACCTTTCCCATTATATAGAGAACATGTGCAAAGGAATATACAGGTTAATCATTTCTACATATGACTCTAAGGTTTGAGAGAGGAGAGTAGGTAGCAGACCAAGGGATGTCTTAAAAGAGTTCATCCCTCACAAAGAAAAAAAAAGGCGGCCCTTAAAGGGTTAGGAGAGCCTCCAGGTAGAACCTGAGTAGGTGTACTGAGTGGTGGGGAGGAGCTCCGGGGTATGGCAGGAATCTCCTCAAGGTACTTGGCAGACCTTAAATATATTGACTCAAGGTAGTATAGTTCAGATGTCTGATATTCCCTGATCAACACCACTTATTTTCCCTGATCAAACTAGCTGAACCAGGTAGGTTATAATTTTTGACCATCATTTGCCCAAAAAGCTACATACCTTCTTTACCATGTTACTTTGTGAGAAATAGATATGAATGCCACAGTAAAACTATACCTATGGCTACATGCAAACCCCGATTTTTCAACATTATATCCCATATCTTTCCCTAAACTGTTTTACCGTAAACCCTCTCGTAAAAGCCGTGACTTATAGACTAACTCAGAGCCAGTGGGGTGAAGCAAAGTGGGAAAGGGAAGGAGCGGTCTTTCAGCTATTAAGGGTGTGGCTTATAACCAGGGTTTTTACAGTATGCCCGAGAATCAAGAGTAGAAGTAGTGTCTGAGAGATACAACAGGTGGCAGCACTGCGCTGGTTTGTAATTGAATTTGTATGTGCTCAGCGTTTGACAGCAGAACTTCCACACTCAGATTGTACAAAACTAGGATTGGAAACATTTTGAACTCATTTCAGGGAGTAATCTTTAATTTATACGCGCAAAATAATGCATCATGGCATTCTTGCTTCATGACAAAGAAAGGTATGTGCAACATGACAACCAACCTGGTGGAGATCCGCAATCTACTAAAAATGAATGTCTCTGATTTTAGTTCAACCTACAGCAGTCTCCAGTAACAGCCTTGGTTTTTGGCTCAAGGAGCTGATCTAGATTTATACGGGAGATGGGAGGGCCTAAAGATATTAGTGCTATACCTACAGATGCCTGCCCCCTAATACCTCATAATAGAATGAATGACAACTTTTCCGAGGAATTATCAGTTCTGATCATGTTCCTGTGGGAATGTCATAGCGTCGGCTCCCCGGCTAAGTTCTCCAATGGTTGATTGATTGATTTAGGATGTTACACATTCGCTTACTGTGCCAGCCATTTATTTGTGAAGTGGGTAAGTCAAGGATTCTAATTAAAAACTGATTTTCTAAGCACAGACATGCATCACAAACTCACCTTCCTTGGGGGACATTAAATGCTTTCCAAACTCAAGCGTTTTCCCACAACCCAGGAGTAGGAGGCATCTAGGGCTATCCTTATTTGAAGTCATGCGAATTAAATTTTAAAAAAAAAAAATGAAAAAAGAAGAAATTTAACTAATTACCAATATAGAAGAGGTTACTGACCTATTGTCCAGATATCGTGGACGTTGGGGTCGGGGGTGGATGGCTGCAGCGTCCCTCCGCGCATCAGCCAGCGCTGCTGCCGCTCCCTGAAACATCAATACAAATTATGTCACTTGTGAAAAACCAACTCCTAATTTCTATTTATCTTATTGATTTTTTTACTGTAGTCAATGCCATGACTATTATACTCAAAAGTTATTAGAGGCAAAGGGTTGACCACCATGGATGAAGAAGTGAAGTGTGTCTATCCTCCCACTGTACTGCAATTTTAATAAGCCCTGTGCATTGGCCGCATGGCATGTATAAGCCACATCCTAACTTTGAGGATGTGCTATAGGCCGCACCTAGCGTTTGGTTTTCTGTAGTGTATGCAGGGTCCAATATTGTTCAATACCTTGCGTATAAGGCCTACCTGACTTGTGAAAAGTAAGATAAGCTCCTGTCTCAACTATAAGCCATGGCTTATGCAGAGCTATAATAATGGAACCGGTAGGGATAACTGAGTTCAACGAGTGGTTCCATGAAGTCAATATACCCCGGTATTGTTCTTTCAATGTAACAAAGTTATTAAATGTTATTCTGAGTTTCATTTTTTTACTCCTCAAGAGCAATTGTACGTCCCCAGAAAACCTGGCCCATATGTACAAACATTTTGTACTTGAATGCAGAGACACAAACTTACATGAGCGATGCCGATGAGTGTTGGGTGAGAGCGCGGTGAGACAACCCCTGATGGGGATGCTCCCTGTGGGGACGAGTGTCGGACAGACTGCGGCTTGTAGTGGGCGGCTAGCGCTAGGATCAGCCTCATGATGGTCTTAGGTTTACCCTTCACTATGTCTATAAATAGAAGTTAGATATTGTACTTTGTTTTGGAAGAAATTAAAAGAAAGCAACATACATTTTGTATACCTGATGGGAATTTCTCTTAGAAATAAGGGGTGCCTTAATTGGCCATATAGCTAAAATTCCAAATTTCCCAGATCAAAAATATATTCCTTGAATTAACATGATCACTGTTCACAAATTTGATGTGTCTGCTTTGGTCTAAAACCAATTGGACTGAAATATACCAGCACGTCATGAAAAAAAAATTTGAACTTCTTGTAAAAATTAAAAAACTATATTTGACCTACCACATTAAGATTTATTTACTTCAATTTACCAGTATCATTGGTATATTTGGTAGGTTTATATATAGAAATTGATTTTACCAGGTGCAGTGGTGAGATGCATCCTGATGCGGCGTGACGTCATGAACTGTAGCACTTTCTCCACATTAGACACCATCTCCTCTGTCGTCGTCGGTGACAGCGACACACCCTCCAACCGCTCGTTGGCTGAAAGTATTAAACGTTAGTTACTTATCAGGGCTACTTTATTTCATGAGTGCTATTTAAAAGAGAACTTCTTTTATTGTAGCCATACCTCTTGACTAAAATATCTGCCTTCCATACTAAAATAGGCTTATTCATAAATGAAGGGGAGAAAACACAAAAAACACCTTTAATTACAGAATCCTAGGTGTGATGCCTACAGGTTTATGATTCTTTGTTTGTCTGTTCAATAATGCCCTGCAAGTGAGTCTACTCGCCAAAGTCACATTGGTGGATCATGCAATGGTGCAAAAGTAAACTTACCGACAATCTCTATGAGGTGTGAGAGCGCGACGCCGTCCTTCATCTGGGACAGATCGTCCACTGCCCTCATCCCCGGCTTCTTCTTCAGCTGCGAGTTCACCCATGCTACATAGGCCTGGAGCTGTTTCTGAAACACAGAAAAAGAAATTCATATATTTATTTATTCATCTTTATAAAGAATCCCACGTTCTGGCAATGTTTGAAAACGTACAGCTGTCTCTAGAAAATGGAACCTATTAATCAAGGAACTGGGTATGCAAGTTAAAAGAAACTTGTATTACCGGTATGAATAATCATGGTTTGCCATGGCTGACCACCAACCTATGCTAACCTTAGGGAGGCCAGCACTTCAAAAATATTTGGCTTTTTTAATTTTTTTGAGGGTAGCAAATATTTCTCACGGCATTGCTGTAGACAACTTAAATTTCCCACAGGCGCATTTCACAAGGCCGTATGACTTCACTCACCCTCCCACCCATAGATACAACTCTAAGTGTCCCATAAAGTGTCCTAATTACCAGATATCCTATTGTTCTACATAGCAGGTAGGCGTGACTAACAACACCACAATTACACATCATTATTTTCTGACCCCCCTGCCCTGCCCGTTTCTGTCTCAGCCCTACCAAGTTCTCAACCTCCAGGGATGTAAGTCAGGCATGGGATAAAATCAGGAGTCCTTACATTTACTTGACATAAAAGCCTTCTATTTTTTCCAAAAAGCCTTCCTTACCACTCTTATAATATAAGGAAAATACATGTTGTCATTCAAATTGTCAGAAATAAGGAAATACTGATAAAACTTGAACAGGGGCGGATCCAGAAGGGGTGGTCTAGGGGTGGCACAGCCAAGAAAATTTGGTCATGGGGCACAAGCGGGTTTTCGGGCCCAATCTCAGGGGGTCGGGGTGGGGGCACGTGCCCCCTATGCCCCTTTCTGGATCCGCCCCCACTTGAAGACTTACATCCCTGAGGTCCCTCACACTCCAATAGGTTACAAACCCTGTGTATGAACCAAACTTTCAACTGAGTTTTTCTCAAGAATTTTTTTTTTAACTGACCTTTTAAGGAAAATGGACTTAACTGACTTTTAACTGACGAGTTGAATCCTTGCTCTAACTACTGGGTAGTACTACCTGGGAAAGAGTGGCATGGCGTTCCAATTGTTACCTGTTGTTATCTTTTTTGTCTTATTCCAGATAAAAAGCTTACTGGAGTTATTACCAATCTTAGATCAAGTTAACAAAAACATGACTACTGTGTAATTTTTTTTCCCAGTGTGGCTCTGAAGGACTTCAATGTGTATTGTGTATACCCTGAAGCTATAGCACCATGACTGAGGTCAGCAAAGTACTCTATGTAAGGGTATGGCTGTGAAGGGGTAGGGATAGGGGTAGGGGTAGGGGTGATAGAGAGGGTTGTTGAGATGTTAATGAGAGTAGTGCACATACCTGTGGTTCAGTGTAATTTCCTACCTGGTGGTCTCTAACTAAATGTACTATATCACATAAATCAGAAGTACACCTCTGCATTGAAACACATTAATTTTATCAACAGTTTCATTCTCCTAATTCAGTATGATCTGTCTTAATTTCCCACTTTCTTAACAAATGTAAACAAACACAGTATCTTAGAAATTACCTTTCTTTAAACGACTATATCATATTGCAAACTTCTCTAAGTTCTGTAGAAGTGTTTATACATGTATAGCCTTACCACAACCTGCATATTTGCTGATCCCGGTAAGGTATCCTCTATTCCAAGTGAACTCCTACACCTGTACCCTAATGCAGAGGTAGAATGGGGCCACACTGAGAAGATAAGTGGTGGACCACCGTTATACTGAAATGTCTTAAACTGACTTTTACTTCTACATGGTTGTCATAAGAAAACTCTCCCTGGTGTATTTTTGACTATGCATTATTTTCAATGACACATAATCATACTCGTTGGCTGAAGTCATAGTACATGTACATGTGTATAGTTCTAGCATTCCAATAAGTCTTGATGTTTCAAAGAGTAGTAGGATCTAACACCATAGATATCCAAAATGCCCAATAATCTCTCGGCTATGGCTTCAGTGAAGTTTTCCCTAGGCTATACAACATGCATATCCAGTGCCTAACATTTTCACGGGTACATGTATCCAAGGTGTAGGGTAATCCAGCCAGGGTAGAACTGATAATATCCAGGATGTGTCCACGTCCAATCCTCCTACACTACTACACCTACTCACTGCCACCCTTAATACACCTGTCACACGTGGGTGACCAGGGTCTCATACTCTTAGCGCCCCCTACTAGCAGCGTTCACTCACACATTACCCGTCACCATAGCAACAGGGTGACGCATGTCATTTACTGGCCATCTCAACAATAAAACATTACAATTCCTTACATGGATTTTATACTCTACGTAAAGGATGTGCAGTGGGTCATCAGCTTTTGATTCTATATACATGTACCAACAAAGAAAATCAGCTGGCTTTGCAATCTGCTGTTGCTGCTGTTATTCCCCCACCTCCACAAATCCTAGCCACCCCCCCCCCCTCACTTCCCACTCAATCCTAAACCCTTTAAGGGCAGCACAATGCCTTAGTTCACCATGACATGTCCATTGGCCATCGTGCTCGTTGACTGCGGCTCTGGTGAGCCAGGGTTATGTGTTTGTGTATCATGGCTACCCTCCAGGGTTGATACACTCCCAAAGGGCCAGAATGATGCAAGGGTCGTAACGTGTGAGCCAGTACCACCCTACCCCTTTTAACAACCCCCTTCCCTATACACTCCCAATCTGACATCCCCACCACCACACAACCGGAGGTGCATGTCATCTGGTGTGACCTGTGACCTTTGACCTGTGACCTGAGGGGGCGGTCACACATGGGTGACCATTACCAGGGGGTGATCCCCTACTGTACATCCCCAGGTACCAGGGTATCACTATGGTGGTCCCGGTCCACTGCCCACATGCAACCCCCTCCCTATCTCCTAACCCTTCAAAGGCCATGTATTAATGCATGATGGCCTCTTGTACGTAATCACCAACGGATGGTCAGCATGACGCATCAATGCACTGTAACTTCACGTGTATAAGTCACCCTCTGAATCTATGGGAAACATTTACAAGTCATGGCTTGTAGGAGAGAATTTACTGTAGTCACCCCCCCAGGCCCTTCACCTAGAGGCTGATATCATCTCATCCACTTCTCTCACCTCCACCCCCCCCCCCGACTCATCCAATCCCTACAATCTCCCCCAATAAGGAGGGGATATATGGCCTTAGGTCTAAACTGAGTTTAAGCCATTATAGAACTGTAGGCTACTGGAGGATGACATTTAACCATTTAAGTGCCGCATTGTACTTTAAAACATGCCGCATTGTACTTTAAAACATGCCGCATTGTACTTTAATACACTCTAACCTTTAGAAGTCAGGATACATGAATGCTGTTTTCGGCGAGTAACTCGCCAGGGATGTTTCACTCAGCATAAAAGTCTAACACCTTCGTAGGGTCAGCAGCGATGCATGAATGCATCGCTGGTGAGTAGACACAGGGGCTGCATTCAGGTATCATGGTGACCAGAGGGTATCATGCATTAAGGCACCATGATGCCTTTAAAGTGTTAAGATGATAGAGAGGATAGCGCCTACGAGACACCCTGTTCAAGATATCGCAGTGATCTTTGTATAAATTTCTGACTTTTGTCAGGGTGGCATCCACTGTGGTAGTTGACACTAGCCTTTTATGTCCAACTCTAACTACCATATATATTCATTCATTTTGAGAATATCCCTTCTCTATCTTTTGTTTATCATTGGCTTTAAATCTGTAATTTATGTCTAGCCTCAGAGGCCCAATAGCGGCGGAATGGTGGGTTGAGGGGGATGCATCCCCACACTTTTTCAGGTTTCAGTATAGATTTTATTGAAATATAGTAGAATTTATAGATGTGGGGGGGGGGGGGGGGGCTTTTGGAGTGAAAATAAAGGGCCTTCTATGAGATGGCTGTTTGGTCCGAGAACAGATAAAAGATTAATAGCCCTGTGTTGGGGGGGGGGAGGGTAATGTCAGGGACTATAAGTGGTTTAGGTGCACAACTTATAGTTCCCTCTGTCTGACTGTCACCCCAACACCCACCACCTAAACACCAGACTACACACCTCCTACACACGCCATGCCACAAGCCACTTAACCCTTTACTGATGTATCAAGGTTCATCTTGTAACCATGATGCAGCAATGGCACTGACTTCAATAATGCATCAGCTACACTGTCTGAGTGTATCAAGTCAAGGACTTGAGGGAGAGACTACCACAAGACTTAGACAAGATATATGAGCGGGGTTTGTATTAAGGCTATGTCTATAGTAAGGGTTGTTTCAGAGGCGTAGGAAGCAAATCTTCATTGGGGGGCCCAGCATGGGCCCCACAACAACCACCTTAAACTGTCGGCTCAAGCATGATAACGCCTATATGTATTTAGATAGAATCTGAATAGGAAAGTAATTTTTGTTAAATTTTAGATCTGATTTGAGGCTCAGGTTTTCCATTTTCCCTATTCATTTACTTTATTAATCCAATTTTAAATGCAAAGTTTTAGTTTCTTGTCCAATTAAGCATAAACTCTCAGTAATTTTTTTTTTTTTTTTTTTTTTTTTTTGGGGGGGGGGTCCCAGACATACTCAGGCCCTCCCTCCTTTATGACTGATGCACACAACTATCTGCATTACCAATCAGCCCATCCCATGCACTGCAAGAAGGGCATACCATATGAACAGTTCCTCCGAATCAGGTGAATCTGTTCAGATACCAATGACTTTATCAGACAGAGTCTGGTGAAGGCAGCACATTTTAAGTGCAGAGGTTACCCCATTGATCTGATTGCCAAAAGCCTAGTCACCCTATGGGAACCCAGACCCAATCCCCTGGACTATCACGACCGGAG
Source organism: Acholoe squamosa (assembly GCA_949317995.1). Lineage (NCBI taxonomy): Eukaryota > Metazoa > Annelida > Polychaeta > Phyllodocida > Polynoidae > Acholoe > Acholoe squamosa. Next base: position 22,232,588 of record OX439052.1, read on the forward strand.
GAAGGAAGGTAGCTCCGACCCGACTATGATCATGGTCACTACCTTCAAACCCAGTTTCAACAATGTACAAAGCGTGGTACATAAAAACTGGCCAATCCTGGCCACCTCAGCCAGGACACAACACCTACATGAACACTGCCTCATTGTAGGGCTAAGAAAGCCTCCGTCCCTCAGGGACAGTCTTGTCACGGCTAAACTTAACTAACACCCAGACCAGCAAACAAAGCACCGCTCTGCATGAAGTGGCAGGTTGTCTAATGAGTGCACTACTGAAAATTGCAGATACTGCCCATTAACTGACACCAGTGGTACCATTACATCAGGTTCCACATCAAAGAGCTACCCTTCCAAGATCAAAGTAACTTGCAAAAGTAGCAATCTCATTTATTGTCTCTCATGCAAACGGTGCAAGAAACAATATGTGGGACAAAGTCTCAGATGACTGATGGACAGATTCAGCACACACGTTGGTAATGTCGCGAATATGAAAATGGGCACCCAAATGGGGAACCATTTTAATTCCGATGGACACCAAGGCCTCACAGATATGGAAATCCATGTGGTGGAGTTCATAAATCGCACTCCACGCTCTTTTATGGCGCCGAATTTATAAACTGGAAAGGGACTGGATGTTGAAACTAAAAACCCAGGTACCCTTTGGTCTCAACCTAATAGATGCACCCAACTACTAGGTTGAGGGTCAACACTCAAACTACACCTCTGCAGGGGGCCCGCCCCTTCCCTCGTCTAAAAACACAAAATGTTACCGGACCCCTTGCCACCAATACAAAATTTCATTTCATATTCAGTATTTCCAGATAGATATCAAGCCAATCTAAGATTGACCAATCTTACTGTAAATACCAAACCATGTGTTGACCCTATATAGGTTTGCACCCACATAAATTGTGGGTCCATAGCCTAAGCTAAAAAATTCCCCCTACACTCATTTGAGTACCCTTAAATTTTATGAATTATAGTATTATACTACCGTAATACCCCGCGTATAACGCGCGGCTCAAGTGCGAGGATAAACCCCTTGTGTACCTTATAGAATAAGTAAAATGTTAGGAGTGCGCCTTATATACGAGGACTTCAAACTATAAGTTGAACAGTACAAAAGTCACCAAAAACAAATTGGCCTATTTCCCCCCAGAAAATCACAGATCCACACTGAAAATGTTGCCACAGAAGAAAAAGTGGCTGATTCCTTGTCTTACTTGTTTGCACCCCCCCCCTCCCCCTCAAGCCCACTTCCCATTATGTGTTTTTTAAATGTGAAGGCCTTTTTAAGGGAGGTGAATATGCCAATGAAAAGGTGGCTGTTTCCTGAAGAATGTGTCTTCTAGACCTCCCAAGGGTTGCTTAACTCAAACGATTACATCTATAGGCTCCCTATTAGAACCCCAACCACCCCCCCCCCCAAGGCACAACTGACTCTATTAACCCTTTAAAATCGCATGGTCACAGGTCCCTATCTGGCCAACATGTGTCAAGCATCGCCAGCACTACACTGGTGCATCATGCCCAACATTAGGGAGTGTATCAAGAGCCTCCTAGGTATCCGCCATGCATCAATGCTGCTCAGGCAACAACTCACGGTTGCATTTTTGCATCTCAATTCAATATTGGGAAAATTGGTATGGTGTCCTAAGTCACTAGGCCTTAAAGGGTTAACCAGTGGTGAAGTGGACGATCACTCTTACAGAAATCTCCGCCCAACTCTTTTAAGATGGGCTTAAAATGGTTGTGTCTGTTCTACTCAAAGCTGTCTCCTCGTCAGATACAATCTGGACACTATTAAGTGGTCCTTGACTCAGCGTAAAGCCACCCAGCACCCTCCAGATCTACTGTCAGAGAATATCTTCCTAAATTTTTATTCCACTTTCACTCAATTAGATTGTTGAATCAAATTGATATGTTGAAAGCGTCTGCCTCGATGGTAATAAAATTCAATCTTTACCAAGAGAAAATAGCTTTTCAAAATTTTGTAAATCTTCAAACTCTTGCATTGCAATATCATACATTTATTTCATACACATTTCAGTTAACCGGTGAGTTGAGATAGTCTCAGGTGCCCCCCCCCCCCCGCCCTTCATACACATATCCTTGTCTAATTAGTATCTCTATTCGCCTTCTGTGAGTTTTTTTACACGAGCCCCTTAGTAAGGACGGGTCGGGGAGTAAACTGGCATGAGGAACTAAGGAGGTGGAATTAGGAAAATGAGACACCTGTCTCTGCCTATTGACAGTGAACTAGGGGGTAATTAATGACAGCCCGGGGAGGGACTGACACTGAGTTTGCTGACCAGTTAGTCACTGTCATGGTCACATGGAGGGGGCAGAGAGAGAGACAGAGAGAGAGAGAGACAGAGAGAGAGAGACAGAGAGAGAGAGTGAGTGAGTGAGTAATAGATGTTTAACGCCATTTCGACAGCTAAGGTCATATTCATGGCGAGAACTACATTACACAATTTCACAGGGGAATGTGTCAGTGCCCGCGCATATGTGCACCACACACATCCCGAGGGGATAGGAAAGAGAAGAAATAGACCCTTTTAAGTGGGCTAGGGAGGCCCGAGAGAGAGAGAGACAGACAGACAGACAGACAGACAGACAGACAGACAGACAGACAGACAGACAGAGAAGAGAGACAGAGAGAAGAGAGACAGAGAGAGGATAGAGACAGAGAAAAGAGAGACAGACAGACAGACGAGAGACAGACAGAGAGGGGGTGAGAGATAGAAAGGGTCAGACACACAGACAGACAGAGAGACAAAGACAGGCACTGTTATAGAGAGGGAACAGCAGTCATGAAGGCAAAATCCGATGGCCATAGATTGCAGGTACCAGTAACTAGGCCGCCGTATGTAAGAAAGAGAAGGGACAGGGAGAGGCAGTGAGTGAGAAGGAGTGAGGTCCAGGTGTGCAGGGAGTGAGGCAGAGAAGTAGGGGCAGACAGTAAAGAAATGGAATAGGACGTAACATGGCACGCCACAGAGCATTAAGCCCAGAAAGGGGAGGTTACGGCTTTTAGGGAGATCTTTGATTTGGCGTGTCTGGATTAAAATGACAAGACAATCTACACTGACGCCCCCTACGCTCTGAGACGTGAACTACCGGTTAATGGTGCACTCTGCGTCCAGCCCCGCCCCTCCACTTAGAAACACAGAACCATCTCCCTCCTTTAGCCCTCCCCCTCTGGCCTTAATGACCAACCTTCAAATGTCACTCCAGACTTCAATATATTTGGAAAGATTCTTTCCAATCCATCTTGTATAATTTATGTAGAGCTGGTAAAATAAGTTGGGGGTCTAAAGGGGTTGATGCACTAATCTGTTGGTACCTGCGAATATTGTTGTACAACAGAATCTACAATAGCTGCTGACAGCTGTTGCAGATATCAAAACTTGTTATTTACAAATCTTGTCGCAGTAGTAGATCCCACGTGTTCTATGACAGCACATGTGAGAGTACTGTGTCTCAACCTGGGACCTCGAAGCCAAACAATATTTACCGGTAAGTGTTTGACCGCACTTGGCATTATAAACCATAAGGGGCTCCCTAGCCCACTTAAAAGGGTATATTTCTCCTCGTTCCTATCCCCTTGGATGTGTGTGGTGCACATATGCGCGGGCATCGACCCTTTCCCTGTGAAACTGTGTAATGTAGTTCTCCCCATGAATATGACCCTAACTGTCAAAATGGCGTTAAACATCTATTCCTCACTCACTCACTCACTATAAACCATAAGCGCCATACTTGTAAAATAGAGCCGCCCAGGGTCAATCAGCACTCCGAATCAATAAGCTTCCAGGCACCCAATCATGACAGAATCGCTAACCTTAAGTGTTAGGCTGAAGTTGAGAGGTCCAGGCACCTCAAGACAGAGGGACTAAATCCCCCTTTATGTTTAGACAAGGAAAAAACACAATCCGGACTAAAGAGCGGGAATTGTACATTTGAGTGGACGGTTATGATATTGGGGGATACGTCCGTGCCTCACAGCGCCAGGATACAGAAGGCGCTGTGTTCACGTGACATCAGCTGCCGTCGGTCCGTACGGTAGAAATGAGTTTGTTTACATTCCAGTTTGGCATATTACAGATATCCCTACAACATTTACACCTTACCAGGCTACTTCTATGACAATAATCTACAGCCAGATAAGAAATGATTGTTTACTTCCAACAATTAAAGGAGTAACATGTCCTGAAAGTCTGTTACAAATGGCCTTGAGAATTTGACCTTGCATTTGGGTTGTTTTGATTTGAGCACCTGTAGCCTCAAACCTTTGTGTATAAAATCTACTAAATATTGGTATATGATATACATTATACATCTAATTTTTTTTCTTGTCCAAACCCTATACATTTCCACTCAACAGTAGGAAGAGAAAGCCATCTTTTGAAAAACAGAACAAAACAGGGGGTTTGAGGCTCAAGCCACTTCCAGCCACTTTTGGCGGATCCAAATAACGTGATATCAGTGCCATATAGCGCTAGCGGCCACTAGGCACTGACAGCGCTCGAGCGGGTTTCGGTGTAATTGGGGGACAGACATAAGTTATAGTACTGTCTGAGTCCGCATGGGGTCGCCTCTGATCGCGGTCAGTGAGCATTACCCACAATGCACCACTCTGTCCGGTACCTGCCATGCCCTCTGGTGGTAGGACACGAGTGTAGATGTAGTTCAAACCATAAAACACCCCGAGTTTGTTGCCGTTTCTCGTTTGTGGACTCCCCAAATTAATCAGCGCCTCCATGCCTTCTTCATGAAGGACCCAGGGTACTCCACAGACCAAGGAGGGGCCACCAATACCTTTCATATATGATATTTATTACACTGTCTGTTAACCCTTGATACAGCAAGGACCGTACCTTCTTAATTGAATGCCGGTACTTTAATTTATAGACTGAGCCTATATCAATTTCGATACCACTATGATGTTGGTGCTTAATACTGGCTCTTATTCAAGGCCCCGTGTTTGCACATAGTATCATACTGTATAGGATTTTAGAGTATCTAAATCTGTAACCCCTGAGCTTTAACCCTTTATGTACATGATGTACAAAAAACTAGGTATATTACTTTATGCAGGGATGTGATTTGAAAATCGCACAAGTGTAGGGAGTCCCAAAATAGGGTACATTCAACGCCACAAAATAAGATACTAAGATAGCACAGGTATTCAGTATAAGTTGCACATGTAGCACCACAGCCCAAGCCATAAAAGGGGGTTGGGGGGGGGTATGCCACCTGGGAGGGAAATTTTCGAGATTTTGGGTGCCATATACTCCATTTCTGGAGAATTAAGGTTCTTGAAATTGGTCCATCTGTGGCAGCCAGAATACCAGACCCCCCCCCCCCAAGTAAATCATTTTCTCAAAGAATTTGGGAAAATCACGAGGGTCGACTATTTGGCCCCCAATTGTATGAAATCCTCCAATTGTAGAAATCACATCCCTGTTTATGTCATGGCTGATATGGCCGTTACTATACATAAGTACTAGCCGCGCCATATTCCATGGGGGCATGGAATACAATATGCTTATAATCCATGGCTGATGATCACGTGACATGCTGTGTAAATATTGTCATGTTTCCATTTTTTTTTAAAGCTTTCAAACCTGTGTAGCCATGATATAAATGCAAATGTTAACTCCAATGGAATATTTTTGTATCGTATTCCCCTCTGTGGGGCTGGTCGCATTCCACTCAGCCATTATATGGTCTTTGACATTGCCGTAATCTCCCACCTATAAGGCACGTCTTATACAGGGGGTTTTAGTTCTCATTGGATCCACAAGGGGGATGCCAAGACCTTTCTTTTGATATATTACATGCCCCCTTGGTCAAAATAGGACAAAATGGGACCCAGGAGGGCCCAAGGTGGCCCAAGCTACCCATAGGTTTTTGAATTTTGAAAATTCATTCAGTAGAACCAAAGTTATGAATTTTTCATTTTTTTTTGAGAATTTTCCAAAACTCTAGGTGCGCCTTATACGCGGGCTGCGCCTTTTACGCGGGAGATTACGGTACATTATCTACTGATTACTGAAGAACTAAGGCGAAGGGCTACCTTTTTTTTCTTTTATTCACTTTCTTTGAGAAAAGTTGCATACAGATTCTCTTTATATAAGTCAATGTGTATGATATCTTAAAGGTGGAAGAGTATTACGATATTTGACAGGAGGAGCCTGAACCTGACCCATGGCATGCCATGTGTATATAGCGTCTACTTATTGTGTCACCTAATAGGTGACACAATAAGTAGACGCCATATACCAGGGGTAGACATTAACACTGGCCCGGTGGCCAATGGCCAGTATTTTGGTTGTGGACCATTTTCTAAATTTCCGTTGAAATTGGCCATTTGGCCAGTATAATATTTGAAAAAAACATTGCTATATACTAAACAGCTGGCCCGGGTGGCCAAAGGTCCCAAATGTTATTGTCTATCCCTGATATACTACATTGACTCGGTATACTAGGAGTCAGTAGTACCTCTCATATCCATGTGATGGCGTGACCAGGGCCCGGGTTGTCATGGTAACCTGGTAACAATGGTGACCTGGTGACAACAATGACACTTCAGTCCACTTATATAGAGTCATACTCACATGCAATCCGATAGATTTTATATTGTATACATATGTGATATGGTTGGATGGTGGAAAAAAAAAACAACTACCCACCCCCACCCCTTTCCACAACACTGCATACACCTTCCCACCTCTATTTGCAGAATTTGATTCACCTATGTATTGCAATGGTAAGCTGTGGTATATTGAGAAGATATTTAGAGGCTAGTATAGGACAAGCCCGAACACGGGGCATAAAAGCATGGCTTGAGATCGAGTGTACACTCTCAGGATGTACAATGTACAATCTCAGGCCGAAACTTGTGTGTTTGCATGGCTTTCACATTTCATCTTCAAATTAAGAAATTTCCGCAAATTCCCTTGATTTTTTCCCTGGCAAAAGTAGTTCTACGGCATAGGGACGGTATCATTAGAGTTGTTGTCCTTTCAAAATCCATAAGAGAGGGATGTTATCATGGTTTGATAGTTTCCCATTTTCCCATAGTACTAGTGCTTTATATTACTACGTAATGCCTGAAAGTGTATATCATGTACATCCTGAGAGTGTACACTCGATCTCGAGCGATGGTCCTATCACCTGGGGTGTCTATTTGATTATTTAGGAAGCAATTTCCAAGCTCCAAGTGCGGCTTATACCTAGGTTTTGTAGACTAGGTAACCTGACATTTAGATACACATCCCCTTTAGCTTTACACTACTTACAGTTCCATTGCATTTCAGCAATATATATATATATATATATATATATATATATATATATATATATATATATATATATATATATATATATATATATTTCTGGCTGGAGGAAAGAAGTCCTCTCATTTTGTCCTGTTAAGGCATTCAGCAGTACGCTTAAAACAGCAGCATTGGATAAAGACCAGGGATGGGACTGAGGGAGTTAATGTATTCCACAAGTGTAGGTCTGGCTAATGTTTGAGGCACATGAAATGCAGTTTATATGTGCGGAAATGTTCGGCAGTTTAATATGTGACTTTGTAACCCTGCCACATTATCTTGTTGATTGATGTAGTCCCCTTGTACACGAACCAAATACAAATTGATAAATCCACTACATACCGTAATCTCCCGCGTAGAAGACGCGCTGCGCGTATAAGACGCACCCCAAACTTAGCACATGCATTTTTGTGTATAAGACGCACATTTTACTGCTGAAATTTCTAAGATTAGTACATTTCTATAGAAAAAATACCCCTCGTATAAGACGCACCCCCAACTTGAGAGAAAGCTATAAGACTACCCAGCATTTTGTTTGGCGTAGAGGACGCGTCTTGTACGCGGGAGTTTACGGTAGTGGGGGGCAACATTCCGTGTAGGTGGGTGTTTCACCAAAGGGCATGTGGTAACCTTGGCAACATGAACACTTAATGATCCACACAGGGATCAGAGCATTTATTTTTGTCTTGGTCGCTGCAATATCACAGCAAGGTATGGCCAGTTAACACTTTGATTAGAGCATCCAAGGCAGATCCGGCTTATCAGTGTCCCAGTCTAGACAATGTTTGAAAAGGGAATAAGAATGTCACTCATGAAGTCTTCCTTATCCCCCTGTATTGAGATTTCACACCTAGGCTATCGGAATTTGGGGGAACCAGTTGGAAATGGCACAGAATCTAGATCTTACAAGATGAATCATCATCATTATCAGGGAAATTGGAAAGGTAAAACACTGGTTTTCGGGGGGAAGGGGGAAACTTCAAAGCTGTTTCTAACCGCTCCTGTTCCCATTATCTACCCATCTATGTAGGACAGTCAGAGATCAAAGGTGTTCCACATGTGGGCCGTTACAACATACCACTCTTTGGAAGACGTATTTATAAATCAGACATAAAAAGGTTGTTTGATTCATAAAAAAATGGGCTAAATATTTAATGTTTTATACTATCTTCTACTTTTATTCGCTCTTTTATCTATTCACTTTTTTTTTGTTGTAAAACTGACTGAATTGGCAAAAAAAGAAAAACATAAAAGAAAAAACATTGAAAATATCAAAATCGTCAAATGGGAGAGAATACATAGTGCATTGTATCATGCAAATACCGTACTCATTCTAATAAGGGCACATGCTCTAATAAGCGCACACCCCTCTTTTTGGGCCATGAGCGCACCCCCCTTATGTCAATTTACACAAAAGATATGTTAAAATAAAGACTTTTTAGGGCAGAAACAACGATTTTATGGCATCAGGGGGTGCGATTTTTGAATAAAGGAATTCAGTACCTAACAATTCATCGCGCGCTTATTAGAATGAATACGGTAAATACTTTTATTGTTGTATACCGCTGCAAGATAGGGAAGGGGGGTAAAGATTTAGTGAGTTTTAAATTATAAACGATAAAAATGCCTCATATAACTCATTAATGACAACTATAACCCAGTTTTGACCTAGCAGTGATATAAAATAGAAATAAAAACTAAGTCCTACTTATGTGAAAGGGCGATTTTATAACAAAGAGGTACCGGTGGTACGCTGCCCCCTGCAGAGCGTCCCACGGTAGAGCACGCATTGACTTAACACTCTTGTACAATATAGACCTTCTTTGGTCACAATGGTGCATCAAAGAAGGTCTATATTGTACTCTCTAATAAAGGTATAATGCCATAGTTTTATGTCCATTTGCTTTCATGATGCACGAGTGAAGCGCTGGCATGGAATTCCCTGGTGTTGTATCGTTGCATAATATCATGCCGCCCCTTGACATGCGACTACAACAATCACCATTTTATACAGTCCTTGAGGAAATACAATCATGATGACTTAAGGTGGCATGTTACCCTAAAGGTGTGCTGACAAATATAATGCCTTAATGCTGCTTTGGTGCATAATATTGACTAAGATTTTATTACTTATTCATAATCATGAATGGACATACCATAAAAGCCCACATATGAACCGCACCTTATAGATTAGATAAAATAAACTCAAAAGGCCTACTCTTGGCTCTTTCCTAACTCAGGGTGCGGCTTACATGTACAGTTTCAACACTAGAACGGTGCCAACTCAGCAATCTTTAAGCCACAGGTAAGGGTTATAGCTTTTTTTCCAAATTGGCGGTGTAGCTTATACATGTAGGGCAGTTTTAACAAGGGGTCAATGTTTAGGAGATTATGTTAAGGATTCAATTGAAAATTTAGGATCTAAGATCTATGATCAAGAGGCCCGTGTTAAGGATGCAATTGAGAGGATTGAATTTAGGATCTGTCATCTATGATCAAGATATTAGGATTTCATATTTAAATTTGACGATCAATTCTGAGTTTAATATCAATTCTAAAAGCAGTTAAATTGCAGTGCGTTTCCCGGATTAGAAATTTATCCCATATTTTCGGCAAAGTAAACACAGCAAAGCTGTAATGCCGTGCATATTCATATCATGTTCTAAGAAGTATAGAATTGATTTACAACATTTTTAATATGATCTTAGATCAAAATTTTCAGAACAAATATTATTTTAATATGGAATATAAAAGCCCTTCATATGTTGTGTGTTTTGCAATTTATTAATCTATAACATACTTTCAGGAAAGTAAACACAGCAATGCTGTAATGCTGTGCATATTCATATTATGATCCAAAAGATCATTATATATGAACTCTATGGCCTTTGGAATGGACCTATACTTAAATATATGCTCTGATTGTGGTGCTTCCTCGCTCTCCATGTAAAATCCTGTCCCATTGCTATAGTATGGAGTAAACCTATGCCTAGATTAAAATATGCAAATAAGGAATGTGTGTGAGGGTTGGGAGTAGTGTGGTGGTGGTATTGGTGGTGGTGGTGTCACAATGGTCACTAACATCCATCTGATAACTTTTGAAGATCAAAATTGACCACATATGACCTGGATCCCTGTGATTCCTGAAACCAAGATGGCCGACACACAAGGAAAACAAAAGAGTTAGGTAGTTGAGGTGTCCCAATGGTCACTAACATCCTTCTGATAACTTTTGAAGATCAAAATTGACCACATATGACCTGGATCCCTGTGTTTCCTAAAACCAAGATGGCCGACACACATGGAAAACAATAAAATTGGGTAGTTGAGGTGTCCAAATGGTCACTAACATCCATCTGATATCTTTTGAAGATCAAAATTGACCACATATGACCTGGACCCCTGTGTTTCCGAAAACCAAGATGGACAACACATATGGAAAACAATAGAATTAGGTAGTTGAGGTATCCCAATGACTAGTAACATCCACCTCATAACTTTGAAAGATCAAAATTGACCATATTTGAGCTGGATCCCTGTGTTTCCTAAAACCAAGATGGCAGACACACAAGGAAAACAATAGAATTAGGTAGTCGAGGTATCCCAATGGCCACTAACATCCATCTGATATCTTTTGAAGATCAAAATTGACCACATATGACCTAGATCCCTGTGTTTCCTAAAACCAAGATGGCCGACACACATGGAAAACAATAAAATTGGGTAGTTGAGGTCTCCCAATGGTCACTAACATCCATCTGATAATTTTTGAAGATCAAAGTTGACCATATATGGCCTTGATCCCTGTGTTTTCTAAAACAAAGATGGCTGACACATATTGAAAAAAATAGAATTAGGTAGTTGAGGTCTTTCAATGGTCACTAACATCCATCTGATAACTTTTGAAGATCAAAATTGACCACATATGACCTGGATCCCTGTGTTTCCTAAAACAAAGATGGCCGACACACATGGAAAACAATAAAATTGGGTAGTTGAGGTGTCCCAATGGTCACTAACATCCATCTATAACTTTTTTTTTAAGATCAAAATTGACCATGTATGACCTGGATCCCTGTGTTTCCTAAAACAAAGATGGCCGACACACATGGAAAACAACAAAATTGGGTAGTTGAGGTCTCCCAATGGTCACTAACATCCATCTGATAACTTTTGAAGATCAAAATTGATCACATATGACCTGGATCCCTGTGTTTCCTAAAACAAAGATGGCCGACACACATGGAAAACAATAAAATTGGGTAGTTGAGGTGTCCCAATGGTCACTAACATCCATCTATAACTTTTTTTTTAAGATCAAAATTGACCATGTATGACCTGGATCCCTGTGTTTCCTAAAACAAAGATGGCCGACACACATGGAAAACAACAAAATTGGGTAGTTGAGGTCTCCCAATGGTCACTAACATCCATCTGATAACTTTTGAAGATCAAAATTGACCACATATGACCTGGATCCCTGTGTTTCCGAAAACCAAGATGGCCGATACACATGGAAAACAATAAAATTAGGTACTTGAGGTGTCCCAATGGTCACTAACATCCATCTGATAACTTTTGAAGTTCGAAGGGTTAATTGTGCATCAATGCATCATGCCATCCATAAAGGGTTAAGTGTGCACCAATGCATCATGCCATCCCTAAAGGGTTAAGTGTAAATCAATGTATCATGCCATCTATAAAGGGTTAAGTGTGCATCAATGCATCATGCCATCCCGAAAGCGTTAAGTGTACATCAATGCATCATGCAACCCATGAAGGGTTAAATGTGCATCAATGCATCATGCAATCTATAAAGGGTTAAGTGTGCATCAATGCATCATGCCATCCCTCAAGGGTTAAGTGTGCATCAATGCATCATGCCATCTATAAAGGGTTAAGTGTGCATCAATACATCCCTAAAGGGTTAAGTGTGCATCAATGCATCATGCTATCCATGAAGGGTTAAGTGTGCATCAATGCATCATGCCATCTATAAAGGGTTAAGTGTGTATCAATGCATCATGCTATCCCTAACGGGGTTAAGTGTGCATCAATACATCATGCTATCCATAAAGGTCTAAGTGTGCACCAATGCATCATGATATCCATAAAGGGTTAAGTGTGCATCAATGCATCATGCAATCTACAAAGGGTTAAGTGTGCATCAATACATCCATAAAGGGTTAAGAGTGCATCGATGCATCATGCAATCTACAAAGGGTTAAGTGTGCATCAATACATATATAAAGGGTTAAGTGTGCATCAATGCATCATGCCATTCATAAAGGGTTAAGTGTGCATCAATGCATCATGCCATCTATAAAGGGTTAAGTGTGAATCAATGCATCATGCTATCCATAAAGGTCTAAGTGTGCACCAATGCATCATGCCGTCCATAAAGGTTTAATTGTGCATCAATGCATCATGCTATCCCTTAAGGTTAAGTGTGCATCAATGCATCATGCCATCTATAAAGGGTTAAGTGTGCATCAATACATCCCTAAGGGGTTAAGTGTGCATCAATGTATCATGCTATCCCTAAAGGGTTAAGTGTGCATCAATGAATCATGCAATCTATAAAGGGTTAAGTGTGCATCAATACATCCCTAAGGGGTTAAGTGTGCATCAGTGAGTGAGTGAGTGAGTAATAGATGTTTAACGCCATTTCAACAACTAAGGTCATATTCATGGCGAGAATTACATTACACAATTTCACAGAGGAATGTGTCAGTGCCCGTGCATATGTGCACCACACACATCCTGAGGGGATAGGAAAGAGGAGAAATAGACCCTTTTAAGTGGGCTAGGGAGGCCCGAAGTGTGCATCAATACATCATGCTATCCATAGAGGTCTAAGTGTGCATCAATGCATCATGCCATCCATTACATTACACAATTTCACAGAGGAATGTGTCAGTGCCCGCGCATATGTGCACCACACACATCCTGAGGGGATAGGAAAGAGGAGAAATAGACCCTTTTAAGTGGGCTAGGGAGGCCCGAAGTGTGCATCAATACATCATGCTATCCATAGAGGTCTAAGTGTGCATCAATGCATCATGCCATCCATAAAGGTTTAATTGTGCATCAATGCATCATGCTATCCCTAAAGGTTAAGTGTACATCAATGCATCATGCCATCTATAAAGGGTTAAGTGTGCATCAATACATCCCTAAGGGGTTAAGTGTGCATCAATGTATCATGCTATCCCTAAAGGGTTAAGTGTGCATCAATGCATCATGCCATCTATAAAGGGTTAAGTGTGCATCAATACATCCCTAAGGGGTCAAGTGTGCATCAATACATCATGCTATCCATAAAGGTCTAAGTGTGCATCAATGCATCATCCCATCCCTAAAGGTTTAAATGTGCATTAATTTATCATGCCACTTAAAACTCCTAAAAAAGTGCATCATACTTATGTGTACATGTATACATAAATATACATGTAGGTGGCCTTTAGTGGGTTAATAGTCAGTGGTGCTGAGAAACACACCACCAGCAGAAGAGAACCACATGGTGCTGGGGGAGGTGGTGCCAGGCAGGTATGGGGCCACCCCAGGAGCACAGCCACCACCACCATTCAGAGGTGGGTGGGGGGGGGGGGGCTCTATATACTATATACCATGGCTCTGCCTGGTGTCCAGGGCTACCACCACCTCCCCAGGATCTACAATAACAGGTCCACCAACACCACCACTGCCACCACTTCTATGCTTGACTGATTTGCAGATTTTAATCCAGGTATAGGCATACTCAATACTGTACCTATGACAGGATTATACATGGAGAGCGAGGAAGCACCACTATGAGAGCTTGTATTTAAGAATGGGTCCCCTCCTATAGCCGTTCATTCTTAAGAATGAACGGCAACTAGTACCATGGCTTATATTAGAGATTTTACGGTAAACTCATACAGCATGTAAAGGGTTAGTTATTTTTTAACACCTTTGTGGGAATCGATACGTGTTCACAGGGTGAGTGAGTAGAGAGGGCTCAATGTTTTAAACTATTGATTCACATTGATTATAGGCTGTATTACAGGTATAGAGGCACACTGCAACACTCTGACACTGGTTTTAAAGCTAGCTGGCCTAAACTTTTTGTACTGTTTGAAGGGATGTAAGTCAGGCATGGGCAAAAATCAGGAAGTCATACGTTTACTTGATATATAAAAAGCCTTCTATTTTTCCGAACAGCCCTCCTACTACTCTTATAAGGAAAATACATGTCATGAAAATTTTTCAAAAATCAGGAAATCCTGATAAAACCTGAAGACTTACATCCCTGTGTTTGACATTGACAACATATATCAACGAACGAAATATACACCAAAAGCTAACAGCGCTATGATGCAGGAAACTTCAATGAAACTCCATATGATATTCATAAAATCCCATACACATTTACCAACTTCTACCAGTAGATCAGAAACTTTTAGAGGACAGCTTAAATCGTGAGATTTAGATTTGGCGCTACATGTCTTCTACATTTAGTGAAAACACACTATTCAAATTCCACAAAAGGGATTTGCGTGAAAGGTTTTAAATCCATGCAGTGCAAGGCTAAGCCGCTAAGTACCGCTAATCTTTTATAAGCCACATAAGCGCTTTAATGCACTATGCCAGCTAAGAATGCCTATTTGTATCATACTTGATTAATGGCACATGAAGCGCTGGTGAGTCGACTCTGCAGGGGTGCATTCTTATACCAGTAAAGCATGTGGACTATATCAACCAACTCCATGGAGTGCAGGCCTGGTGAGTAAATTCACATCGACTGTATTCATTAATCATGCAAAATAGGCATAAATCATCATAACACTGTGTGACCCTTCAAGGGTTAAGCTTTGTTCCCCTCCAACACATATTCACAAATTCTATAGACTATACTAACCATGTATAGATTACACAACATTGTCGATTCACTGGTTCTGCATGGCGCTGCACGCAGTATGGACTATCTAAACGCTCTTGGACATTAATGAGAAAATCTACAAAATGAGCAGCGCATGAAGGCACCTATACGGACTTAGCAGCTTTAATTATCAGCCAATGAAAGAACTCCAATCTATTCACTGCGGTCCTTCGGGGGCCAATTGGTACCCATCTGATAGATCTTATCAGTAGGATTCGCTGGTAACAAGCTCCAGCAATGGCCGCGCCCATGGGACAACCTGCTACTTCGGAATACATTCTGACATCACCAGTCCTCTAACGTACACAGAAACATTATCATAGGCTGTGACACTAACACAGCTAAGTAAAGTACCCATTATTTGCTATAAGTGTTTGTCATGAATAAGTGGCACGGGTACACATGAAAAATGAGTGGGAATAGACTTTGAGTGCTGATTACTACTCTTTTGATAAGCGTCTGTCTCACTTTAAATTCTAAGGTTTAGTGGCACCAAAGCCTCTAAGTGCCCGGACGCCAATATGCCACTTCACTATCGGTATCATCTATTTTATTTTCAGAAAGATAACTGTTACCTATCGACTCTGGTGTTTGAAAGAGCTCATCCATAATGTGGTAGTTCTAACTTCTAGGGGCGTTGAGGCCTCCCAGCAAATATCCTCCAACAAATAACATCTCCATCTATAGTATATGGGCATATCTGGGTTAAATAGCCTGCCAACACCATCTCAGTTTCAAAATATTTGATACATCGATTAATACATTATATCAAATTGTCATTCACGAACAAAAGGCCCTAGTGAAAAATGTGCTAAATGTTGGCATGCGGCCAGTTCAGTGCCATGGTGGGTTGGTGAGCCAAAATGAACTGAAAAACGGTACTACCAGAACGTGCAGTCATGTGCAGGGGTGATTCAGTAATCGGTCATAACATCTACCGGTATATTTGTAAGGGACTCATTTAGGCCACACCAAAAAAATAAATTCGTCTGCGGATTTTCATTTTGAAAAAATGGTGTGAGTGAACTAAAATTTTTTAAGAATTTTTTGTTGTCCAATGGATTTCCTCCTTGAAAAACGAGGCGCGAGCAAAATTTTTATTTTCTAAAAATTTTGCCAAACACTACAAAGAGAAAACTCTCAGAAAGTGAGGCGAGCGAAATCCGTAGACAAGATTTTTTTCAAAGAAATAAAAATTTGCATTCTTGAAAATATGAAGAGGGAAATCCGTAGATCAACTTATTTTTTCGGTGTGGCCTTAGGGCCGAGTTATTTACTATTGCCAGGGTGGGGGTCACTACCAGTAGGTTCAAAACTGAATACCTCATCGGGATATGTCGGTCCACATGCATATCTTTGGAATATACTTTAACTTAAAGTTAAAGCTACATCTGGGTTTCTCATGTACAAGTCATGGCTTAGAAGCAAGGTTTCATAATTTGTTCTAATTCACCATGACCATTGGTGTACAAAAGTACAAGCCTAGTAACTCAATCTGTAGCCTATCTTAATACACTCTCTTCCTGTCTCACTCACAGAGCCATTTTACCTGTAACTATGATGAAGGGCAAACTTCCACGTATAGGGCTTGGCAAAATTTCATATAATTCCATTACCACTTTATTTTCTCTGATATGTAGGAGCCCTCTTCATGTATTGGGCTTAGGCCTACTCTAATTTACCTA
Source organism: Acholoe squamosa (assembly GCA_949317995.1). Taxonomy (NCBI): domain Eukaryota; kingdom Metazoa; phylum Annelida; class Polychaeta; order Phyllodocida; family Polynoidae; genus Acholoe; species Acholoe squamosa. The sequence goes on from OX439052.1 coordinate 22,249,537, forward strand.
GCACAAGGTGATATCCTATTGGAATAAAGTTGAGAACTGATCCTAAATTTCATACATCTTCAGGTAATTTGCAATTATTTGCTCACCTGCTCAGCAGTATCTAGATGACTATGCTCGACTTGTTCTGAGTGTCGTAAACTCTCACGTTTTCGACATCTTGACTTTGAAAGCACAACATATTTTTTTGCGAATCGTACTCCATTATTATTGGCAATATTCTGTGGAATCACAGCCCGTGACCGTGCACTGCTAAACCGCCAGATAGAGCCACCATTTTGACGCCACTTCCGCTGTTGGTTATTTTGAACGCCCATTTCTGTTTCCGTTGGAAGTGATGTCATTTGAGTCGGTGACGGTGAAAGGCCATAGTGAGCGACAGTACATCGACACTTTTCCATAGGGAGACTGTCCTTATGACATACAGTCCTCACCTCTATGTACTCCACATCTGAGTCTGCAGCAGCCTCCAGTCAACCCGAGCGACAGAGACGCGACACTGAATGTCGCCACATCATGTCACAGCTACCTTAGTATTTCTGTCATAACAGCAACAACTGCTCTCCAGATAGGGTCTTTTACAGCGCAATAAGTGCCAGAGCCCAAGCTAGCCTTAACCCACTCACACAAAGGATATGTATAGAGATTGTATACCAACAGTGTCGCTCAGTCAGGTTATTACAGACTAGGTCCTCCAACTGAGCTAGAAGGGAACTGTAAAGTTACATGACGTCATAAAATGACGTGACGTCACGTAGGGTGCCGCTGGGAGGGCCGTGGGCGTCTGTTGTGATAGTGGTGGTCAGGGCATTTGGTCCTTTGTGACGTCACAAGGTCACATGATGTGAGCGACGCTTTATGATTTGACATCGAGCAGACTAAGGTATAAAATGTTTGAGGATCACATCATACAGTAAAGCACTAGTATGCCCCTTGATCGTCATGACGTATATGAATTCAGCATTGGCCTGTACTTTGACAAGGCTCTTTTCATAAACCATGGTGACTTACTGGCCTGGGTTGATACACTCCTGGAGGGGCGCCTTGATGCATCAATGTAGTGCTAGCGAGTAGACTCACCAGCACTGCATTTGAGCATCAGACCAAAGGTGACCATGAAGGCATCATGTAGCTTTTACAGGGTTTAACTGGTTAAAACAGCAGCAACGGGAGCCGTACATGGACCCCACTCAGTGTCTGCATTATAACCTCCGGCCCTGAGGACATTACTAAAATTTAATGACATTGTTTTATTGGGCATTGTTTTTATTAATTTCACTGATATGTGTACTTATTGTTGTACAAATTAATCCTCCGAGGACATTGCCTTAAGTTTCAAAGTTCTTTTAGGGAATAGGTCGCTCTCTATGTCTTCTATGTTAAGTATATTGTCAGTGGAATATTTCAGAAAACATTTATTCACAGATATATATTATAGCAAGATCACACCATATGACAAGAGCTGATAGTGTGGAATGTTCAATTGACAGCATCAGAAATGTGGGGCATAAAGTCAGCTAATCCATCTCTCTAGTTGCCCAGGTGTTGACCCATAAAACTCCAGTAAACATATCAATTTATAAAACAACTGTTAAATGGAACCTCTATCTATGAGACCCACCTTTCACCTGATGGTACTTCTTGTTGATAACATTTCCCATAAGAAGAAGTAAGTAGACCTCCTGTGACACTGCAGAAGATAGATGTTGATCATTGACCTATTGCATATGATACAGACGTCATTCCACTAGCGCACAGGTGGCAGCTGATGAGTGGGTTTTAATAGGCATTGCTGCATCTTTATCATATCAACCCTGTTGAGGGTATTTCAAGATAGGAATTCTCATTAATAATAATAGCTCTCGTTGACAACAAAAATAGGTCATTTCTGACCTATGTGTCATTAATCCTCAAAGCTTTAATTTGATTTTTAAGCCGATATTTTTCTCTGAATTCTTTACGACCTGAATTTCCATTTCTGTATTTTCATTGCCTTTTGGTCTATTTGTACACCTTTTTTTATTTTCTGTTCTCCTCCATCACCTGTTGGTATGTTGGCATGTAGGAGGTGGTCATAGGGTGCAGCCTGGTGTGCTGGTCAGGGAGTTGGCTCCACCTCCCTCTACTCTCCTGGCACTGGGACAGGTGTAGAGAGGGATTCCAAACTCCACCCCCCCCCCCATCACCTGGTTTATCATCACTGATCTGGCTAATATTTTACAGAAATGCAAAGAAGAGTGGAGTACTATGGTTTAACAATACCGGTAGTTGGAGTTCTCCAAAGTGTGCATCGTGCCAAATTTCTACACAAAGGTTGCAACGTAAACTACATCTACCAGTATGATGCACTCATTTTCATCATTTTTTCAATATAGCGTCGTCTTGGTGCAAGAAGGTTGTAAGTAACTGCATCTGGGTCAACAAGGTAAAAGGTACCTCTGGAGGGGCCTCATGGATCTACCTGTTTGCTGGTTGACCCAGATGCAGTTACAACCGTCTTGCACGAAGCTGACGATAGAGTGGAGTAGGGTGATGCAGCAATTTTGCCAAGCCCACGATATTAAACTAAAAGCCCTCACATCCTATACTCATCAAGCGTATTTTCAGGTATCAGAACCAAAACTATGGCCATGTAAGCAAAACTATAATGGCCCCCCCCTTTTTTTTTTTTTAGCAAACCTGTACATATATATAATATATATACAGCTGTACTTATATATATACAGGTTCATGCACTAAGTCGAGACCTGCGCTAATGTGATATATGACGAGTTCGAGGATGTAGAGCAAGCTCTAGCCCTTGTCTCCGCATCCAAATGTAAGTGGAGCATTTCCATTGATTGATTGATTTGTTTAATGTCCTAAGGCATGTAGGGCCTCATGGGACAATTAAAATGTCATCTAAAAGATAGTTAGAGCTTTACAATCATTTACAGGTATAAGACCTTCTTATGGTTTATATGATTTACACCAGATGGCACCACTATGCAATAATTATATGATTTAATGCAGAGATGAACTTAGATCACTAAAAAAAAAAAGAGAGATTCAAACTTTGTTTGAATGATGTGATGATTTGTGATGATTCTATTAGATGCTACAACCATAAGGGAATATTCAAACAGAAAAAATTATGATAATAAAATGTTAAAGAAAGATCTGCATTTTTTTTTTATTTGACCGCTCACAAGTATAAAACAATATGTCATGATCTACCCGATTATTTCCACAAGCTCCATCTACCAGCAACACATTACAGATACCGGTAGTTGAGCAATAAATTCATGAGCACATTAAACAACTGCTTGACCCTCACTTGCACTTTCGCTGCCTAATGCAGACTGTTAACTATCAACACATATACACAGAATGATTATATACAGATGAATGATGGTACAAAATAAAAAGAAGAAAAGTTGTTTAGCAACAAGTATTAAGTATGCATGCCTGGGGGCTAGGTATCTCTTGGACGACATGTAGATACAAGGTAAGCCATGCGGGTGAGATAAGCATCGGTCAGTGTTGTTATAGCACTTCCACTGTCTCCTGTCCATCCTAACCCTACACCTGTGGTCACTTATGGGGAGCTAGATGTGCAGGATATGTTTTAAATGTATCAAACAGAACAGAAGAAGTGGTTCCAATGGGGGATACTTTTATCAAGATTATGCTTTAATTCATGTGGATTTACTAAGAAAGAAGTCGGGGGCTCTGCCCCCCAAGCCCCGTTTTCTTCCCTTTTTTTCTCATTTTCTTTTCCCTTCAAATACAGGTCATAAAAATGTAGCTCTAATAAACAGACAAATTTTGAAAAACACATGTAGTGAGGGTCTACAGAGAAGAAGTTTTTCCTCATATATATTCAGATTGTCATTATTTTCCTTAAAAGATGGCATCCCATACTATAGTAGCCCCATTCCACTGTTTCCCATCCTAGGTCCTGACAAAACATTGGCAGACGCTAATCCATCATACTGCCCTACTGTTGCATCTACATGTCGTCGAACAGAGATGCTACCTGCCTGGCAGCACATTAATCAGGGAGGGAGATATTTCATTAGGGACAATAGAGCCTCATCACTGCGCAGCTTTAAATCACAAGATTCAGTAAAGAACCAGATATATATTCACACCTTATTTGTGGCATTCTGGAAATTATATACTCAGTACACACATAAGACTACTTCCTCAGCAGCTACTGGCCTGCCATGGCCTGGGCTGACTGCAGTCAGTGGTCAGTCGGGAGAAGTTTTGAGATCAGGCCTGAGGGATAAGAGATAAGATAAGGGTCCAATTGAGGCCTCCTACTTCTGACCCCTGGTTTACAAATCTCTCTATTTTTCATAAAGGAGTTATTTCTGTTACTCAATTTGTTGTATTTTTTCTACATATCCTAAGGTTTAAAAATTCCTGATTTATTTTTGATTGTTCTGTTCATTTTCCATCTAATCTTTCAATGATTTTGTGATTTTGAGAAATTTCTCTTATTTTCTATGACCCATATGTTTAGAGCCCCACTGCCCATGCCCACATCACCCTCCCGGCTGGGGAGGTTTCAGAAACGACTGACTGGACTGGTGGTGGTGGTCCGAGACGCGTCCGCCGACGATGGGATTTGAACCTGCGCAACTGGAACATTTTGTGGCCTGGGATAGAGCCGCGAAACCTCAGTCTCGATGACTCGTTGAGACTTAAATATCCTTGTCAAAGACAAGGATAAAAACATATGGACTTTGGAATTTAAAAACCCCATCCTTCTTGCTAAAACAAGAGCTTCTACTTTGAGGAGCTCTGCTAAAATGGCCCACCACGGGATTTCTCAGGTAATGGCGATGCTTTCCTTGAGCAGTTGACAGATACAATGCAACACGAATTTGATGTGCGAGATCGTAAAAAAAAAAAAAAATTCATGTCAAAATATCAATTTCCCCCCAAAATGCCTATAAAAAAGTTAGGGTAGTGCAAAAAATTAGGATATGTAGCGTAACCTGAACATATATGACATACGGTATACGTGGGCCGATCGGATGAGGATGACCTAAAGGCCTAAGGGGGGAAAGGCTTTGTGATCAGACTGAGCTGGCCGATCAAAGATCATGAGTACCGTAATCTCCCGCGTAGAAGGCGCAGCCCGCATAGAAGGCGCACCCACAACTCAGAGAAGGCAGGTCCGCGTAGAAGGCGCACCTGCTGCCTCTGAATGGGTTTTTTGAATAACCTCGCGTATAAGGCGCACCCCTTACTGCTGGGGTGCGTTTCACGTAGAAGGCGCACCCCAGGGTGTCAGGGTAGACCGTACCTAGGTACATTCAACTTCAACTTAGACCCAACACCCAAACTAGTCATGTATTTTCTTTAACCAAAGAAAAGGTGTAGTCTATACCATGGTGCTCTGTATACCCTTAAACTGCTGAATGAAGCATAGCATTCTGCTCATCATAAAAGTGTTTGGCAATATCTGTTAACCCCACTCACTGAGAGCTTTGTTGATTATATTATTGACCTTTTAATCAAGAGAATCCATGCAGCATTATAATCAATAATCCTGCCCTAGTGTGTGCTGGCACCTGGTGTAATTCTAGGAATCACAGAGATGATTTTGTATATGAATGTATAGGGATTTATGACTTGAAAATCCCTGAAGACTTCCATCTCTGGAATCAGAACATTACACCAGGTGGCAGCACACACTAGGGTAGGATTATTGATTATAATGCTGCATGGATTCTCTTGATTAAAAGGTCAATAACATAATTAACAAAGCTCTCAGTGAGTTGGGTTAACAGATATTGCCAAACACTTTTATGATGAGCAGAATGCTATGCTTCATTCAGCAGTTTAAGGGTATACAGAGCACCATGGTATAGACTACACCTTTTCTTTGGTTAAAGAAAATACATGAGTCTGTGTACATCATTCTGGATTGGAAGTTGGAGGTACCCCGCGTATAAGGCGCACCCCCAACTCAAGGCAATTACCCTCCCGCGTATAAGACCTGCACACGATCTGATTCACGTATAAGACGCGCCTTATACGCGGGAGATTACGGTATTGGTCAAAAAAACACATTTTATTATTAACACAGGTCAATGTGGGTATTATCAAGGCATCCACACATGATAGGGCGCCCAGAGAAGATGAGATCTGGAGCAGTAAAGCCGGAAGCCCTAACACTAAGTAAAGTGTTGAGCAGTGTTGTTTGTATGACAACATTGTATATGGGTGCCTGTAAACAAACATTCGAGCACTACTGTAACTATAACACAACTAACAAGACCCTGATATTTGTCACCAAGACGCCTAGACGCCTCAGCAAACACCTCTTCTCGCCATACCAAGCAAGATATACACATATACAATACAAATAATAGCACAGTTACTATTAGTGAAGCTGTGTGAGCTGACAATGTTTCAATCATCTCCCGCACCAATGATTTTAAAAGTTTGAAAATCCGTGATTGCACTAATCAGGGTTACCACCGAATTCACGGACTGAAATTCCACGATTTTACATGACATAATTATATGATCTTTTGGACAAAACTAAGCATGTCCCCAAGAAAATGTCTGCAACTGTGGGGAAAATTTCGTTTACCGTTATTTCAATTGATACTTTAAGATTATTTTAAATATTCAATTTACCCTGACTCGAGCTTGAAGGGTGTACATTTTCTACAAGCTCTAATACATTATGACCGTGCCCTTTAATTATCATAAGGCAATTGCGTGACACTTTAATCTCTCTATATTATACTATAATTTGTCTATATTTTACTTACATCTATATCAAATAGTGATATTGGTACCTGGTGCTTAAGTAATCACGCCCTGGTGGATGATCCCTGGGATAATGCTAGCCACTCGCCAAATCCCACTTAATTTGGCTTATGCCAGAACCTCTAAATTCACAAAATGGCTAATTACCGGGGTATAATATTTTGAAGCTGTATTTTCGGCCAGGGATGCCATTCACTGAACAATGAAAAGTCGGAAATTATCTTAATTTTCTGGACTCCCAATAGGAAATGCCTACAGGAAAACATCCAAAAATTCAAAATTCCTTAAAAGTTAGGAAAATTGTTTTGGGAAGGTTGACACCTGCCTTCCTTTCTGAAACTCTCAACTTCCATGGCTGCAGGGCCTTAAAAAATTGTTGTGTTCAGGTAATACCTACCCTAATTTTTTGGCCCTACCTTAACTTTTTTGGGGGCATTTTGGGGGAAAATCTGATGTTTTGGCACTTATCAAGACATTAATTTTTTTTTCACGATCTTGCGCATCAAATTCGCGTCACATAGGCGTGAAAATTTACAGCCGGCCTATAAAAAATTCTCAAAAAAAAAAATCTCTACCTAGCCTACTTTTTTTCGACCCTGTTACCTGAACAATTTTTTTTTAAGGCCTAGACCCCTAAAATTAGCTAATAGAATCCCTATGGGCTAGCATTATCCCAGGGATCGTAATTATTATAATGCTGTGCTATTTACACACTGGTAGTAAACATTTGATATGATCAACACTGAACATTGTTATGGGATGATCGCTCATAACACGTACAAGTACAGAATGCTATGGTCTATCCGATTAATTTGCACAGGGGTACTTCAAGAAGATCCATATTGGAATGATTTATCGATAACAACAGTTTAGCATATTATTTGATCTCCTCGCTTTACACCCAGTGATTTTGCTGTCTAATTATACAGACTGTCAACGATGGAACTTACATACTATGGATGAAAATGTACAGATGAGATGCAGCGGTACCAAATAAAAGTAACATCTTAATAGCAAGACAAGAGTCTGGTTAACCACAGGACTTTGCAAGGATGCATCAATACAACTCCACGGGGACAGCTAGACACAGCAAAATGGCTACACACTAAACGAGATTATCTGTTTTATAGGATATTTACAACTGTATTTTCTCTGATAGACAATCAATGGATCAATAAATTCCAAGTCAGTTCATACATAATGATACACTAATGTGCATTTTTTTTTTCAATCTTTTATTTTGCCCCTCCCCTATATTTTTTATAGACCTTTTATAACAACAAAGATTTAATAGATTTGAAATGACAATTGTAGGTTACCAGTTTGTAGTATTTTTGTACATATCACATTTTCATTATCAGAGACCCCCCCCCCCCAATTCTTTCTTTTGAGAGAAGTTATCCAGTCCAAAATCCCAAAATCTGTAGAGAATAGATCAAATAGTCTATTTTACCCAACAGTCCTGTCGAATCACCCTGTCAAACTAGATTTACAAGCAATCTGTTGAACTGTCAGATTATATATAAGCTTGTCTTAAATTGATGTTGGATTCGTGGGGATGGGGGGGGGAGAGGTGTTTGAAGTTGTGAAAGAAAACATATATTCGGATTCCTCAATTTCCTGCCATAAGAATGACTTAAAACATCAAGTCGAGACTGACGAGAGGCGTTTGGTTTTATACTCCTGGCCGAATTGCAACTGAAGACTGTGAAGTTGTAATTTTGTTCATAACATACGTTGTATTCACTGCAAGCAGCCCAAAATACATCCAATACACACACCCATGCTCTGATCATGATACACTACAGCTGAGTCGTGGGAATCCAGCTCACAACTCAACTGAAACTCGAGTCAAGCCACAACAAAAGCATTGTTTTCATTCATTCCTTTAAAAACAATAGTGAAACCTTTTTAGCACTGGCTAATACATTGCCACTACATGCCCTCGAAGCCTATGACAAGGGAGCTGTTGGTCAGTGATATTGATCACAGCTGCTTAGAAATTGAAGTCAACGAATGTCAACTTGACAAGAGCCTGCCGGAGCAAGTGGCACCGCTGAGCCTGAGGCGGCGGCCGTTGGAGTCAAAACCCGAGAAACGAAATCATGGGGAATGAAATACATACCTCCATTGTCTCTACGATTTCGGTTCTTTTAGCATGGCTTGCCGATGAGGTAAGATCCAATGAGCTCTGCTTAGGGTGAGTGTTTAGTTGGTTTCAGCCTCAGAGTTTTGTGGATTTCCCGGCGAAATTTTTAAACTATTGGCCAGGGCTGAATTGACTGACCATTTCCAAATATGGCGCTCGTGGAGCCTCGACCCAAAATCACTGGACCGTGAAGTTCGGTGTATATCAGGGAATCATGCCAAAACCATTTTCCTGTAGTTTCTAGAGATTATTTTAGCTTGAGATATCACAAGTTTTTGATGTGTCTCTTTATAAGGTATTTTATCAAATTTGTCCAATTAAGGTTTTGAGATTATTAACAGGTGCTTGTAATTTCTGCTTCCGGGTCAAGAGGTCACATAAACAAACATGTTGGGTGCGAGATGCATAAATGGCTAAATGTCATCATGATAAATGGACGATTTATAGTAAACTGCCCGTTGAATATTATGCATATGAATCGTCATCGTTAAGCGGTCTCTTGCACTTGTAAGGCGGAGTCAACGGAGGCCAAGAGAGCATAATAAAATCACAATCCCAACACAGTCTGGAGGGGTATTCAATAGGCGGCACGCCTAGCCATCGGCGCGCGCCCGGACCTGAACGTGCTCGCACTCCAGCGAGAGAGGAGGTGCGCCTGTGGCGCCCGCCGCGTGGCTGGCGTGCGGCTAATGAATACCGCTCCGAACGCTGGCTTTTGGCGCCATCTGGGGTGAAATTATATAAGCAATTATGCTAGAATTGTGCTGCTTTTGCACAGTAGGTGGGAGCAGTGATTCTTCGCGCGCTCACATCTCTGGGATGGGCGGGACATCTTGGGGTATGGGTATCACTATCAGCCATGGAAATAGTTTTTCACTATATTTTAATGGTTTTTTTAACAGTGTCATTGACCGAAACTCATGTAGACAGGGAACACGATCTACCGTAACAGTCAGTGAGGTATGTACAATTAATTTCAAGAAAATGTAGTCAGTTACAATTCAATTCAAATCAGAGCAATTGAGTTTTCCAATTCTTAATGTTAAATGCATGTCAATGGATATAATAATAAAGGATTTAGTTTAGGCCGCCCAGCCTATAAATGTTGGTTACATCATGCAGTCAGTCAATAAAGTTGAAATAGGAACTGAGATGAGCAAGGCTATCAATGTTGTCATCACTTTAAATAAATAAATTTGGCTTTCAACGACTTGGGGGTGTGTGGATGGGGGGTCCCCCATGTCACATGTCAATTTTAAGAAATGGTTATGTCACATGTCACTTAAATCCCCATGTCCCATGTCACCTCTAAGAACCTCTCATGTCACATGTCGATTTTAAGAAATGGTTATGTCACATGTCACTTAAATCCGCATGTCCCATGTCACCTCTAAGAACCTCTCATGTCACATGTCGATTTTAAGAAATTGCCATGTCACCATGTCAAATTTAGTGGTCCACACCCATACTTGGAATCCGGGTGCTTGTTGAGTTAAGTGGTCCAGATTGTCCCAGACTAGCATTCCCCTGTATAAGGCCACTCAAAAAAAAAATACTGGTTTCTCATCACCGCGCGCATAAAAAAAATTGTGTTTTGAAGATTTTTATTTTTTTTTAAAAGATTTTTAGTCAGAAACATGATAAAAATAGAAAAATATGGGCATATTTGGTATCAAATTAAAGCTACTGATGCCAGCAGTGCAGTATACTAGAGATTGGGTGCATTTGCACAATTCTCCTTAATCAGCAAACCATTAAGTACTGTACTAAAATCAAAATTTTCAGTCTGAAATATTTTGCCGCTGTAAACCGAGGCACCCAGTATAGCCCAGAGCCAAAAAAAAAAAGAAAAATCGCCCTCGTCATATTTTTCAGGGGGTGGTGATGAGAAACCAATTTTTTTTTTGAGTGGCCTAAGATAGGCAGGCAGAATTCAGTACACTCTGGCAAATCGTTCACATAGTAGAGGAAGAACAGAGGGCCGAGTATACTCCCTTGTGGTACTCAGTAGGTCACATTACATGGTGCTGAGAAGGTATCATTAGCAATCGTGCGACTTTGTCTTGAATCAAGATAACTTGCTGTAAGCTTAAGAGCATTTTTGGACAGGCCATATGTGAGCCAGCAAGCAGAAAGGACAGTTACTGCGGGATTTAGTACCAGATTTAGCCACCAGGGGGCACCATTATGGACTAGAATAGGAAAAATATGACTAAAAATGTTATAGGCTACTTTTTTATGGAGAATTCAATGATTTTTGATAAAACGTTCTATTTTGGGTGGAAAGGTTCCAAATTTGGCATGTAAAAAGAAAGTTTTTGGGCCAAAATAGGCATTTTTGTTGATTTATGTTGCCATGGAAACATGATTTTCATTCTTAATAGGAAAATCAATGATCCCATTTGAAGGAACATCTCACAAGGTTTACTATGGTGAAAACAGAATGAAAATACCATTTCTAGATCAAAAGTTATGGGCAAAATAATAAAAATGTATACGAATTTAGTTAATTAGCATAAATTATGCTAATTAGCTATATAAGTTAACTAGGGGCGACTACATATACCGGTTAAACACTACCGGTAGATTATTATATTAGGGTAGTAACCGGTATATTGAATAATAAAGAGATGAAGTTTGTTACCATGGAAACCACATATTATATATTATCATTATAATAAATACTAGGATGACTTAAGGGTATTTACCGGTATTAACATTATAATAAATAACAAGATGACCCACTAGGGAGATACCGGTATATTAACATTATAATAAATACTAGGATGACTTTCAGGTCTTTACCGGTATATTAATATTATAACAAGTGATGATGGTATTGAATGGATTACAGGATATGATAATAATAATTGAACAGAGACATGTGTTTGGTGGAATTGATCTGAACATACAAAATGGCTTTATTCAAAGCAGTATCAGTCAATAAAAAGTGAACCCTAGGTTACAATCAGCACCTAGACTAAAATCCTAAAACTAACAATCAATGGAAGACAATTATTAAAAATAAAAATTAAAATTTGTGACAACCCCCAGCACAGGGGTGTTGTGCACCGTATGAGTAGTAGAGCCCGACTGCCGATAGAATGGCAGCGCCGGCCTTATATAGCAGGGGGTAGCTTTGCCATAGTTACCAAATGGAGCGCTGTATTGTTGCGCGCAACAAGTAGTACCGGGAGGGCGGATCACTCGCCGCTGTTAATTATATGCATATACACGAGTGTATATAGTCCCATAAGTTAACTAGGGGCGACTACATATACCGGTTAAACACTACCGGTAGATTATTATATTAGGGTAGTAACCGGTATATTGAATAATAAAGAGATGAAGTTTGTTACCATGGAAACCACATATTATATATTATCATTATAATAAATACTAGGATGACTTAAGGGTATTTACTGGTATTAACATTATAATAAATAACAAGATGACCCACTAGGGAGATACCGGTATATTAACATTATAATAAATACTAGGATGACTTTCAGGTATTTACCGGTATATTAATATTATAACAAGTGATGATGGTATTGAATGGATTACAGGATATGATAATAATAATTGAACAGAGACATGTGTTTGGTGGAATTGATCTGAACATACAAAATGGCCAACCACCCGGCAAACACATGGAACATCACGGAGTAACAATTATTATACATTAATAGAGGGTAATACATCAAGTTTTAACAAATCACAACTTGAATCATGCAAGTACCTATACACACATCTGGATTTCCAGTTCGAACGTTTCATTATGTCTTCTACTGAAAGGCCAATTGACTTTAGGAAGGTAGCCCCACCATGGCGCAGTGAGTGGGTACTAACATTCTCATTTACTAAGCCAATTTTGACAGACAAAAATTTTAAACGCGTATTAACATATGAATATGTCAAGCATTTGCTCCTACCACCAGAAGGAAAACTGAACAGCTTCCGATTAACATTGCCATTAGCAGTCTGTATCAACTCTGCCAAAATTTTTGATGGGCAAAATGGAGATGACTCATCGAGTACTAGGTATATATCATAAGGGTTGTGGCCAAACTGGTCTGTCTTAGATGTCCTAATGTGAAGTTTTACATAATCATTAGTTAATACAACATCCCTCACCCTTAGTGAATGTATGGAGTCCACTACATGGCAACACCTCAAAACTCCCCTGAACAGTACCAGAATGGCGCACCAGAAAACCCTATCCAATATTAGAGTCATATTCAGGGTTGACAAAATTTTAAACATGTCAACAGTGGTAAGTGGGTATTTAACAACTCTGGTTAAACTTTGACACCGCTCAATACCATCTAGAGTCTTTTTCAGGATAAAACTACTACTGTAGTCAGGGTGACCATGCAACTTCTGAAAAAACCATACAGCCGAAATATAATTTCTGATGGAGACTGGTTTCATCTTATCCGCCAGATAAGTGGCGTACAAAGAGGCCGGAGATGGCAAACACGGATAAGTTTTTAGGGAAAATTTCCTACAAAATTTGCTGTACCTCTTAAATTGTTGCTTTCTGGTTTTCATGGTTGTCATGGCAACACCCGAATTCACAAATTCCTCCTGCTTTCTTAACAGGGACCTCAATCTGGGATCTGAAAAAATTTTTTAGATACACATATTATTTTCAGACAAAGTTTTTTCACACTTGGCAAGAACATTCTTGTAGTCCAATCTTGACAATTGGTCTGCCAGAGTATTATCAGCGGACTTTATATAGGTTGAGTAGATATCAATGTTATATACAAAACATTGCCAATAGATTTCACGCAGCCACTCCATACAAAGTGGGTTTTTACTTCTGCCTGTGTTCAACATTGCCAACACCTGCATGTTATCCGTTACAGCGTTCAGACGGCAGTTCTTGAATAAATGACCCCATCTCTTTAAACCAGCTAGAACGGGCCATAGTTCATACACATTAATATTACGTTCATGAACATCAATATTGTCATACTTTGGAGGGGCAACCCAGTGACCTATACCCAATTTAGAGTTGTCAACGTCATCCCAAGATCCATAAAGGAAATCTGTACCACACCATGCTCCATAACCCAGAATGGACGCATCAGATACCATGGGTTTATTATAAACATCATTCAAGATTAAATTTTTGCAATTAAAAATCTTACAAAAATCCTTCCACCACAAAAAATCCTTTATGATACCTGGATTTAATTTAATGACACCCCTTTCCTTAGCCTTTGCCATCAAGTCAAAAACCCTTCTACTGAAAGTACGGCCCCCCCCTCACTACCTGGGAACAAAATGACATCAGGCCACCAATACTCTGTAAGGTTTTTTTTCTGGCAAATTTCTTATAAATGCAACTGTCTATAGCATGGGCTAACTTGTCAACTTTCTCTTTAGGCAATGTTAATTCCATTTTATGGGAGTCAATGGTGATACCTAAAAAGGTACAAATTCTGTTCGGGTCAGTAACCTTATCTCTGGAAATCTTAAAACCAAAATATTCCATAATTTCGATTAAAAGGTCCCTCTGACGGCGACACTCACTTTCAGAGTTGGCAATAATGATGAAGTCATCCAGATAGTTGACTAATCTATCAATTCCATAAAAATTTGCCACCTTAGCCAGAAAATCAGAAATTTGGTTGAATATGTAGGGAGCGCATCTGAGTCCAAAAGTAAGGCGATTATTCTGATAATATTTCTTACCATCGCCCATATCCCATGAAAAACCCTGGAATTTTTGGTGTACCCCATAGACACTGATAGACCTATAGGCGGACTTTAAGTCAACAACACTCATAAAATCATTTTTGTTCAACATTGCCGTGACAGAATTTATGGATTTATATGAAAAAGGTTTAAAAGTTGAATCCATAAAATTATTAATACTCCTTTTTCTGGGCATACTACAATCAGTAATGGGTCTTAATTTACCGTTACTTTTGGGGACACCGCCAAGGGCATGTATGCATCTAGGTTTGGAGGTTACTTCAAAAATGGAACCATCCTGGAGTTCTTCCCTAACAATTTCACACATTTCATCATAAAAATTACCCTGAAAAATTGACTTGTAATTTACACATTCATACTCTGTTTCGCAACCAGGATCAACAATTTTGAAACCTTCTACAAAACCCGACCACAAATAATCTAAGTCACGTTTGGGTAAATTTATAACACCTTCCTGTCTTAGGAAACATGCCAATCTACATGGCAAAATTTGGGCCTTGTGGCCACCAATAAAATGTTGACAAGAACATGTACCATCAACACAACTTTGGTAAATGTTTATACTAACATTACCTGAGCACTTTACATCAAAAATGGGATAAAACTCCCCAACATTTGGAATACTCCTTGTGGTAAAACCGGTAATACTAAGGTTTTCCACAAAATTATTTTCAGTGCTGGCAAAATTCAACAAGTCCACCTCTACTGGTGGCTTTTGACAACATTCATCAATAACTGGAATATCTGGCATAACATTGCCAAGAACACAATCCTCAACAGGGGGGTCAACCAACAGTGCCTCTGCATGGCCAGCTAATCTGGAGGCACGACCCTCCCCAGAGGTAACATCCTACTTCTCCGAGCCATTCTTCTGACACTTGTCAGCAGAGTGGTTTCCAGAGTCACATGAGCTACGGACGTGTCTGTAACGACAGGGATTTAATTTGCAGCCCTCGGGCCTATTGTAAGCATAACAGTGATTTTTTGAGTTAACTGATTTTTTGACAACAGGTTTGGATGACTTAGCCAACTTTTGGGCTGTGTATGTGCCATCGTAGCTCAAGTGTCGTAGGATGTCACAATTCTCAACAGTTTCAAATGCTCTTATCCCCCTCTTGTCAGCTCGCTCTTTGACACTCTTGTCATAATTTACAAGTGAGCTGAGGGTAAATATTCTAGTGGCAGATTTCTCCAGCAGCATTTCTATGTGATCAAGAATATATTTTACCTCCTCACCTTGTTCAAGTTTGGCACTGACTAAGCGAATATTGACCATTAGTAATTTTTCTAGGCTGTCAACATTTTTCTTATGACCTAAAAAATTTCGCTGGTCGAACTCACCCCTCGGTTTTCTTGATCTATGCTTGGACCTTGACCTGGAGCGAGAGCTGTCACTGCTGGAGCTCGAACTTGATCTAGATCCACCTCTCGATCTGTTGTACAGCCGTCGTGGCCTGGAAGTCGTGTCTCGATCGCTGCCCCCGCCGGTGCCCTCTGGAGTCAAAACATCCAACTTATCCAGGATTTTCGCCAGATTCTCCTCCACAGCCTCCGTCCGGATCTTCAAATCCGTCAGTTCGTCTGACATAGCGTCCGTCATCCCATCAGCGGGTAGAGGATCTGAGGGCTGGTCTGTAACGGATGACCCAGGAGGCCCTTGCCTTCTGACAGATCTCCTAACACCGCTCGGCGGTCCTGAGTCAGGCTCTAACGTCTTCTTATTTGGTTTTCTGCGGCCCATCCTGGCCAGAATTTAGGTAGAAACCAACTTTGCCAGGTTAAAAGATGAATGGTAGTGTTGATGAAGCCCAATCAACCTTGGCAACCGGTAAAAAATTAAAATTTGTGACAACCCCCAGCACAGGGGTGTTGTGCACCGTATGAGTAGTAGAGCCCGACTTCCGATAGAATGGCAGCGCCGGCCTTATATAGCAGGGGGTAGCTTTGCCATAGTTACCAAATGGAGCGCTGTATTGTTGCGCGCAACAAGTAGTACCGGGAGGGCGGATCACTCGCCGCTGTTAATTATATGCATATACACGAGTGTATATAGTCCCATATCTCATGACCAATTAGACGTAGAGCTTATTAACATTCTTGAAATGGTCACACCTACCCATATCTAGGAAGCCATTTCTCCAAAACTAACAGGAGTATCTTCTCATGCTATGTATCACTGTAAAGCTAGTGATTTGAATTTTAAAGTTGACGTTTAGCACGGAGCACCCTTTCTCCTTGCCTCTACACATATTTCCTTAGTTTCCAGAGTAGTCTTCCATGATGAATAACATCAAACGCTTTTTTTATGTCCAAATATACAGATAGCATATACTCGCCATTATTTCTAGCACTATACAATATATTAAGTAGTTTTTGTATGGCTAGGCCAGTTGATCTTCCCGGTAGAAACCCAAATTGGTAATCACTGATAATATTGTTATTTTCCGCATGGTATAGTAGTTGAAAATGGAGGATCTTTTCAATTACCTTTCCTATGACTGGCAGTAATGTAATCGGACGCCAATTACCTACAAAGCTCAAGTCACCCGACTTTGGCAGACTTATGATGGTGCCAATTTTCAGGATGTTAGGAAAACAATTTTCACATATACATTTATTTATAAAGGCACACCATATATGGATATTACCAAGCATAGTATCTTTAATGTCATCCACATGCAGTTCAAGTGTTGGCGAGTCAATCTCATCAAAAACTAGGTTATTGTTAACCTCTTCATCGGCAGGGAATGAAGTTATAGCCTCATAACGTGGTACATATATCACTCTCAGCGCCAACTGCATGTTCATTAAGATGTGAACCTATGTTGCAGAAGAAATCATTTATGTAAGTGGCTGTATCCTCAGGGGCAACAGCCTCACCAGTGAGTTCGTCACGCAGAGATATGGTGTTGTATTTCTTCTTGCCTTCCATATTGTATTCAACTCCCTTCAGAATTTTTCTGGGTCCTTCCGATATTGGTTCAGTTTACCTTTAATGAGATCAGCCATGTTCTTTCTTCCTCTTTTGTCGATCTGTTGTCTTATACGCCTTGCTTGTAGGAGGAAGTGATTATTATCACCTTCATATCTTTCAATATAACATGACGCCGTTTTATCATGGCTCTGATGTCGTCATCAACCCAAGGTCTATCTTCTTCAGGAATATTCAATTGACGAATAGGACAGACTTCATCCAAGTATGACGTTATACATTCAACTAACATTACAGCTGGCCCTTCTGCATCAAGATTAGTGATGTTGTCGTCACTAATACAATTGGCCATTAATTCAATTAACTTTTCCTTATTATAATTTTTATAACTTCTTCCACTTATACACTTTTTAACTTTATTATTACGTTCCTTTTTGTATATGGTATATATATGGGAATGTGATCAGATAAATATTCATTAACGTTGCCTGATCTGACGAATTGACCTTTGTTTGTATAAATAATTATATGATCAATTTTTGTAGCACCTTTAGGATGTAATCTCGTTGGACCTGTCATCAGGTGTTTTAAGTGGTAAGTGTGCAGGAAGTGAAGCGTCTTTTTGTATTTAGCGCTGTTGCGACATTTAGCATTTATATTCATGTCACCACAAATCCATATCTCCTTATCCTGGAGGCTACTATTAGTTACACTTTCACCTAGCTCTTTGTAGAAGTCCTTTACTGTGCCTGTTGGTGGTCTATACACTGATATAACCAGTTTATGTTTGTGTCGGGGTGATCTAATGGCAAGGACAAGTACCTCAATGTTCTTGTTCACATTACACAGATCATGTAGTACTGTTGTGTAGGGGGCATATTTGGGAGAGACATAGCAACATTCACCTCCTCCACTGTCTTCATCAACATCATGCAGTGTGGTCCCTGTCCTGTCTAAACACAGACGCATCTCCTATATCTATCCTGTGGTCAGGAATACCCGGTAGTAGCCATGTCTCTCTAAGGCACATAATATCAATATGATGAAACAATTCATTATATTGCCAAACTTTGCCACACAAATTTCTAGAATTATGGCACAGCACCTTTAGACCCTTTTCCTTGCTCAGTTCCTCTCCAGTCAGGAAAGATGACATGATTATGATGATAATTGTAGATTCATGTACATATATACACTGGGCGGCGGTCTTGTATTAATATACGAGTAGACAATATGTTGTCGTCGATCATTTCCATGTAATAAGGTAGTGTCCTTTGATTTAATATGATAACCAATATATATGTGCAAGTGCAAAGGAGTCCCAGATGCGCATTTTCTGTGGGCAGGTGGGGTGATGTTGGTCCAATAGCCAAAAATGGCGTTGCAGGAATCATCACAAGTGCAAAAGAAACATGGTGCTCAAATTAACATTAACTTATGTACAGTTGTGTTACTTGATTTCTGAACTTCCGTATATATTGTGCTTATATACCTGTAGTCAGTTTGGCTTATATACCTGTAGTCAGTTTGGCTTATATACCTGTAGTCAGTTTGGCTTATATACCTGTAGTCAGTTTGGCTTATATGCCTGTAGTCAGGTTGGCTTATATACCTGTAGTCAGGTTGGCTTATATACCTGTAGTCAGGTTGGCTTATATACCTGTAGTCAGGTTGGCTTATATACCTGTAGTCAGGTTGGCTTATATACCTGTAGTCAGGTTGGCTTGAGTATATTGGGTAAATGGTTATAACCACGTTCCCACTGGAGAACTGGATTCAATAGAATGGGATCAGACAAAATTCTTATTACGGTTAGACTTGTTGATCAACTAACACAAAAGCTGGGTAAATAAATGGTCCTGACATAATGAAAGGCCCTGTGTGGAAGTAAGTAGTTTGACAAAGAAGTCATTCAGGTGCAGAAGTCAATGTGGAATTAGCAGCGGCCAGAGGTAGGGCACCACTGTGGTAGGAAGAGGTTTAACCCCTAAAGGACAGTGTACGGACATGATACATAAACGCAGCCCTAGCGAGTGGACTCACTTAGCCTAAGGGCGACCAAAAGGGCGTAATGCGATAAATAATAATACTATGAGGAACTATCATGTGCACTTGTGTAGCTGTTTCTCCTCAATCCCCAACGTTGATATCTAGAGAAATAAATAATATAGAAAAAAAATAAAAGTAAAAGCACTTTTATTTACACAGTTCCGATTTCTTCAAAATTTGTCATAACAGCCCCCCCCCTCTCTGTCTGTCTGTCTCTGTCTCTCTCCCTCTCTTTCTCTCTCTCTCTCTCTCTCTCTCTCTCTCTCTCTCTGGGTTCAAGTCGAATCAGGTTAGGTATTCTGACCGTCCCAGCTCTGCTTGCAGGAGATAGTGATCTCATGTCCTTTTTATCTATCACGACCCTCTATGTGTACACAGAGGGTGTATATGTCTGTGTATACTTACTACCTTGACGACAATCAAGCCTTATCTTTAAGTGTTTATCTCATGTACAGGCTAACCACATAGACCCTCACTATACTCTCACCAATGCATCCTATTGGAGAGGTGCAATCACTAAGAATGGGGGGTATTACTAGGAATGCGGGGTATTAATCTTAATAAACTTTATATTCAGAATAAACTTGATAATATTTAGGGCTACAATTCCAAGGCCAAGAACGTCGTTCTGCAGAAAAAAGTAAATGTATGGCTCACAGCCCCTAAAGTAGCCCTCTCTCTCTCTCTCTCTCTCTCTCTCTCTCTCTCTCTCTCTCTCTCTCTCTCTCCCTCTCTCTCTCTCTCTCTCTCTCTCTCTCTCTCTCTCTCTCTCTCTCTCTATCTATCTCTGTCCCTCCTCCCTCTCTCACTCCCTCTTTTGCTCCTGGCCCTTCTACTTTCCACCACCCCTCACTAAAGCCAGAGCTCCAGTACTCGACAATTTCGTCCTTGAAACCCTGCCTTTATTTGAATATTTAATTTTTCTTTATGTTTTTATTGACATGTATATAATTCATAGGATGCTCCTTTCTGCTTATCCTCTAAAAGCCAAATGTAGCCTAAACAGAAATACACATAACAAATGCTTTAAAGAGCATTGCCTTTCCTGGACACCTGTGTCGCGTAATGGAGCTCGCGCTATACCTACACAGAGAGAAGAACACTGATCGCTTTGACGCATACTGCACAGGTCACAATTTGTCTCCCACATGACATGTATGAAGGCATGTCAAATGAGGTAGACCCTCTCATATTTGGTTCGTCAACTCCATTTGACATGCGTAATGAAGACACGTCACATATTTCTGATCCATTCACCTGAGTGCTAGGTAATACTGTGAGACAATTATGTAAGGGTCACACTGTAAAAACAGTGTTTAGGGATTAAACACCAGTGTTTAGAAGTTAAACACTTGGTTAAACACTTATTTGTCCCACTTTTCTCAACACTTCTTAAGTGTTAAACGCGTTTAATTTTAAACGCGTTTAACTAGGAAGTTTTTAACCAAGTGTTTAAATGCTAAACACTTAAACACTTCAGTGTTTAGGTGTTTGAGAATAAGTGTTTAAAAGCTAAACACCTAAACACTTCAAGTGTTTAGATGTTTAAATATTGGTGTTGAGAAAATTTGGTGTGTATCTTTAAACACCTTTTTTGCAGTGCAAGAGCAGTCAATAACTATGTACCAATGGTTCAATCAAGGGAGGCCTTTAATAGAAGGCAGGGGATATCATAGTCCCACAGGCCTGCAACACTAAGGCACTTTTTCCTATCTACAGAACTCCTACTTGACTGAGGACCTCTATGCAGTCCATAAGACAAGGGCATAAAGGTGCATGGCAATGCCATATGTCTCTCTGTACTGTAGATACTGAGATTATAGATTGTGGGTTAGAATACAGTCCTTTGGTATTTTCACTGACCCACACATAAGGTGTCTAACCACTCCAGTTGGAGTATTCAGGATGGTGGGTGTCTATTTTGATATTCAATAACAAATGCAGATTTAACAATGAAATAGAATTCACTACCATTCATTGATAGTATTTACAGACCTTAGTGATCTATTCTTCATGAAAACAAAATGACACAGATACATCAAATGTCTCAAGTGTTGGTAGTACTTCTTGGTAGTGATTAGTCCTGGTACCAAAATGGTTGTTTGCTCCATCTAGTGGAATATCCTAGAACAATTATGTATGTCAAACCATCACATGTCAAGTGCCTTCGACATGGCCGTGACCCTAGTCAACTCACAGATGACATGGCATTTTAAGGCATGTCAAATCATATGAGGATTACTGTGTGCTACAGTTGTCATGGTGACATATGTGCACATGTCCCAATGATGTGTGCTCTCTGTGGCAAATCAAGTTGACATGGGTATACATGTCATTTTGTCAGGAAAACTTTTTTCAGTGTAGGATGCATGTTGTCCCATGGATGCTAGTACCATACAGGCAGTCTCTACAGGTGTGCTCCTACTGCAGCTACCAGCTCAGGCCTAATTACCATGCATTCTCATGAGATTTGCCACCTTCAGGGGTAAAGAGGCCAATCTCTGCATGGGTGACTTTTCACACCTGGAGGTGTAAAAACTCCACACCTGGAGGTGTGATGAGTGATAGCCTACACTAACCATACCTTTTATTGGCCCAGGTCCTCCTGGGTCATTGGCAGCGCCTTTTCAGTCAAAAACTGACGATCACGAATTGGAACTTTAGATGGGAATTGCTCATCGAAATTGGGGGATTATTAAACAAAAAATCATGGAAACATGTTCTTTAGGGTCTTTCATTGTATATGCACAATTCCCCCAAAAAAAGAATTTTTTTTTACCTATGAAAAAGGCTGAAGAAAAAACCTGACATGTTTGACTTACTTTCTCATGAAAACGAGGCTCCATAGGATTGTATTGGGCGGTAGATTTCGGCGGTAGACAGGGAGTAGAAATAACACATTGGCTCCTATGGGAATTGGGCAATTAAGACACTTTTTTCAGCAGGTAAGGTGGAATTTTCTGTACAGACCGTTGGTATATGAGTGTGTAAATCAGACCACCATAATTCTGTTATATCTACCACCACACTTCCGGTAGAGACTTGACGCATGCACGCAGAGGACCAGTCGTCAGATTTTATTCCATAACAGTAAATTGAGGTGGTGCATTCGATTCAATTCGATTAATATTGCCAAACATGCATGGATTATATTAAAAAAGCCATTAATTTCAAGTAAAATCGATAGAATCGATCATTTCTCCGTCGAAAATGTTACTTCCGGCAAGGAGGGGTCGTGCATGTGCACAGAACATCAAAATCCACAATGGCGGACAGCGAGATGATCGACTCACGGTGCCATGAAAACTGCTTGATTATAACAAAATGGAGGAAAATTACAGTGTCTCATGCCTTTTTATAGTTAATATGGATCCTTATTCAACTCCTACTGATATTGTGCAATGCTTAACTTGCCAGGAGAGGAGTTATGTGCCAATGAAAATGACGAGTGATAATGGGTGCATCCTCCATAGCCTAAACATTGACGACTCCGTCACACTGTCACTATATTGACAGTCCCCTATGGTAGGTAGTGGGCGATCTGGGCCAGTCATGCATTGCACACATTAAATCTTGTAATTAATATTTTCAAGCCACCATGTGGTATTTAATGAGTAATAATAGTCCTTTCTTGTGTAGGATGGGACAGAGTATACCCAGAGTGGATTCTCACCAGGTATTACATAACTGACCCCTCAAACCAGTGTAAGGTATGTGTTGGTTACCAGTTTCAGCTAGACATGTTGGTGCCACCCTCAACACGCTAGGTCAGAATAGTCTCTAATGATATTCCTGGATCCTTATTAGTAAGTGGAGCATTGATTGATCTGGTACCCAGAGATTTATTAACTAAGTAATGTATGGGCTAACAGGCACCGAATGGCATGTATCGTAGGATATTGAAACGAGTGGCCATAGGCCACGAGTTATGATATCCTACGATACATGCCATGAGGTGCCTGTTAGCCCATACCTTACTAAGTTTATTACACGATTAATCAATAAAAAAATCAATAAATAATCAATAGAATGTCAATAAAAACAAGTTGAAAACAAAAATCCTTCCCCGGGATGCGAAGCCTGCCATAGTGTGTCTACACGATCGGTACACACAGCTCGGCGCCCAGCAGCGGACAGCGACAGCCCCGGTCTCTGCTTGGCTTGCTTTGAATGCGTCTCGCTGTTATGTTTGTGTATAATACACCTCCTCGCCCGGCAGCGGACAGCGACAGCGCACATGGCGAAAAAAGATGCGCCCGGACCGGGGCTCGATCCATGTACCTCTGACAGCTGAGTGCAACGCGCTAACAACTAGACCACCGCGTCTCCTCCTTCAGCAGCCGTGTCGGCTTGGATATGTTTGAATGCGTCCTGCAGTTATGGTAGCGGTCAGCCCGCAGTCGTCTCCTTCCAGGGCTTTGTATATATCCAGACGTGGTTCGAACCGAGCGTATCTCGTCAGTCCCTGTGGCGCAATGCATAGGGAGTTGGATTAGGGATCTGATACTGCAGGTTCGACCCCTACCCTGGCCATGAAAATTTCGTGGGTTTTAACATGTAACATATGATATGTAAGGTGTGCCTGATATCCATGGATAACAGGCACTGGGTGCCTGATATCCATGGATATCAGCACACCTTACAAAAGTCATGATGCATGCATCATGGTGTGCAATATCGACAGGTATCAGAATGGGAATATCCAGAAAAAGCACCCAAAATCACAGAGGTCGTGTAATAAGCACTGATAACATCCAGCATGATGGGGACCAGTTTTTAAGTATTGCACCCTAAAAAGTCTGCAACAAATGAAGGGAGTTATCTTATTGGTTAATAATGTATCCCACCAGGTCGATATACCCAACACATCCCTGTTTTCTTCTTCTTACCGGCTCCCCCCTATACTCCTGCATACAAGCACACTTATGTTATACTGTTGTATGTTTTATTGTGTAAGAGAAGTATGCCAACCTGTTTAACCTATGTCAACACTTCCTTATGGTCTCCTTATGTCCAGACGTTGTCATTTTACCCTTTAATGTCCAATTTGTGCATGCCCCAAGGTTCATGAATCTTTGAAGTCATGCTGTAACCCCCGGGCTGTAACCTTACAGTGATATTGAATCCTCTTGTCAGCACTGTATTGGTGCTGAATGCCGACCTTCCAGGGCTGTTATCCATGCAGGGCTGGCACAATGCATAAATGCAAATTAACCTTTACAAGTAATTTGCCAGGGCTGCATTCATGCATGCATTATAACAGTTATAAATATATTCAGCACTCTATGACCCTTAACAGTTTAAGGTGTGCATACATAGCTTACAACCTGTATACGTATACAGCCAGGGGCACCGGAATCTGGCTATAATATAACTAATATTTAACGTCTTTCATTGGGGAAATGAGTCCTGGAAACTGAAAATGAGTCTGAAGGATTATTCTATGGAAGCAAATATAGCTATAATATAGAGCCATGTGACAAGATAGGTACTTATAGATATAGATATAAAGGATTCTCTTCTTACTTATTTTGTTTGAATGACTTACTTTGATTTGAACTAATATTGAACCATTTGAAGTCAGGAGATTCATCTGACAATCATCTGTCTACTAATGGCTGCTAAGCGTCAAGATTGTTTACATCTTCAATTAAACCAACAACAAAAAGGTGTGTAATATTACATCATCATAACGAATCCACGCACATATATCCCAATACAAGCGATTGTTATTCCAGTGCTCACAAATAGATAGATTTCCCCAAAACGTTCTTATTCTTTTTGAGTCACCATTGCATTCATTAGAGATTTTCTTTTATCGAAGACTCAAACCTTTCAATGCATCTATTTTGTTGTTGTTGCTATCTGGGAGTTTTGGCAAATTACCTGCCAAAGGCTTTTGCCATAAAGTAGCGTGAAACCAGAGGCCTTAACGAATATAAGATTAGAAAAACATTTTCTTCTTGAAAGAGAAAAGTATCCTTTCTTGCTTCATAGCCCTATAGAAAGACTGGTAGAGCTTCCAGGTGCTTCATTACAGGGCGGTTGTAAGGGTTCTGTTAGAAGCATTATGAAGCCCCTCAGGCTATTTGATTTATTTTGAATTGTTAGCAAGAAATTCTTTCATGGCATTGGTTGAGTTCCATTACACAGCTTGGCACATAACATGACCTTCACCATTGGGTATATAGCCCTAAGGGGTTACTTTAGTGCCTTTGAGTGTGTGCATGTGTTGGATGGAGAGGGGCTTATATTTATATGGGTATATGGCAAAAAAAAATTATGTTTTTCAAGTAACATGACACAATGATTCTTTGATTTGACAGTAATACCATTGAAAACATATGAGAATTGTGAAAAATATATAAAAGATATGCTTAATGAAGCTATGAAATGTACACCCAAAGATTATATTCATGAGAAATTGATGAAAAATTTCTTTAAAAAAATGCGGGGAAAAAAATTTGAAAATTCTTGAAAATTCTCAATATTGAAAAAAAAGTGTAGGGTCGGCCCTGTTTTGCTAGGGTCAGTTGGGTGACTGGAAACAAATCCTTTTTTATTTGGCCTAATATGTATATTCTACAGTGCATTTCCAATGTATAAGACATTGTACATGTATATATCATTAAAATTATTTTCACTTGATATGTACTTGGTCGTTCAGCTACATCTATTACAATATACATGGAAATGTAACTCTTCCCTAACCTGGGAGTTTATGCCTAAATGTAGTAATACTTACAAAGTTGTTTAACATTCTTATTGATAAAAGCTTGTGGGTATGTCCTCTAAAGGATTTTTTCATTTGCAACAAATCTATATGCATGAGCAACTATGAAACCACAAGAAAATCGTTTGATACAAATACCTGGTTCATTAGAAGTACTGTAAATACTCGCGTATACAGACTTAGCTGGTTTGATTATCGACCAATAAAATAATTGTGACTCTTCACTGCGGTCCTCTCGGGGGGAAGTAGGTACCCATACTCCCATCTGATAGATCTTATCATTGGTAACCGCTGGTAATCAGCTTCAACAATGGCTGCACCCCGGAGCGCAAAAGGGTCACTTCTTGCAGATTTGACCTGGCTCTCTGTGGAGACAAATGTTGACGGCGCAGCGGTTCCCGCGGTGCCCGGCCAAACGGGGGTTCGGGGGCAGAGCCCCCGATCAAGGATATATGCCAGAACTCATCTGAATTTGAATTACATTCAGATGAGATCATCTGAAACTTATGGAAACTTAAATGGAAGAAAATTATTCAGATGAGATCTCATCTGAAAACAGTCAGATCTCATCTGAAAACAGTCAGAAGTGTGTGACAGCATGGTCCCACCACGTCCCTGAGGAACTGAGGCAGCATGAATGTTTGTCTCCAGTGTGACGTCATTCTACTTCCGGCCAGGTCAAAATCCCAAGAAGTGGACCACATGCCCCCGGAGCTGCACCCATAGGACAATCTGCTACCTCGGCCGGTATAGATCATCCCTTGCGTAAAGGACGCACCCTGAGTCATTTTAGTACTGTTCAAACTGTAGTGCAAAATCGTCACATATAAGACGCGCCATGAGCTTAGATAAATCCTAGAGGATGCAGAGGGTGTAATGTTGTGTCTTATACGCAAGGATTTACGTTATATCTTTATCAATTCTATTCCGACCTAGTGGGGTACAATATTGACCAATGAGAAAATTCCTTTCATTTAGTGCAGACTTTTTGGGTGCAATACATAACACCTGGTACTCATCAGCTGGCTGTTTAAGATCTCGCAAGATAACAGCTTCAGCAGGGGTCAGTCCACTAAGTTTTGAGTAGAGATTGAGTTTTCAGTTGAGGGTGCAGCTTTATGCAAGGTACACCTTTTACCTGTGACGTATGGGAAATGAAGCATGGCAATATCTTGTCAATTTGATTTAACATGATGCACCTCTGTAATGCTGACCTGTTGGCAACAACTTTGATGTAGCATGACGACACATGGGTAGCCAGCATTGGGCAGCATTGTATGCTGTAATGGTCATAGAGGCGCTATTATAAGTAATACAAGTAACCATTAATATTCATATTCGCATAGGATAATTCCCTTCATTTTCCCATATTTATTTGGGTTTCTTTTAGCTATGTAGATTTTGTCCTTTTGGAATATTGCTCCGGTTTTCTGACATATCTATGTGGTTATCGTGTTTGGGTTAGCCATACTCCTTCGCACACAAGCAGGGGTAATTTTATTAAGTATTATTAGATGTTTAATAATTTAAGTTAAACTGGGAAATAATAAAGTAATTCTTACTCTTCCTACAATAAGGTGCTAGTTCAGAGATTGGGGCAGGAACTGCGAAACTGTTTGCCAAATATGGGACAAACCTTGTGATAGGGGTAAGAAATGAAGAAAACCTAAGGAAAACAGCCAACTGTTGTGAGGTAGATGGTTTAAAGGCAAATGATGTGAGTGGATTTTTCCAATTGCTCTGAAAGAACAGCTAATTTCCTAGGAACATTGTTATATTGAATACAAAAGCGTTTACTTGCCACAGAAGATGGAATGAAGAATACATTTCATTACATGAAATCTCATCTGGATTCTTTGTGCATTCATAATAGATAGGCTTACTGACCTATATTTAGGAGAAAGATTGTATCATGTAGAATTATCTAGTAACCTAATAATCTGAGGGCTGTGGAGGGTTGTAAATACTTAATACTTAATAGAAGGGTGTCCATCTGGGAATGGTAATAAAATCCTATCATCACATTAATGATCTTTTGTAAAACAAAAAGACGTTCGCTATGAAGCATTTGTAAACATACGATCTTTGACTCAGATACTCATTGTACCTGGATATCTTATGAAAGAAGAGGACTGCAATGGTATTGTTGATAAAGCAGTGGAGAAGTTTGGACGACTTGATTTTGTAGAAAGTTGAGTGGCAGCAGAATGAACACATTGAATTGTGTTATACAGATAAATAATGAGTCAGGACCACAATTTGACTTCTTTATTCAAAATCTCCATGGTCTGGTCACCCTTAGAAATATGTTCGTTTCCTGTCCAGAGGCCTGGTTGATTTTCTTTTTTGAGAATGGGAATTTTTTTTTCTTGACTTCTAAAAAAATTTTTTTTTTGTCTTATTAGCACAAAAACCTAGGTTTCCAATCACTGAATCCTAGAACGCGATGAAAAATTCACGACATCCCCACTTATTATGTTCATGACAAATAAAAATCTTTTCCTAAAAGAGAATTTTCCCCTCCCTCTCTCATGGGTCTGAAAAATCCCACCCTCTGGACAGGAAACAAATATATTTTTAAGGGTGGCCTCTGCTTCACTCTTTCTTTTCAGGTAAATAATGCTGGTACCACAGTTATGGGTAACATTGATGTGTGCACTGTCAATGATCTAGACTTCATGTACAAGGTCCTTGTTCGGTCTGTGTTTGTGATATGCAAGCAAGCTGTGCCCCACCTCAAGCAGTCTAAGGGTAATATCTATCATCATGTTTCCTCTCATTTACAGGTTCCCCTTTAACCATTTCGTGCCCAGAATTATTTTGAGAAAAGTGGTTTATTCACTAAATTGACATAGAGGCTATTACCTATATCATGTCCAGATTAAAGTACTGATTCAAATGGTAAAAAAGAGGGTAGTGAATTAGCTTTCAGAAAATGTAATATTTATTAAAGCATAGGTTAGAGTATTATATGAGCCAATAAGCAGAATGGGCTGATTTGGATGAACCTGTCCAGAATATCATGTTATTTTGTTTGTTTATTTTTTTTGGGTGGGGAATAGGCTATTTTCAATTCATAAAGCATTATTTGGACATTTCAAGGACGGCTATATTGATGGAAATTGAAAAAAATACATATTATAATCAGACTCCTTGGAGAAAATCACATTAAAGTATTTCATCAACATTTTTTGTATCTTTATCAATATTTTTGTGAATTTAATGATTTTTTTTCTGAATTTTATCTTTATTCTCATGGCCAGAGCGCACACTTTTCATGCATTTTAGGCCTATTTTCAATACATAATTTTCTGCAACAGGATGTATAGATGATTACATTACTAATGCACCAAGGCAAATTTGGTATCCTTGAAAAGCCCTTTTGAGGGTATGTATAGATTCTATAATAATTGAATTTTGTCAATATTAATTTAATTGTCATATATTCTGATAGAAATAAAGATGTGTACATCCAGATAAATCCTCTTTGGAAATAGTGCTTCCACCTAGTGAAAATTAACTGACTGACTCCCTCCTTTAGGGAGTCCAGCTCACGTATGACTCCCTTATTCACCACTGACTCTCTTAGGCTTTGTCAAAAGTGAGTCAGGATCTTGTGATTCTGAATAAAAAGGGAGTCAGATAGCCTAGAAAGGGAGTCAGGGAAATATTGACTCCCTTTTTATACCCTAGACTCCCTTTATGACTCTGTTTATTCTCTCTGTGATATATATATATATATATATATATATATATATATATATATATATATACATACATACATGCTTAAGAGCACACTTTTGCTATTCTGGGCACGTAAGGGTTAATCACTGAATAAAAGTGTAATGTTGCAATAGAAATCTGAATGCTAGGAAGCAATATAGTTGTGTTGTATTCTCTACTATAAAGTAGTCATACTAACCCTGATCTAGATCTACTTGCCTATATAAGGCATGCCGGGTCGATGTGATACACAAATGCAATGCCAACATGTGGCATAACAGTGCTAAACGCTATGGTGCAATCAATACAAATGCCTTTGGACGTGTGTGACAACATTGGGTCCTGAAAAAGGTTAGATATTTTCAACACCATCATTATTTTTATGATAATATCTTGTTTTTCAGGTTGCATTGTCAATGTTTCAACTGCTGGAACGAAAATGGCGATAGATAACATGGGTCTAAATGAGAACCTTTTGTTATTGAAATGACATAACACTGTAGGCTATTCACTGCCAGGCTATATATGTCCTGCTCCATGTTAATTTTAATGGGCAATTACAAAGGTAGAACTTTACATTACTATCAATAATGATTAAGGGCCATGCAGTCCCATGCATTGTCTTTTGTCATCAAGGTTTACCAAAGCAATGCATTGTGCCAAACCCTTGGGTGGTCAGCATGATGCTTCATGCAGGCCTGAACACATCAATTGGACTTACCAGGACGAAATGATAAATGGGTATGATGCATTCTATGTGATCCATGAACAGTTAACCAGTATAAATAGACGTACGACAACTCCAATCTAGTTTGGGCGAATATTTTATTGGACCTGGCCAATAAACATACATAACCAGGCCTAAGTAACACAAGAAGAAAGAAAAAAAATCTCCAATGTGAGACCGGTGGTCCTTCCTAGGGCTAGGCAATATGGCCGACTACAAAGGCCACCAGTGAAGGAACCTGTTACATAACACCTGAATGGAAGTGGTGACATCTGGTAATACATTGGGAACTGCTACTGCCCATTTATCACCACTTATATGCGCGCATATAAGTAGCTTATAAATAGACGTACGACAACTCCAATCTAGTTTGGGCGAATATTTTATTGGACCTGGCCAATAAACATACATAACCAGGCCAACACGCCAAACAGAATGGAGAACAAAACAAAAAAAACAGATTTTACACGAATAAGGCGCTAACCATACGCCGATCAAGATCGATACGAGCTTGTTTGGATTTTGTCAAATAATGCAACACACTCAATGATTTCCAATCACCAATGTTTTTGATGTCCAATAGACTGAAACCTGCATCTGCCAAGGCCGATGCACCTCCTCTTCGTAACGAGTGTGAAGACAACTTATCGATGCCTGACTTGGCACACAACTTGTGCAATTTGCCTAAGTACCATGAGTAACTGCCACGACACCATTGGCCATTTTTCATGTACGACACTACTTGTGAGTCACTGGATGGGTAGTTCACCATAGATAACAGCAAGGTCAGGTAATAATGAAGGCAGAAGATAGAGTCATTGATGAATGTGAAGGGTATGAACAAGACCCGCTCCTTAAATGAAATAGTCTTTGTACGGCGAAGTCTGACGGAGACCCCCCAGACTTCCCAGGTCAAATCTGACAAGCAGACTGCCAGTCCTTGTTCAACCACATTGGACTTACGTAATAAGCCCCTGAAGCACATGATAACAGTGATCCAAAATGCCACATCTTCAGAACATGACATATCCAATAGTTTATAAATACGCTTTAAGTCCTGCACTGACGCTGGTCGCGCCTGGTCCACATGATCACCTAGGGTCCTTCGAATACCTCTCATAGTGATGTAGAGTTCAAATGTATTAGGGTTGACAAGTGAATAACCTAGGACCTTGTGCAACACCCAAAGTCCTCCTAGGTACTGTTTAATAGAGCTGTAGCGCAGTCTCTCAGCCAAGTGTGTAACATATAACAACACAACTTCTATACTAGCGGGGAATGGAACAAGCACACCATATAATATGCAAAATTCCAAATAAGAGTTCCATTGGCTCTTCCTAGTACGCTCCGTGGCTCCAGCCATCCACTGTGACTGGTAGTTCCGTAGTTTGTGAGTCAAGACATCCCCTGCAGCAGAAGTCATTTATCAGAAATGAAGGCAATCCTTTTGCACACCTTTTATCCGTACAGCGCGACAAAAAGTCAGGAACAATATTGTCTTTAGATTTAACGCGAGTAGCAACAATATGAAAATTATGTACAACTGATAACCAAAATAATTCTCTTATCCACCACATACAGCGAACACTCCGCGATCTGCCAGTATTTATCATGCGTTGGACTTGGGTATTGTCGGTTCTGACTACAACTTTTGTATCCGACCAATCATTTCCCCAACGTTGCGCTGCGGCAACCACTGGCCAGACTTCCAGTAGGTTAATGTCAGCTGTCTCATCATATTCACAAGGGGGTTCAACAGTATGATGTAATGGAAAGCGATTATACAACTGATTGTAGGCAGGTAATTTCCATGCACCTACTAACCAATCACCATTATAACATGAGCCAAAACCAGTTAGTGATGAGTCAGTGTCTACGATAGGATGATAATCAAAGGTACGTAGGATTTTGGCAGAACCATTGAATACATAACTGAACCTTTTCCACCAGCGGATGTCATCCATAAACCAATCAGGTAGTTTGACCACCGTGACACTGTCGGCCATGTATTTGAGTAGGTTAATGACTCTACTAGCGTGTGCCAAATGACCACACAGTTCTTGTAATTCTTTTTTGGTAGCAACAGTTTTACCCAAGAACTTGTTGATCAGTACTAATAAGTTGTCTAATTTTTGTGGGGGTAAGCTGATTTCCATTTTCACTGTGTCAATTACTAGACCCAAATACTGGACTTTGGTAGCAGGGGTTAAGATTTTTTTCCATGCAATATGGAAACCGAGACGTCGGAGCAGATCTACCAATATCGCCTGACGCCTCGCACACTCCTAGTAGCTGTCAGCCACAATGACAAAGTCATCAAGGTAACCGAAAACATTGAAAATACCTTTACGATTCATACACCGGATGACAAACTCGGTTAGTTGAGTAAAGATAAATGGTGCACATCTAAGACCAAACGATAAGGCTTGATCTTCAAAATATTCTAGTGCACCATCCAGACTCCACACAAAACCTTGCTTGGAACGATCGTCCGGATGAACAGCCACACTGCGATAAGCAGATTGGATGTCCAATACACATAAAAACGAGCCCTCATGTATGACATCAGTAACACTATCTACTTGAGTATAATGAAACGGTTGGCAAGTTGTGTACATAAAGTCATTGATACTTTTAAGATTATCATCGGGATCACCACGGCTGCAATCTGTTATGGGTCTTAAGCTGCCATCTGGTTTTAAAATAGCCCCCAGTGAATGTACACACTGGGGTCTACTAAGAACCCTTTTGACTTTACCATCAATTAACTCCTTCGTTACCAGATCGTCCATTTGGCATTTTACACCTTCTTTGATTATGGAATGGTAATTTTTTTGAAAATAAGAACCATTATAATCCACATCAACGATTTTGAATCCGTTATGAACACCGTCTAGGATATAAGCATAGTTACCATCAACTTCCTCAAACCCCATGCATTCATCAAAGAAGGCGTGTGGGTTGAGTTGGAGGCACATGCCATCTAAGACATGAACGGAATCACAATCCAAAGGACAAGGTCTAAACCATTCAACACCATCGACAATTCTGGAAGTGTAGATAGTAGGAGTTAATATAATGTCTTCCGTCTTTGGTAATGAGTCTGAAGAAGTGACATGATTTGAACCACAAGGAATTACGAATTTGTTGACATCCCATAATAAGCTATATTCAAGTTCACTGGTATTGTCAGAATCGGAAGATTTTATAATTCCACAATCTATGCCAGACTCCTCGGAGTCACTGACCCCTGAATCAGAATCCACTAAGGCCTGATATCAATCATTTGATTTTTTCACAGTGCACTTTAGTTTTGTGTGATTACCCCCACAAGAACGACATACATGTGGGTGAGGGCAATCTTTGGCGTTACAACCATTATCACTGTTAAATGCATAGCAACAGTGAATTTCATCTGACTTTTTCTTTTTGTTCTTTTTCCTCTTACTACTTGATCCCGCAACAGTACCAGCACCACTTTGAGATGATGGAGGCTGGATACCAAGAACATTACATAAGTGCTCGGCACTAAGATTCTCAAGACCAACACTGTTTGAGAAGATGTCGTGATCGAAATAGCAGAATGTGTGTTCACCAAACGATTCTCCCCTTTCACGCATCGCAAGATCATACTGAATGAGAGCATCCTCATTGTAGAATGCTCCCTTGTCAGTTAGGAATTTAACATGTTTACCATAGTTTTTACATGGGAAGTTTCTAGCCAACATGCTATTCAAGAGACCCATGCTAGCAGAAATAATATCATTCAAGGCGGGTTTTTTTACTTTGTCATGCGGCATGTGCTGTTCAATGTCATAGGTCACAAACTTACTGCCACTGGCATTGTTTGGTGAAAATATCACCATTGGGGCGCCTTGAGCCTGATGTTGTAGTTGTTGGTTAGGATACCATGTTGTTGGGTTTTGTAGAATTTGAGGTTGCACAGACTGAACACCAGGAGCCTGGAACAGGGTTTGTTGATTAGGTAGAATTCCTGCAGCCTGGTACTGTTGTTGTGGGTTAGGAATAACGCCAAACTGATATGAAGCCTGCTGCTGATGGGATGTTGGGACTGGAATCCCATACATATGAGAAGTAGTCGGGTACCATATACCATAGGTGTAGGTGGGAACTTTAGCCTGCCATCTGGTGCCCTAAATTGACCCACACCAGGCCAACTGACAGTCTGACTAACAGGTGTGACAGGTGGGGAATAAGGTGTGCCATCTCTGTAGAACAGCTGAGGAACAGTGTTTCCCATGGAAGGTTGGGATGGAAACAAACCCTGAGTAGCATTAGGACTACCAGAACTGTCAATACCACCAGAAATGCCTGAAGCATTGTTTTTAGGAGCTACACCACCATTTCTCCATTGTTTCCACAATAGGAATTCCTGATAATCATTGTCTAATTCACCATGGGAATGTCTTTGACCCACTGGATAGTCAGGTTGATTGTCTCTGGGGACCGGGTGATTGTACCGGGAAGGTGGCTTGTTATCGCGGGTGAGCGACTTGTTTACTTGGGTATTTCGCGCTCCTGGAGGCAATTTTTTACACAAGTTGGGTAAATCAAACATACCTGAGTTGGATTCAAGGCCGGATTGGCCTGCGGAGGGTCCAATAACACTAGAACTAGGCCCTAAAACATTGTTTGCGGCCGAAAGCCGGCTTTCCGGAAGTACAGGGCGGCCATTTTGGACTCCGCAGTGAATGTTAGAGCTGGCTTGTGATTGGCCAGTTTGGAAGCCTGGTGCGTTCGAGCCACCACTTTCGTTCCTTACCGCATCCAACCCTGAAGGATTCCAACACGTAGCGCTATCAGTAAGAGAAGAAGTTTGGGCCTCGAACGCACCCATGGCGTTCGAGCCACCACTTTCGTTCCTTACCGCATCCAACTCTGAAGGATTCCAACACGTAGCGCTAGCAGTAAGAGAAGAAGTTTGGGCCTCGAACACACCCATGGCACCTCGCCAGGCACGTACGCCCTCGTTCAATTGGCGAAGAGATCTGTTATTTTCAGCCCTTAGGCTGGCCAACTCTAGTTCCAAAAAGATCTCCAATGTGAGACCGGTGGTCCTTCCTGGGGCTAGGCAATATGGCCGACTACAAAGGCCACCAGTGAAGGAACCTGTTACATAACACCTGAATGGAAGTGGTGACATCTGGTAATACATTGGGAACTGCTACTGCCCATTTATCACCACTTATATGCGCGCATATAAGTAGCTTAAAAAAGGCAGTATTTCACAATTTGCCTAGCAGTGGTGGATCCAGGATTGTCCAGAGGGGGGGGGAGACTTGGTGAAAGCTGGTAAGATACTAGGTGGCCCCAGCCTCACAACCACAGCGGCCTGAGTATGGGTAGTTTCATTCAAGAAAATTTTGAGGGTTAGGACTTGAAATGGTGCATTGTGATGCATTCTTATTGAACATTCTAATTAATCATAGTTGGCTGAGTAGTGTAGTCATTTCTCCAGACATAATGTTGAGGGCTTAAACACTACACTTTTTTCCAGCCATGTATGCAGTAGAACTCACAGCATATGCAATGATGAAGGCTTCTGTCAATCATTTCTCTAATACTCTGGCACAAGAAAATTACCATTTCTCTATTAATCTATAAAGTGTATTTGCCATGTATATTTTGCCCTGGCACATGGCATGAGGATTATCATTTCTCTTTTATCTTATGAAGTGATTTACTAGGCATTTTACTTGAAGAGAAGTGGGTATGTTGTGTGTGTGTGTGTGTGCTGTGCTCGTATTGGTCATATTTCACATAAATGAGGAAATCGGAGCTAATCCAACTGAATGAGAAATATCTTATACCGGGTAATATGTATTTCATTTGGATCTGCTTTTATCTAAATAAATGATAACTCTTTCATATTCTATAACAGATCTTGGCCCAAGTGGTGTGATGGTTAATTGTGTCCTGTGAGTATGATTATAAGTGTACAGGTAAAATAACGTGATTAGTGTTGACGTGTGAGAAGCAGGAATACTCACTCACACACAACTTGGATTGAGCTTATTAAGGTAGAGCAATTCACACTAATGCTTAATTACATACATGTATATAATTGTGTTATATACTAAGAAACACTGATATGGGAATGCACAGAGAGTACACAGTACATGAGAACTTAATTTATGCTGATGACAATGGCACCAACTGCACCCGATGAACTGCTCCCCAGCAGCGGGACTGAGTGATGAGCAGAGAGATCATACTGATCGTGTATGAACCCTAGATGACCAAGGGATGACACAAGTACGAACTACTAACTTTGACCTATGAGTTCATGAGTGGGAGCTTTGACCTTCTGCTCCTGGTGAGCTCATCCTGCTTATGTATGAACCCTGAATGACACAGGTATGACCCAAGTATGAACTACTAACTTTGACCTGTGGGTTCATGACTTGGTGGTTTGACCTTCTGCTTTATAAGCTTAGGACAGACTGCTGCTCAGAGGAAGGATGTAGTCATTTGCTCTGTGGGACTGGAGGCAGCACTGACACCATGACAGGAGAGGAACTTGGATTATTCTCACATATGCTCACTAGGAACTATATGGAGATAGTGATTGTGAGATTGCCACTCTGTGACTCAACGGCATTGGACACTCTATATGATTATGGAGACTAGTGTGGACTCTGTGTTTGGACTTGGCATGTATTGGGATGAGAGTATAGTAACTGTGCATTCCCCATGGACATTACAGACTATTTGGTAATCATATTATGTTCAGAAACATCTGGTTGGTATTTGTGGTTATGGTAATAAAGATGTGATTAACACTTAACCTCTCACGAGTGCTCTGTGACTAGTACAGATGAGCACGTATTGGTCAATTAGCTACAGGCACTAGATTCTGATTCTGGTGATATCACTGCCCACTACATTGGTGGTACTGGAGACAAGGTAATCAGATAACACCCTAACGTATGTACATTTATCCCCGAACAAAGACAACGCTCAACATATGGTGGAGTTACCCAAACAACTTTGAGATTTGCCATGCCACAAACCAACAATAGATACTATGATTATTGACTACAAGGGAACCCATGCACACTCTCATACTTAGACATGCCTTGCAACATAGAAAGGCTCACTTGGTTTGTCCTATTGGAGTCTACAGATATATAACACATTTCACATGACAGAATAGAGCTGGTCAGGTGGTACACAGTCAAACAACTCTATGATCTACCACTCATCAATTGGCTACTTTGGTCAGAAAAGACCAACTTCCCAGATGCTGAATGG
The DNA here is from genome assembly GCA_949317995.1 of Acholoe squamosa. Taxonomy (NCBI): domain Eukaryota; kingdom Metazoa; phylum Annelida; class Polychaeta; order Phyllodocida; family Polynoidae; genus Acholoe; species Acholoe squamosa. Next base: position 22,287,629 of record OX439052.1, read on the forward strand.
ATCACATCAAACTCCATACATGGAGGCTTTGCGTGTACCCAGAGAAAGAGTTGGATTAAGGGAGCCTACTTTGGTGAACACCCATGTCATTCTTCAACTTATAGGAATAATTGGTAATGCAGAACACTTGTAAAAGAGATGCATATCCATCACCTGACTCTGGGGCTATCCGAAACCCTATATCGGGGACCCTATAACATGGGCCAGCAGTGTCTGTAAAGGCAGTAGCTCAGGGTGTTAGGCTTCACTAAACGGTCTATTGATCCAGGGACAAGCAGCAGCACTCACCCCAGGCCTGGGATTCTACAAATGAACAGCAATCAAAGGATACACCTTTACTGCCCTTAAAAAATCAAAACCCACTTTAACAGGGACAATGCTAAAAGGTTTGTCCTTTCCATTGTGGAAACCCAGAGGAATATTTGGACATAAGACCTATTCTGCTTGGAGAACACAAGGTCTACTGACAGTTTTGCAATTGATATGTTTAGGGCATATCACAGGTGATGGAGTGGACCCGGAAGGTTGACATTAAGATGTTGAAAACTGTACTTTGAGAACCATTTTCTGTCTGATCACAGGCAGGATGCTCTTTGTGGAGTATTTTGCAGTTAATAAGAACTATTGAGGGAGGTGTTTGAGAGATGAATGTATTATCTCTATTCTCTGAGTTTCTGTCAGAAACTGTAACACATATTCCTTATCAGGGGTAAAGTTGTACCTGAGGTATAATGTACACATGTATGGGTTGACTGTGATTCTCTACTTTATATTACCCTTACCTTTATATCAGTAATTCCGATAAAGTAATTTTAATGGTAAAAGATAAGGAACACATTAATTTGCATCCTTCAGCAGGGATGTCTAAAAGATAATTTTGACAGCAGTGTAATGGGCTTTTATGGAAATGATGAGGAATTGCCTGAAAGAGTCAAGAAAGAGACCATGAGGTAATGATTTGGTCTGATTCATTGATGCAAAGCTTTTTTAGCCATGTAGTATTGCTGTTGCATTTGGTATACCCAAATCAGATGGGACAGAAATACATCAAATGTATGTAATATCCAGGAAGAATTAACCAGTAACTTTCAGAATAATATTCCATGAAAGGTGTCAGGATGATAAATAGATGGCTTTGTAAAGCCAATTCAAGCCAGTAAGTTTTGCACACATGAGAATGTGATACACTGTAAACCATAACTAAATAGAAAGTTGTTAATATTCAAACAACACATATGATTTGACCCAGAGAATCTTAAACTAGTGTTTGAAATGGCACGTAGGGTGTCTCCTGACATCCAACAACACAAGTAAATCATCCAGACAGATAGGGTGAAATTTAGCTAATCTAAATAAGATAGAGATACCAAATGATTGTTGATTAAGCATGTGATGTTATCAAACTTACATATGATAAAACAATGGATTCCATTACACAAAGCTTAACTTTCACTGCTGTCAAAACCAAGCAGGAAAAGAAAGAGAGATAAATGAAGTAATAGGAGAGAGCAATTGATAACATTGAAAGGTCATGGTGGTCAAGTCCATCTCTGGTAAAAGAATGAATGATCAACTAAATGAAAAAGTGAACTGTCCCTAAGAATGGATCATAATAAAGATAAGGCATAAAACATGCAACTATCTGATACCTATAATACAGGTAGAAGTGCAGATGATCTCTGTAACAGCCATAATATTATTGATGGAAACAGGTTACTAAAACAAGACATCTGAGGTAAAGCAAATAAGCTTCAATCAAGCTAAAACAGTCATGGCCAGACTAAGCAACATAGAGGACCAACATGTGGTCACCCAAATTAAAGCCAGTTCCAATGAGTATTGGCATAGATAGCAATGTTCTATCAATCAAAACATGATTATGGATAGAATCCATAAGGGTGAACAAATCAAAGTGATTTAACCCACAAAATAAAAAACAAACAAACTTATGAATGGGGTGAACAAATCCAAGTGATTATCCCAATAAGTATCAAATAAATAAAATAGGGTGATTACATCCAAGAAATGTAACCCACTTGTTATGAAAAGAGACTGATGGGATGAATAGATCTCAAGAAATTTAGCCCAAGAGAGAAGAGGAAACTAAGACATTTCCAATCCAATCACTGTGGCATCACAACATCTAATAGAATGATATGAAATTTACCTTATGATTACAAAAATAACCTCATGCATAAATAAGCAATTACAAAATATTTACATTCAGATTAACTCAATATGTTTACTTGATCTGTACTCAAGTGCTTCATCCAAAAAGTAATACATGGGGTCATAATGTCTGTAGCATAGTGAGCATATATGTGCCTCACAAAGGGTGCATTACTGATCGAAGATATATTATCACAGAAAACATTTTGACAATTCATCAAACGTATTAGTTTTTGAAAAATGACAACCCATGGTATTTTGATATTTGTGATTTCAAATACAAATTGGCAATATTGACATTGACTAAGTAATAACAATATATACATTGCTAAATTTGGACAGAATAAATCACTTCAAGATTGGGGACTAGGGCCTTTAAAATGTGGAAAGTTGCTAAGGAAAGTTTGTTGGGTACATATGAGTAGGTACCATGTTGAGAAGAAGGGAACACTTGATCATACAAAAGGCCATGCTCACATTTGCACAAACTGCTCTGACTTGAGAGTGACTGGTTGATCCAGTTTACAGGAATTGGATATGGCATTCCTATATAAAGAAAATGCAGTATGCCATCTTGCCAGTGGCAGAACTGCGTAATATTGTGACATAAGTCCGGATAAAATTCCATGTGACTATCAAAATATGGACTGTGCTTGAAGAGCAACATGCCGTGTCAGTTTGGAAAAACCCTAATTATGACACATTCAGCATGTGTAGTTGTGTTGCAATGCTGGGCTGAATGCCTGGAATGATCAGTGATTCCCCAGAATCTTATTATGCATGCGGATGGAATCTGCACCTTTATGACCCATAAAAGGGCCCTGCTGTGGCAAGCCACTGAGTGCAAACCAGGTTGGTCACACTAGTTGTGCATGATTGATGCATCTCAAAATAAATACAAGTTTTGAGACAGATAAATAATTGTTTGTCTAGATGAGAAAAATTAAAAAAAAAAAGTATGCAGACAAGTGTGGTTGTATGGTCCCTAGGAGTGGGACATGCAGGAGATTATCTCTTTTCTGCCATTAGTACACATAAAATGAAATGCATTCAGCGCTCTCCTTACTAAGTGAGGGCAGTTGTTTAATTGTCAGTTATGGTACAGGACTAGAGATGCCTCATTTCCATAACCCTTTGTGATCTTTCATGATAGGGAAGCCGAAAAAAAGATTGACAGAAAAACATGCTAAAATTATATTAGACAGTATCAAACTAAGAGAAGAAAATGCAGTAAAAGAAAACAATATGAGGCCACTATGAATAACAAAAATAGCTGAATAAATAGATGATATAAAATAAATGCATAAATGAATAGATAGGAAAGATGAAAAAGGTTTCATGAATCCCAATTTTATCATTTGGGCAAGAGAAACAATTTAACTCTTAGAGTAATTGTTGAACTGAAATTCTGTTCGGTAAATGTCGCATTTGCATTTATGCTAGGACAGGGTTTACTGTAAAGATGAAACTTATTTGTCAAATTGAATTCGGAATTTCTGCAGCTCACATAGGAGACTTGTAGTATAGAACAGGCGATTATAATTGGGCAGATGATATTGATAAGAGGCAATAAAAGCTGACATTAACATGAATAAGGCAGAGGTACTGCTTGTGCACTGCTAACTTCCAAAGGTTAATGCATAATCTGAAATGTGGATTTTCAGGGGGTAGGTTTCGAACCCGAGCATATCTAATTAGAGACTCATGGTTAAAATACTGAAATGAAATAAGCCACTTGTAAGTAACTCCTGTACTGGTGAACAAGAAATGGTGTAGATACATCAAGTAGATGAGTGAAAGAGAAATCGTATTGTTATCAGATGAATCGAATTATTATCAGATGAAGCGAATAGATAAGGCAATTAAAAATGATTTATGAAATCATTTTTACTAAAAATCCCACGCATGTGTTGACGTGTGAGAAGCAGGAATACTCACTCACACACAACTTGGATTGAGCTTATTAAGGTAGAGCAATTCACACTAATTCTTAATTACATACATGTATATAATTGTGTTATATACTAAGAAACACTGATATGGGAATGTACAGAGAGTACACAGTACATGAGAACTTAATTTATGCTGATGACAATGGCACCAACTGCACCCGATGAACTGCTCCCCAGCAGCGGGACTGAGTGATGAGCAGAGAGATCATACTGATCGTGTATGAACCCTAGATGACCAAGGGATGACACAAGTACGAACTACTAACTTTGACCTATGAGTTCATGAGTGGGAGCTTTGACCTTCTGCTCCTGGTGAGCTCATCCTGCTTATGTATGAACCCTGAATGACACAGGTATGACCCAAGTATGAACTACTAACTTTGACCTGTGGGTTCATGACTTGGTGGTTTGACCTTCTGCTTTATAAGCTTAGGACAGACTGCTGCTCAGAGGAAGGATGTAGTCATTTGCTCTGTGGGACTGGAGGCAGCACTGACACCATGACAGGAGAGGAACTTGGATTATTCTCACATATGCTCACTAGGAACTATATGGAGATAGTGATTGTGAGATTGCCACTCTGTGACTCAACGGCATTGGACACTCTATATGATTATGGAGACTAGTGTGGACTCTGTGTTTGGACTTGGCATGTATTGGGATGAGAGTATAGTAACTGTGCATTCCCCATGGACATTACAAACTATTTGGTAATCATATTATGTTCAGAATCATCTGGTTGGTATTTGTGGTTATGGTAATAAAGATGTGATTAACACTTAACCTCTCACGAGTGCTCTGTGACTAGTACAGATGAGCGCGTATTGGTCAATTAGCTACAGGCACTAGATTCTGATTCTGGTGATATCGCTGCCCACTACATTGGTGGTACTGGAGACAAGGTAATCAGATAACACCCTAACGTATGTACATTTATCCCCGAACAAAGACAACGCTCAACATTAGCCATTTAAAGATATCATACTTCTTCAATAAGCTATTATTTTTTAGATTTCAGATTTAGCGCTACTGTATGCTTCAAATATTGTTAAATACCTCAGATATATACAGTGCACCAACACTGTAAAAGAATAACTGTTGGATCTACAAGGGATCCTTGTAAAACTGAATAGTGAACCACTGTAATTATATAGCAAGGTGCCACTGTAGTTTTTACAAGAATCCCCAGGTGGCATTGTTGTGATACAAGGAATATCTGTGAAAATAGCAATATCTCTGTGAAAATAATGACTGGTCTCTGGCAACTTTGGGACGAGGAATCCTTCATTATTTCGAAGACATTTTTTTTTTTACAGTGAATGTAATCCATGTTGTATGCAAGCAGTAAAGAAGCCCATGACTCGAATTCTAGACATTGTGGTTAAGATAGTTATGCCAGGTATTGCCATTTATAACTAAATTGCTGCAACAATGTATTCAACAGTATACCTATGTTTATATTTGTAGGCCTGGAGGAGTTGACTCTTCAATATGTGATACTGGTACCGCGCAGTCCAGCACAGCCTTTGATAAGGAGGAGGTACAAAACTTAACTTGTCATTAATCATCAATCAGTTAACCTCATGATTAGTCATGATTATCAAATTGAAGTCCCCTTAAAACACAAAGACGTAGGGCATCCTTCGTGGCTTTTAGACTTCAGACAATTTTCACTTTCTCTGCACTCATCCTTTATGTTATACCCAGGATGTGGTCACATAAAGCTGTTGCTAATAATGCCTAAAAAGTTGGATGCATACCTAGTTCTAAAGCAGCACAGCAATATACCCAGGTAGCAAACATGGGGTGGCCCAAGTCTGGGCCATAGCGGGCTCCTGATGTGGGCCACACTGGGTTAACACAGTGGGTGCCTGATGGGTTTTGTCCTCAGCTTAGGGTCTGGGCCACACTGGGCTAACCAATTTGGGCACAGATCTGTTTGAAAGTGGGCTCACCAATTTGGGCTCAAAGTGAGTTTAACATGGGTTTTTGGTGTGGCCCAAAGTGGGCTGCCCGATTTGACGAAAAATTAGTGGTGACATGTTAAAAATTCTTTTTGAGAAATTTATCCAATATTTATTCTTTTTTCCAAAATGAACAACAAATCCTTAAGCTAATCTCACCTCCCCCATCACTAAAGCAGTAAATGTAATATCTACCTGAGTGGAAAGGCAGAGCAGAACCATCCATTTGAATCAAACTCATTCAGCCAACACAAGGCACTCTGATTCATTAAAGTGACATTATGGCCTCAATCTTCCCCCACTACTTCCCTATGTAGGAGTAGAGAAGAGAGCCTTCAAGTTCATAATGACTGTACCTCTGCATATCTGCTCTTGTTCCAAGTTCAGTGCAATAGAAATGGTATTGCCAATCCACTACTACTCAGATGACCTTGATTTGCACTTTTGACTAGAAACATCTAAGTATTTCCAGACTATGAGAAAGTCTGCACATTATTACTTCATATCTGATTTAGTAGTTTATTCCAGTTGTCCTATGTCTAAAAGAAATAAGTTTTGTATGGGTAGAAGAATTCTGCCTGGAGTGCTGTGAAACCACTTTGTAGTGAGTCTGCCATGGACTGGCCTACAGGGGCAGGGGATATTTTTGTTTTCTCAATTGCCTCTATATATAGTCCTCTTATACCCGGCCAGGTGTGGGACCTGTTTGCCCCCACACCACAAATACACCTTGCAAGCCTACTAGTATAAAGAAAGACATGAAGCTGTTATTTCCAGGACTAGTCAGTGTTGCATTTTACATGAAATATCTGGATCCCTACTATGAACCTACCCGTGTATTAATGATATAGGGAATGTGGGACTACCTATCTCCTACACCAGTGGTGGAGGGAGGGGAGGGCAGGGGGAGAGGGCAGGGCAGGGTAGGATGAGAGGAGGCCAGGGCAGGGTAGGGTGAGGGCAGGGCAGGGCAGGACAGGGCAGGGCAGGGCAGGACAGGGTGAGGGCAGGGCAGGACAGGGCAGGGTGGGGTGAGAGCAGGACAGGGCAGGTGAGGGCAGGGGATGGCAGGGAGTTGCAGGGCAGGGTGAGAGGAGGGCAAGGGAGGGCAGGGCAGGGTAGGGTGAGAGGAGGCCAGGGCAGGGTAGGGCAGGGCAGGACAGGGCAGGGTGGGGTGAGAGCAGGACAGGGCAGGTGAGGGCAGGGGATGGCAGGGCATGGTGAGAGCAGGGCAAGGGAGAGCAGGGCAGGGTGAGAGGGGGGCATGGGATGGCAGGGCAGGGCAGAGTGAGGGGGGGCATGGGATGGCAGGGCAGGGCAGGGTGAGAGGAGGGCATGGGAGGGCAGGGCAGGGTGAGAGGAGGGCATGGGAGGGCAGGGCAGGGTGGGGGAGGGCAGAGAGGAGAGGACAGGGCAGGGGAGGGCAGGGTGAGAGAAGGTGAGGGGGAAAGGGTAGGGCAGGTTGAGGGGAGTGAGTAGGAGATGGAAGGGCTAGGGGATGGATAGGGGAGGGCGAAGAAAAGAAGAGGGAGAGGGAGGGGGACCACTCATCACAAAGTTCAGAACAGTCCAGAATATGAGGCTGCCCTGTCCAAACCCACTCTCATCCCAGACTGAGAAGAATTTATGCAGCTAAGCACCCATCTTGGGATGCCCATTTTGAAACAATCCTGGGCCCAATGTGGTTGCCCATTTTAAAGCTGACCAGTGCCCAAATCGGTCAGCCCAATGTGGCCCAGACCATATGCTGAGGACAAAACCTGTTGAGAGCCTAATGGGCTCAAGTCGGTTCAGCCGATTTGGGCTGCCCTGTGTGGCTCTGACTGGAAACCCAGCATCTGCCAAACCTAAAACCCATGTACTGAATGCTGCCCGCTTTAAACCACCTTATCCCTGGTAAAACCAATTTGGCCCCGAGTGGGCTTGCTACATGGGTAGCTATGAAATATATAAAACCCAAAGTTTCCTTGTGCCCCTATGCAGAACTCGAGGATCCCTCCCCCCCACCCCAAGGAGCTAAAACTCACACACAAATGCACCCTTTTCATCTTAAGTAATGCACAGGATTTCTCACAGAAAACAGGTAAAAAAAAAATGCTCTCATCCTAAAATCATTCTGACCTTCCTCCGGTCAAGGGATTGGAAAGAATCATCTGCCTCCTTCATGACTGGGGATCAAGTACTTGTGGACGGAGGGGTTTCTAGTAAAGGCGCCTTCTAAGCCAGGGCTCTAACCAAACCAACTTCGTCAATGGTTCTTCTACGAAACCATGTGGATTATCAATGATTCTAAGATTCTTGCATAGAACATCATTTGTCGCTGGATTTTCGGGGAGCTAACATTGGAATCACAGGAGTTTCTATAGTAGAAACAACTTCTAAAATGGTTCAATCTTTGACAGGGATTTGACCAAACCAAATTCTTGATCGGTTCTTCTGCAGAATCATGTGACTTATCAATGATTCTAAGATTCCTGTATGCATAACATCATTAGGCGCTGGATTTTAAGAGACTAACATATTGGAATCATAGGATTATTAAATGACATTTGTATTGACGTTATGTAACATGCTGTAGTGGCAACATCTTTATTTCAAGGTTACTAAAAAAATTTTATTCGTGGGTGATGCTATTATAACACGCATCTTACATGGACATTTAATAATAGTGTTGCCGTTCTCTTTGTTTTTAACATTCATTGTTTAAGTTTTTAGAACGTTATAAAGGAGTGCACTCACAAGCATTTTTTTTCACTTTCTTCTTTTTAGATTGAAATTTAAAAAGAAACGCTTCTCAAAAGTTAAAACTTTCCAAAGATTGAAAAATCGCTTTGGAGATGAAGAAAGCGCCTTTCACTTACGTTTCTCATTTACCAAAACATTTATCCTAAAATTGACAAACGCTGGAAATACGTCTTTTTGCCAGGTGGGCTATTATCGATCAATTTCGTATTTTGTACAACGTAATAAGGCCAGATAAGAAGTTACATGCACTGACACAAAGGTAGGGGATCTTCTACAGATAGACAGGTACGTGATAAGTAGAGGGACATCACAGACATCACCCTAGCACAGTTGCTGGATATAGCTTAGCCTCCGTAAAAGCACGGGCGTGGACTGGTTACCAGGTTTAGTCTGTGTAGGTGTTATCCATATGCTACAGAAGGGAGAGAAACTAAAGGGAAACGTGCAGCCCTCTGGTGCCTTCATTTGCTATGCACAGACCTTGATTACGGAGGTGAGTGGTGAGTTTGCCAAAGTTAAGGAAGGAGCAATAAATTAGGGTAGGTGGCATTACCTGAACACAACATTTTATTTTTGCCTAAAGTATGTTACCGTCTACGCTCATACAGGGCCGCCCATTTCTTCAGCTAAATGTATTTTAGGCTTCAAGGAGGTCTTGCTTATTTTTTTTTTAAAGGACCTACGCTAAGTTGGGACCCCTGCAGTTAAAGCTCTGCTTAAAAGGGTGCTTACAGAAATAATTAAATAGTTACTTACCGGTTTCTTGTCCTTAAACTCCTCCTCCTCTCCCTCTTCCTCTCTGACTTGAGGTGGCATCTGAAAGTTCCTCTGTAATTGTTTTACCCAGTCTATTGTTGCCTCACTCCGCCTCCACAGGTCAGTCTCTTTTAAGCCCCGCCTTTCTCGCATTACCACCCCACCCCATGTTCCCCTATGCCCCACCCCGATATTGGAGCTCCGCCCCTCGTCTGATGATGTCCCGCCTCCTCTTCCTGCCTCCCTTGGAGACCCGCCCTCTCCCTCCCGGTATTCCCTGGGTGACTGAGTCCTTGAGGAGGAGGGGGAATCCCTTACAATCAAGGTCTGTGGCCTATCCATAAGGGGGTGTGGCCTCGGAGAAGTAGGTGGGGTCAGACCATGACTTCGCCTTAATCCTGATTTAGCGTGTAGGTTTGATGCTCTATGGAGCCCATTATCCAAAGAACTTGCTGGGGATAGCACATGTAGTTCAGGCCAAACCTGTACAGCAGCTTGAGTAGTGGATAAATCCACCATGCTCCTGGGTCTTGAAATAAGGCTGCTAATCTCCTGGGGTGGTGCTAACATTCCTTTGATGTCACTGTGTCCTACAGACGTTACGGACATCATGGATGATGTCGTTGATCCTGCATGTCCCAACGGGGTCTCCCGCATGGATGTCACCAATATTGGGCTGCTTGGATATGCCTTATCACTCCTAATGGCTCCAGATATAGTGTATGCCCCTTTTGTGACGTCACTTCCTGCTGCAGCATCCACCATGGCTACTGCATCACATGATGTCAGACAGGCTCCCAGCGTCTGTAGGAAATGCTGCCTTCCTGGAGTGGTCTTTGTTTTCACCTGAATTCTCTCTGGGTCTTTATTGGGGCCCTCATCTTCAATTTTATTGTTGCTATGGTTACCATTGATATAGTCATTGACATGGATATCGTGAGTGATGTCACTGCCATGGTTACGATGCAGTATATTGTTTCCATGGTTAATAGGAGTGAGGTTATTACATTGGAAACCAGATGGCTTGATGTGATCTCTTGAGGTCTGATCTCCAGAACTGTTGCTGTGACCACTCTGGGTGAGTGGGTCTTCACCTTTAGTAAAATAGACTACAGAGGGCACACCCCCAATGATCACATGATCCCCTGAAGCTCCGCCTTTGTCTTCCATCGGGCCCATGAATTCCTCACACTGTATGGTACCTGAAATATGAAATACATTAATTCGGACCTATTCATCTTAAGGGGATGGAATCCCTCTAATATCATCATTTGTCTATATAGATACTATTATCATTATTCCTAGGCCTTATACATTTATATAGATTAGAAGGCATGTTGATTGATCGTTAATATGACTTGACTATGGACTATGGCAAATTGTTGTATTAGTTTCTATCCATTTCAATAGATGTAATAAATCAAATCATCCTGTACAATGTCTGACAAGTATACATGTAAAGTCTACATGTGAAATTGAGCACATGTCATTAATTGAAAGGTTCCACAAAATCACGGTCCAATTTCAAGCATAGTAATTGCATTCAAATTGTTGAGACCATTGGGTGATACATTGAAAGGGTGGATTTAACCTCCCTCTCTCTCTCTCTCTCTCTCTCTCTCTCTCTCTCTCTCTGTGTCTCTGTCTCTGCCTGTCTGTCTGTCTGTCTCTCTCTGTCTCTGTCTGTCTGTCTGTCTCTCTTTCTGTCTCTCTCTGTCGCTCTCATGTGTCTCTGTTCTGGCTCTGCCGCACTCCCCCACCTCCTCACACACACATAGGTATGACTTTATGAGTGGGCCTACACAGACGTGTTGAGATCTGCCTTATTGACTTATACAGTCGGCTTACCGTTAGAGTAGATATAATCTCGTCACGCCCCCCCCCCCTATGTGTCCCACCAGACAAAACACCAACAAAACACACCACCACACACGGTATGTGCAGCACACTATGAAGATCAATGAACCTCCCAAAACCATGCACGTTATTTTTAATATCTTTATCTCAAGCAAGATTTATATTTTCATAGCTGTATATATCTATAGCCATAACACATGTGCTATCCCTGAAGTTTTTTTTATATATTTTTTTTTATTTTGAAAAAAAGTTGCGTCTGTAGCTTCAGTAAAATACCCCAGTAATCCATAGAATCCCGGTTATAGTTGAATGAATCCAAGGAAGCTTCTTGTGGCATTATGACATTGATGAAATTCTGGAAATCACTCCACACTACTGGCCGTCCACATTGCCAATGAGATATCAGTATATGTGTTTTTTCCATAGCATTGCACTGTGACTCCATTGTAGGAGTCGCCATGACTCAATGTTAACCCTTGTCTACACATGGGTGAGTCAGTGTGAGTAGACTAGAGGGGACCTATATATTGATGTAGGGGTTTCCCCAGGTCTAATGAATGGTCCATGGCTTAACACTGGCCTCACTAAGTTATACATGTTTTGATTAGACAATGGTAAACTGAAACAGCAGGCTATTTACACCACTGACTCAATGTAGACTTAAACATGAGCTGGGGCTTAGCAAGCAAACTTTTATTGGAGAAGGTGGTTCATGTTTAGCCTTGCCTGATTCTGGTTTTCATTCATAGTTTTGGGTATACCCATAGAATATATAGAACCACTTTTTGACATATTTTGAGCTCTGTCTTTTGGCCAAGGCCTCTACCACACCTTCCCCTATCTAAGAGCCATTGTTACAAGATACATGGTCTGGTACACAGGTCTCACACCAGAGAATCCTGCCATTTATTCAGGCATTATAACACTTCTAAGCATGCCTGGTGAAAAGGACACTTATATATATATATATATATATATATATATATATATATATATATATATATATATATATATATATATATATATATATATATATTCACTGCATGCAGATTAATTTTCCCAAAATTCAAGTAGTATAAAAACCCATGTTCTAGAAATGCAGTGAATAGAGCTGGTTCGAATATTTACTGATAAGTTCACACATGAGAGATAGAGAAATATATTGCTACATACCTTACTATCTATATGAATTAACAACAGAAGAGTTTATGAAGTATCTACCAGTCTTGTAGTTGTTATAGTTTACAAGTACTCACATGATTAGATCAGGTCCTTGGTTATAGAGGGTAAACCTTACACATGTCCATATAAACCACTCTCCCATTGACTCCCTCCACTCCTACCTACTCTGTGAGCACTAACCACAGTACCTAGTGAGCCTTTGACCTGCCAAATCAAATCAGCTGTGTTAGGGAAAGGCCATTTGTTGTGGTAGTGGGTAGAACCGTGTTTTCGCGGCCAGGCAACCCGACCTAGCAAGATAGGGCAGATCGACCCGAGTAGTCTTTCTTCACATTGAATGAATATTAAGTCAAGTTAGTCATCCTAATTTTGTACATATTGTCTGCAACTCTGCATTTTATACCATGCAGCATTATTATTGTTTCCCTACTTGATGGTGGATGATGGTAGCTTAATGTCATTCGATCGCAGATGTTTTTCCCCATCGTTTGAAAACTGCATATGTGATTTCTAGAAAATAATTATAATGGGACAGGCGGAAGTAGAGGTTCCCATGTTCCTCGAAACAAATGAGCCCTCCTTGATACCCATGCTTCCTCTTTCAGCAGAGGTTTTGTGAGACGTCAGTATAATAGCAATCGGCACTGATATGCCAGGAGAGCGATGTGGATTAACGTTAAAGCAGTGCCTGCCGCCACCTACTGTGGGATTAAGATAGTGGAGCTGTGGTAATCTGGTCCTAATCCACACTAGATGCATTTCTAGTCCCGGGTTTCTAGTACATTATCCTAATTTTAAAACCGCCATGAATTTGTTAGTTCCAAGGTACCGTGAAACTTTAAGTTTCAAAATGTCTAATCCGAAAATCTAGTTAGTGCACAAGATGTCATCTACGATTTTTACATTGTGCGAATCCCAATAATTTATATAAGTGTCACTGAAAATGTTAGTGCTATTTCACTTTGTCTAAATTCAATTAATTTCATATAACCTAGAGTTCAAGAATAATGTCAAAAACATACAAAAATCATAATTTTGGTTCTACTGAATGTATTTTCAAAATTTAAAAAGCTATGTGTAGCTAGGGCACCCCATATCCCCTTCAACCCCCTATGTCAGATTTTGAGTTAGGGGTACTGTAAGATATCAAAAGAAAGCTCTTGGTGTCCCCCTTGTGGATCCAGGAAGTACTAAAACACTCGTATAGGAGACGCCTTATATGCGGGAGATTACGGTATATCATTACACCTAGATAACAGTTCTGTCCAAAGGACTAGAATGTAGCTTTTTCTTGGGTCAAATTATATATCAGAAATATTAGAAATAACAGTAAGGGGCTGGTGATTTCTTCAATTAATTGTCGTAGTTTTGAAGACAAACATGAAGAGATATACAAGTTATTGAAACGTAGTGATATAATTTGTTTATGTGAAACCTGGCTTAAGCCTGCTTCACCAGAGGGAATTATAAATATACCTGATCGTATTTTGTATAGAAATGATCGAATTGGTAAGAATTGTGGTGGAGTAGGCCTTAGTTGTAGATCTGGTTTATGTCGATATATTAGCATTGTAAATGATTTGACTATTCAATCGATTGATTTTGAAAGTATTGCTATTATGCTATGTCTACCGGGTGAGAAAGAACAACTCATAGTATCTATTTATAGAATACCAAATACCAATGTACCAAATTTTCTTACTTTTCTAAAGAAGGTAGCTGGATTTGAATATAATGATAATCAAGGTAGACATGAGACTTGGGTATTAGGTGATATTAATCTAAATATGTTTGATGATACTGATGCAAGCTGTGAGAGTTTTAGGTCATTATGTAACGATTTAGGATGGAAAATTCTGGTACATGAGGTTACTCGTCCCTTTAGTGGTACTTGTATTGACAATGTATTATCAAATTGTGTTAACATTACTGATGCAGGTACGGTAGAAGCATTCATTTCTGATCACATTCCTGTATTTGGCTGTAAGGGCCGTGAGAATTACAAGTATACTAAAACAACTTATTCGGGCCGTGATTATAGGAATTTTAAAGAAAGTAATTTCAAAGATTTCCTGCAATCTTGTGATTAGACATTGTATTATGATAAAAATTTGAGTAGTGATGTGCTGTGGGACATGTTCCTAACACCTATTAATCAGTATCTGGATAAATATCATCCCTTTGTTGAGAGATTAGTTAAAAAAACAAGAAAAAGTTGGATAGATGATGAAGTAATGGATCTTGTTTTTGAGAGGGAAGGGTGGTTAAGGTTGTATAAGGTGAATAAAAGTGATGAAGAGAAGCAAAAAAATAAAAGCTAATCAAATTGGTGGTATTATGCAAGAATTACATGAATGTAGAGGAAATCCTAAGAGTTTTTGGAAATATATTAATAACATGTTTAAGGGTAATGGGTCTGAGATATATCCAGATATGAAGCACCATGAAGATGGTGTTAAGGTCCCATCCGAAACTGCTTGTGAATATATTAATCAATACTTTTGCAATATTGGAAAAGATTTACATGTGGCCTCTGTTGGTAAAGTACAGTGTGATATGGATAATAATGTGAGTATAGAGGAAATCATTCAGGGTGGAACTTTCTCTGAATCAAATATAAAGATTAATTCCTGAGATATCTATTATACAGTAAAAGAGATTGATAAAAATAAATCATCCGGAATAGAGGGGATCAGAGGTGATATACTACAATGTGCAATAATATGCCTGCTAGATCAATTTACTTTTCTTGTTCAGAGAAGTTTTGATAGTGGTGGTTTTCCTGTCAAATGGGCTTCTGCATTGGTCAAGCCATTACCCAAAGACGGAGATTTATCTCAAGTTAAGAATTGGAGGCCTATTTCACTATTGCCAATGCCCTCAAAAATTATTGAAAAAATAATGTATTATCATTTAAGTTGTGCCATGAAAGATCACGATAATTTTTCAGATGAGCAATATGGTTACAAGAAAGGTAGTGGTACAGGTGATGCCACCTTTGACTTTGTTAATGATCTATATGAGTATCGTAATGATGGTTTAATAACAGGGGCCCTATTTATTGACTTTACTAAAGCGTTTGACAGTGTAATTCATGTTAGACTTCTGGAAAAAATTAGCAAATTAGGTTTCAGCAAAAATAACTTTCTCTGGTTTAATAGTTATCTAAAAAATCGCAAACAAAGTACTAGTTATGGCAATAATGTCTCTCAAGAATCTGAAATCAAATATGGTGTCCCACAAGGGTCTGTTTTAGGCCCCCTGTTGTTTGTTTTATACATAGATGATGTGATTGAAGAGTTGAACGAGTGCAAAATTAAAATGTATGCAGATGACATTGTTTTATATTATGCAGCGAAAACACCCCAAGATGTAATGAGAGTGTTAAATGAGGATCTTGAACGCTTTAAGACATGGGTATCTCACAACAGGTTGACTGTTAATCCAAAGAAAACAAAATTTATGTGGTTTTGTAGTGCTCACAAATTGAAAAATTGTCCAGATACAGATATTGTAATAAATGGTACCAGAGTAGAAACTGTAAGTTTTTTTCCCTACCTAGGAGTTACAGTGGACAGTAAGTTAAGTTTTGACAAACAAATTAAGCTTATTAAAAGAAACATTTGTAATAAATTATTTAGATTTGCTAAATTAAGGAAATATCTCACACAAGAAGAAAGCATAAAAATATATTGTTGTACCATCCGGCCGATTATTGAATATTGGTCTTTTATAAGTACTAGTTGTAATGAGGAAGGTTTAAAGGCATTACAACGTTTACAGAATAGAGCTTTGAGAATTTGCCTTAGATGTAATATTGTTAAATATAGTGTTAATGAGTTACATGTCATCTGTAAAGTGGAAAAATTAGAACAAAGATTTGATATGTTACTTTTAAGTTTGATGTATAAGAAATCCAAAGATCAGATAAATCATGGTCATGCATATAATACAAGATCGCAAAATAAGATATGTTTTAAATTGCCAAGAAGTATATCTCGCCATTACAAAAGATCGCCATGGTATAGTGTAGTCCTCTGGGAACTACTATCTGAGGAGGTTCAGAGGGCTACCACAAAAGTTAAATTTAAGAATGAGGTTAAAAAGTTAAAAAATCTCAGATCAAGGCTAAAGGTTGGATATAACTAAGGAACAAAGGTTGATGGAGACGGTGTAGTCACCGCGCCGCTCCAAATATTATTTATGTGATCAGCATATTTTCATCATCATATAATATTATATCATTGATGATCATTTGATTGTATTTTGTGTTTCTTGTGTCATATCTATATATATCTCAATAAATATTATGTGATTGATTTGATACACTTGCCTGCTTCCTTACTGTTATTGTACATAATGACTTATGTTTGATTATGTGGAGTCTATATTTACTTCAACTGTTTGGTATCTGTTTGAAATATAAATAAAAATGGTCGGCTCTATAGCGTTACATAAATGAACCTGACAGTTCATTAACGCAATGAGCTAGTCCAAAAAAAATTATGGTTATCAAATGTCATGGGATTTCTTCATGTGATCTACATTGTCCTTTACCCATGAGCCTATGGTACAAAATATGTTGAGCCACTGTTTTCATTCTTTCCCTTCGTCTCGAGACAAAGGACATATCCCCTTGGCAAAAACGTTTTAACATTATAGTTTTTGAAAGATTTGGGCAAAAACAATAATGAAAAATGTTTTCAGGGTTTCAACTTGTTTTTAACGTTTTTCACCATTCGTTTTCAGAGTTTCTTTTTTTAAACTTCACGTTTCTAAGTCAAACAAACGTTTTAAGGTAAAAATATGAAATATAAAGTTTTTAATGAACGTCAAAAACGTATTTGTAGTACATGTTTTGATCTTTTTCTTCATCTTCGAAACAAACGTTTGGAGAACTGAGAAACCTAGAAAGCACATTTTTGACAGTACAATACACATTTTTGGGCTACTAGAAGTATGCTTGTTTTTCTATGAGAAATAAAAAGAAAGGAGTGAATAGCAGAATTATGACGAGACTGGGTATATGATTATGATTACATTTATTAACATTACCTGAAACCAAGGTCGTTTATTCCCACGTATGGTCATGCTTCTGTTGTACACTGATAAAAATAGAGCCTAATATCTTAGTCAGTACTGACTAACTTAAGATAGTCAAATGATAGTGCGATTTTTGGCTATCCCTCTATAGTCACCTGTGACTAACTTAAGTTAGTCATATAGTCAACACATAGTCATGCCTTTAATCTATTGAAATAGTCCTTAGTCAGATGACTATCATTTTGTTGCTAAGCAACATTTAGTTAGTAACTATGACTAATATATACAGTCAGTTCTGACTATACCTGCAAGCAAACATTCATCCAATCAAAGATGGTTGCCATATGCCTTCAGTAGTATATACATGCAAACTGAGCGCAATGGATTACCTACTAACTAGGTCATGACCTACTGGTAGACCGGAAGTGACCTAGTTTTAACCAATCAGAGGGCTGGATTTGACAGGAAGTGACGTCATAAGGTCATGACCTAGTTTTTTCGACCAATCAGAGAGCTGGATTTCATTTGACCTAGTGACCTGACCTAGTTGCATAAATTAAAAGAATTGTGCAATACCTAGAGCTGACCTACTTACAAACCGGAAGTGACCTACTAACCTACTTGCAAAAACGTATGACCTACGTATGAGGGTGTATTGTGCAATCCTTGAAAGAAATTACACAATAACCATGACTCATTTTCTGATGCAATGTTCCTATGAATTTACGCAATACTTATGACTCATTATTTTGATATGAGATTAAATGCAACAAAGACACAACTCGGTTTTTTAATTCAATCTTTTTATTTTTTCTTCCTATCAGAGTACATGCTAGGTATGAATCATTATAATCAGATATGCTTTGCAAGCAGAGTACATGGATATTATATGGAAAATGAATTCTTGTTGCAGTACCAACTGCACCCGGTCTTGGCTGGAGTAGGACTTTGACTACGGTCCTCTAAGGCCCGCATTCTCTCCATTAAATCCTTCAAGGCTTTTCTTCCTATGTCGTTCTCCTCCAGGGCTACCACTTTGTCCATTAACTCGGCCATGATGATAAGAATCTTGTCTATTACTTCCGCCATGCTCTGAAGCCCGTCTATCACGTCCAGTTCACGTTTAACTTTTCCTTTCACCAAAAGATTGCTCACGTCTGCTTTAACTGCTACTTCTTCTGGACTCATCTCGAAATTCATTGCCTCTTCTTCTCTCTTTTTCTCAGGAAGGGCCTGACTATTTTGTCCATTAAGTTGAAGGGGACCTGAGAAAACCTTTTCACAGTGTGGTGTGGATCCTTGGTCCGACATGTTTCTATGAGGAAGTTAATGCAGTGGGCTCCACACGTTTTAGCGTAAAAGTTTTGCACTTGTTTTCTGCTGAACGACCCGTGACCATCTGACGACTTTTGCATGAACCTCTGGTGATATATAGTAAACGGAGGTAAGCCATAGGGATCAAAGTAGAATACATTCCCGTTATGAGAAACGTAAAATGCCACCCAGTGCTGACCAGGTTTAGAGCTTGGATCTGTGTTACTGACGAAACATGTAGAGGGAATTGGTTTTTTAGGACATTGATTACTGGCAAAAGTTCCCAGGTAGAAACGCCTTGTGTGTGGATGGTTTCCCAGTGCACCTGTTATGTCTGAAGTTCTCATTTTTTTTCTCAGTTCATGTAGTAGTCTGTGACAGGAAGACAGTCAGCCGTTAGTTGGATGTTGTTGTCGTAGAAGGAACACAAGACGGCAGATATGGCGTGAGTAGTCGGGGCGGCAAACCTAAGGGAAATGCCCAGCTTTCCTTGCTTGATGAGATTTATATGACTGTCTTCAGGTGCTCTGTCTGGGGTGA
The DNA here is from genome assembly GCA_949317995.1 of Acholoe squamosa. Classification (NCBI taxonomy): domain Eukaryota; kingdom Metazoa; phylum Annelida; class Polychaeta; order Phyllodocida; family Polynoidae; genus Acholoe; species Acholoe squamosa. Next base: position 22,307,151 of record OX439052.1, read on the forward strand.
GGTCGAAAACAAAGAAGGAATATCCATCTTTGAAATCTTCCAAAGTTATGCCACAGTCTTGCCCCAAAGCCGACAGCCCACTGTCTATGAACATTTGACTGTAGGCTCTGATGCAGTTGCCTGTTTCGAAGTCGGTCTTCAACTCAAACTTTTGATCGTCATATCTCACGCATATTTCCTTCACGTTGAAATGCCTGCAGTTGAAAGGATTTTCTGTCTTAGTCCCAGCAGCTGCTGTTTCCTTTATCATACACAAGACTATCCTGGTGGGGATCTGAGTAGTGTCAGGTTGAGTCCAACTGTAGTCTTGTGAGCCACCGTCCAAAGTGTGTTTAGTTACTTTACACCTGGCTATGTGATAGTTGAAAGGGCCCCAATGTGGATTCCTGACACTGCTGACGTGAGTTTTCACCACCTCGTCGTCGACACATTTTTGGAGAAGTGTCATTTCAGCTTTGGTGATTTTGACCCAGTAGTTTTGATCGGCTGCTTGCATCATGTAGTAATTGGGCTGATTTTTTTCGAATATGAACTTGATTTCACAGTTCGGAGGCAGCACCTTGCACTGTTTAATTAAATCCAGGTGCGGCTTCATTACTAAGGCATGCTTGTTGCGGGCACTGAACTCTGCTCTCCGTGCCGTCCATCCAGCATTTTCGCCCGCTCTGGCTTCCATGTGACCACAGGTGTCTTTCATGTACTTTTGACACCCTTTCAACCGAGTCTCTTTGTCTTCTTTGTTGCAACAAATTGTGTCCAAAATGTAGGCCTTGAGACCATAGTCTTCATTGTTGCCGGTGACTTTCTCCCCATTTATCAGCAACTGGCAGGAAGCAAAGAGAGCGTGTGCCAAGTTGTTGACTGGAGCAGCTTCTATGCCTACGGCAAGGTGAGTTGTTCCGTCTGCCGCCACGGCTTCCAGTTCCATGTACAGCTCAGTTTCTGAGAGGTCTGTGTACAGGTTGCTTGGTTCGAAGGTGAAGTCAAATGATTCAGTGTGTGGAGTCAGGGCATTGTTGGTAGTTTTGGTTATTTTTTGACACTTTAATATGTCCTTTTGAGTGACAGGCAAGGCGTGTAGGTCTAGTTCACCTACTGCACATACCTGACCCTTGGGATGAAGAAGACTCATGACTAGAACAAGGTCCTTCCTCTAGCTTGTCCTCTGCCTCTGCCGCGTTGCCCCTTACGTCCTCCGCGCTTGCCGGTTGCTCGTTGTTTGACTGGAGGAGGTTCAGATGTACCTTTTATGTATCCTTGAGCAGAAGAAGCAGCCCTTTTGAGTAAGTTCTTCCCTGTAGCTTTACTTCTCCTAACTACACTTTTCTTGAAGACTTTTCCTGTTACCACGTCGGACAAGACTCCAGCTCCTGTAGTGAGCAAGGCTTTGCCTGCAGATTTGGCAGCTGAGCGTCCTATTTTACTTAAGAGGGGAACAGCTCCTCTCAGTAAACCACCTATTAACGAACCAAGTCCGTGCCCTCTTTGTCTGCCCCTGCCACCGTACGCTGGTAAAGCACCGTTCCCAAACTGTGATTTTCTGTAGTATTCAGCGTACTGACCCCTAGGGGCCAGGTATGGAGGTGTTCCATAGTAGTGAAGCATGGTAATATACTCCTATCCTTGAAGAGGTCTGAAGGCAAGTACCACCGACACTGATCCGCTTTCAAATGGTATAGGTTCCCCAGTCTTGTCTCTTAAGTATATCCCTATCTGTCTGAAGGTGGTTTTAGTGACTGGCAGATATATCAAGTTCTGGAAACTTATGGTTTGCATGTCACCGTTGTAGCGATTTATGTTGATTTGCCTCAGAAGGGGTGCTTTAGAGTCACCCACAAGACTGTGCTTGACTATGTCAGAGTACACGAAAGCACATCGACTTTTGTACTGAAGGTCTACCACGTAGGGGCTTTGTGTTTTTCCACTTAGGAAAACACTTCCGTCGAAACCTAATTGTTTCCCTAAGTTTTCTGGGAGTTGCATGACCACACCAGGAGGCAAGGAAACTACACTTTTCATTGTGTATTTGTTGTAGTGAAACACGGTGGCTTTGTTGTTTTTCCTGTAGTTTCTTAGTTTTCTCACCAACATGCTCTGTAGTTTATTTATGGTCCTGTTCAAGTATCCTATCAACTCTGAGTTGCTTTCCAGGTTCACACCTTCTAAGGCAAACATATTGTAGATACTACCTTCCTTGAAGTAATACTTAGACAGGTATCTGCTAATTTCCTTGAAGCGTGTACATATTTTCACAGCCTGTAACTGACTGGGAGAGAGCGGAGAAACATTAGCAGAGTCTGTGAAGACGGCCTTTTCTTCAAAAAAAGAAAGAGACCTTTTTTCCCTGTCATCCATAGACATCACTTCAGCCACAGCCGACGATATTTCCCTTTTCTCTCTGCCTGCCGTGTCACGCTCCCCCTCAGCCTCCTCCTCTTCCTTTTCCTCCTTCTCTGGCGTGGGTTGGTTAGAAGTGAATCCTCCAGATGGCGTCTCAGTCGCAGCAGCAGGAGTTGGTGGACTTTCACTTGCAGGACCAGCAGGAGGAATGGTTTCAGTCGATCCCACAGGGTTGACATGACGTAGGTTTTTTGTTATTTTTACTCCTCTCTTCAAAGCAGATTGGGCTGATAAATTTGATGTAGAGCTTGAAGCTCTACTGAAGACACTATGGGCTCCTGGTTTTTCCAGAGGAAAAAATTCTCTTCTGCGTTTGTTCAATAAAGCTACTACAGAGCGGAGGTTGTTTGTCAGGTCGTTTTCTCCCTGTACCAAGAGAATGGGTTCTTCTTTGACGTTGTACCACGTGGTAGGACAGGTTATTTCTTGAAGAGCACACTCTAACTGAGTAGGAGAGTTAATGTATTCTGCCAAAATTGTATTGTAACTAGTTAAAGTGTTGTCAGGAAAAACGTTCATAGATGAGTTACTAGGTAAAGTTAAGGTAAACGCCATTTGTTTATGTTCTTGACAGGTTCCCAAGAGTTAAACTTGTCTCCATAACCCTTCCACTTGATCAAGGCTTCTCTTTTCTTGCCTTTTCCTCTGTATTTTACTATTTTTTCTATGTTGTAGCGTCTTCCGTGACAGACTTGCACCTTCTGAACTTCAGGTTCGTAGAAGCTTCCTTTTATCTCTTCTCCAAGGAGATCTTTCAGGTGGTACCCTTTGGGCGAAATGTTGTCGACTGTGTATATTTCCTCAGTCCAGTTAGGTTCGTACCCTCTGTTAAATGTTTTCTTTGTTTTCAACATTCGCACTTGATTTTTTCTCTTCAACTGAAGGACAGGAACTTTTTTCTTTTGAGGTTGATCGTACAACCTGTAGAACAAGACTTCAGAGTTGTCTTTATTTATGTCTGAAGGGGCAGCTCCTAAGGATTTGTGGTAAGTCAAATTGTAGGACTTAACCAAGTCGGGCAGCAAGTCAACCCATTTGTAGTTATTGAAATGAGAGAAACATCTCCACATTTTTCCTTGTAAAGTAGAGTTGAACCTTTCGGCTAAGGCACACTTCACGTCGTCGTTTTCTCCTGTGAAAAAATTGATTTTTTGATCTTCACAGTGTTTTTTGAAAATTTTGTTGACAAACTCTTTGCCCTTGTCAGTTTGAATTTGTTGAGGTTTTCTTTCTTTGCTCATTTTTTTGAAAGCCTCTGTCAAGTCATCAGCTCTCTTACTTTTCACAGGTTGTCCAAAACCATACCTTGAAAAAACATCTATTCCCGCTAGAATGTACTGGTATCCTTTGTTTTCCTTTGAAAATTCTCGCATGTCTATGAGGTCAAGTTGCCACTGTTTGTCTATCCCCCATGTTTGTGTTTTTCTTCTTGGAAATCTTCTCTTGTAAGGTTTGTGTCTGGTGTAAGCGTCTACATCTTCCAAAGCTTGTTCTATGTTTTTTTTCTTTGTTTTCTTGAAGTGATGACGTTGAAGTTTAGATACGCTGGTGAAACTTCCAGGTTGTTTAGGATCTGTGTAAAACCTGAGGACATCTTTTTTCAAAGCCTTGTGCGCCATATAAACTTACGTCCAATTCCTTTTTGACTTACTTTCCTCTTCTTAATAGGGGAAGCTCTTTTCAAGGGACTGGCAGCAAAGGAAGGACTGTGCCCTGCAAAAGCCGACTTGTTTTTGACAAATTTTAAGGTGGGGTTCAGCCTTTTAACTGCTCTCATGAAAACCTGGCTTCCTTTAGGTTGGTCCTTTTTCAAAGACTTTGGTCGGGCAGCAAAAGCTAACAAATCTGTTATGTCAGTTCCAGGCACACGTTCCCCGTTAACATATATTTCTCCGTCTCTGTTCCAATTCAAAATTTCACTTCCGTGACGAGATAATTCTCTGTAGAGATTTTTAGCAGTCGTTCTGTAACTTGCAGGTATTCTTTCTTTTATGTCGGCGTCCATACCCTCTGTGTTGTCTCTTGCACGAGGTTTAAAGCCTTCCTCCCCTTTGAACTCGTCTACACTGTCTCCGTCTGAATCGTCAGGAAGTGGTGGATCGTCTCTAGTCTCTGTGAAAGTGTGGTCATCATCGTCGTCGCCGTCGTCGGTGTCTTCTAAAGAATTGTTTACACCCCCAGCTACTGCTGCTGCTCCTGCAGGGCCTTGTCCTACTGCTCGACCAGGATAGGGACCTTCCCTACGTTGTCCTAAGGCCTTGGCTTTTTTAGTTAAAATTCCCGACTTTATCATAAGTTGATTGTACTGCCTTAACTTTTCCTTCAGTTTGAGGTTAGGAGAGTTAAGCACCTCATGTGCTTTACTTTGAAGGTGGTTCAGGACTTGAACCAGGCTGGAATCAGGAGTTAAACCTTCTCTTAAAAGTTGAGTGCTGTAGTACTGGTCTTGAAAACTAGGTCCAGGCTGGGGAGGAGAGGAAGGACTAACAAAAGAAGGTTTTTTTCTCGGGGAACAAGATCCGCCCTTACGAGGGCCATCCTTGAATAAGACATGATTTTTTATCGACGTGCTCCTATGAGACCTGTTATCAGGGGTAAGGCGAGGCCCAAAATGGTTCCCAAAAATCCACCCTTTTGCTCAAAGGTTTTCCTCTTCTGCTTAACGGTAGCCTTGTGCCTTGTGACTGACTTGAGTTCTTTCGTGTAGGGTGATAAACGTTTGACTGCGTCGGACTCGTTACGCAACAGGTTTTTGTTCATTACGTTGACGCAAATTTGACTCATCAACCTAATGACCTCATCGCTGAGACCTTTGATAATGTGGGAACACTCTGCCGAGGAACACTTGGATATGTGTTTCAACAAGTGGTAATGTTTCCTAATTGTTTTAAATTTTCCTCCAGAAGGAGATCTTTTGGTCACCATTCTATCTTTTTCTTTTCGAAGCTGAAGCTTGAGGAATGAAAACCAAGGTGTTCCAAGGAGTTGTTATGCTGTTTCTTACCCTAAGCTCGTTAGGTGTGCTCTGCTTAAAGTCCAATAGGATGTATGAATGTTTCTCTTTGGTTTCTGAGTTATATACCTCCGTCAAAAAGGATTTCTGTCCTGGAAAGGCCTGTTTGCTTATGTGCCCTATCTGACTCATGTCTCTAGGGTTTTTAAAAACAACTAGGTAGTGTGCATTTAAGCTCAAGGTTCTGAAGGCAGGATTGTTGAAAAACAAGTTTTGAGTAACAAAAATTACACTTAAACTGCGATGGTGAGAGCCCACAGTGAAAAGTTTCATTATGGTGGGAACGTACTCGGGATCCATGAGATCGTCTATTACGACCAGTCCATGTTTAGTCACGTCTCTTTCATCCTCGAACAAAAAGTTTTCTGAAAGAAGACCTTTGTTAAACTTAACCCCCAACTTCGCCATTTCGTCGAATCCATCTTGCCATTGACTGTAGCAGTAGTATATGTCGTGTATTTTTGGAGTAACAAGCTCGTCTACACCTTTAATCAACTTGAAAACAAGTTGACTTTTCCCACAAGAAGTAGGTCCAGCTATGATCATTGTGAAGGGGCTTTGTAGACGTGGGTCAAAAATGATCTCCTTTTCCTTGTGATCCATGTTGGACGATATCTTAAACCAAAGTGACCAAAGGAGCAACCTCGTCCTCTTTTAAACCAGTAGAACCCTTGTTCAAACCTTCCACGTAAAGAGCTACATCAGAAAGTCCCATGTTGTATAGACTGGCTATTAGGCAGCTTGGATGAGATATTTCTCTATATTTCCAAACCATCAGAACTTCGAAAACAGGATTTGTGACACCTTTTTTCCCTGGAACAGGGGTGGATATCAGGTTAAGCTCGTGGTCGCTCAATCCAAGTTGAGTTCCCAGTTTCCTCCAGTCAAGCATTTTGAACTTGTCTGCCAGGTTGACGAACAAAGTATCAACTTTCCACTGTTCTGGAGGAATTTCACAATGGTCCACTACGTTGTAATATCCCATGTACCATCTACAATAATCAGTTAGATCGTAACGACCTATGTCACTTAATGCATGTCTCAATACCATCCACTTGCAACGCACGTTCTTTCTGCTCCATGAAATAAGCATTTCTCTCCCCATAGAACGAAGAGACGGTATTTTTTCCATGTAATCCATTAAACTTAGTCTAAGTCCTAAGTAAACCCCTAATCGAGGGTAGTCTTTTTCAGATATTTTTTCACTGACCTTGAATAACAACTCGTCCGAAAGGTGAAACTCCATAGCGTCCAAATAAAAGGTGTTGAGCAAGTAAGGTAGGCAGGTAGGAAGGCAGGTAGGTTATGACAGGCTAGAAAGCATACAGTTGACTTATATAGGGTAGGGTAGGGTAGGGTAGGGTAGGGTAGGGTAGGGTAGGTGGGTAGGTGGTTTAGGTGGGTGGGTGGGTGGGTTAGGTGGGTTATTTGGGCGGCCAGCCCGGGCCAACAAGCCCCAAACCCCCCATACTTGAGGGGTGCCCCCACCCCCCCACCCCATAGTTTTTTAAACCCAACCCCACCCTTTCCTACCCTACCCTACCCTACCCTACCCTACCCTACCCTATATTATCCTACCCTATTCTATCCTATTCTATTCTATATATCTCTCCCATTCCCTTCCCCCTGTTTAGGTAAGCATGTTACATCGTTCTTCGTTCGTTTAAATTTGTTATGACGTTGAGTGTAAAGCGAGCTGATTGTGGTGAAAACAGTGAGTAAGGGAGATAAGCTGGGTGCACCACATAGCCAGATAAAACCAAACTTTTTCTTTCTCCTCTACACTGAAACGATCCAGGGACGATGATGGGATGTGAAATATGGGGCAGGAGGAAAACAAAGTTTTGGTTTCTAAGCACTCAGCTAGAAGTTCCAAAATAGACATGAAGAAATGAAGACGCTGGTTAAGTAGGCGGGGATTTTCTTTGGCGTGATGCTCTTCTGCCGCTTTCAATGCTTCCAAATGGAAGGGGATTTTCAGTGGGCCCTTTCCCTTTCTTCCATGCTTCAGGGCATAACCCAAGGTTTCCACCGCTGAAAATTTCGACAAGTTATGACTCAAAACCATTTTCCTCAAGGTTTTTCTGTCTTTGGATGTAAAACTTGATTGCACTGAAGAAAAAACTAAGTATAATTTTTTCCGGTGAAGAACACATTCTTTCAAGTATTTGCACACGTACCTGAAACAAATTGAAGAGCAACATATAATTTCATTTCTTTCCCTCACGTATGTCAGAACTTGAGTGTCGTCGGGGTGACGTTGTTCTAATACACGCTGCAGGGAGTAACGCGACATAGTAGGGCGAAGGTTGTCGTGTCAAATAACGATGGTTTAGTCCCCGTTTAACCTTTATAGGAAACCTGTCAGTCTTTCCTTATCGCACTTTCCTGAAATGATTTATTGCTCAAGGACGAAACAAACGTCAGGGTCAGTGCCTGAGCGTTCTGAAAAGAGGGGAAAACATGTGGAAGGGTGGGTTTGGCCCAGGGGCCTTACCCGGAGGATCATCGTTTATTTTTATTCAGTTTTATTAGGAGGACCAAAAATTAGATACGGGGTAGGCTGTTGTTTGAAGTTACAGTTAGGAGGGATGTAAAGATCCCTGTTCAAATTTTCAGGACAGAATTTCCACACAGCCCACACCTTACCTTCTTCTACGCCCCTCCTGATGTCTGAAATAAACACCTCCTGACGCCTTTTGTGACCTACGGTCAAAGACAAAGGCAAAGGACAAAAGTTAGCCATGTCTGCTTGAGAGAAGCTAGTTCTGATAAATGACGAATGGTCTGCGTTAATTACAGAATGGTAACAACAAGATTCGTTTTACAAGCCTCACCCTGAACGTTGACTGAACGTTATCACGTTTTTTATTTGAGTTAAGCTTTTTACTTTTTTCCAAAACAACACTGACTAAGTGTAAAACATACTATGAATGGAAAAGCACGGTTATCTACGACTCATGGACGTGGTTGTACGTTATCTGAACGACAAGGGAACGTCCCAGCATCGTATCAGGATAGTTACTATAAAGTAGACTTGAGCTGCTCGATCTTCATCAAACCTTTTCTGACGTTTGTTTGCTGTTCGCCGTCCTGCTCCTGCACCTTCCAGCCCTGCCACCCTTTCATCTTCAAGGAGAACAATGCCTGGTCGCATGAAGACGGGACTTAGTGTCAGGAGAGGAGGAGCTAAAAAACTGGCTCCACTAACTTTTACTACTTCTAAACAGACAGAGGAAAAGGCGTCGGGCATCGCCCCTCCTCCTACCTCTCCAGCCTCACCTGATAAACCACCTGCAACTCCTGCTCGGCTTCCAACTGAAGTGCCTGATGCAGGAGAACAGGAAGCCGCTCTTGCAGCTCTTCATGGCGAAATCACTGATTTCCTGGATCGCGTCCGGGATCGCTCTCCTCAGGAAGCTGGCGACGGCGATTTTGACATCAGGGAATACATCAATCCCCCGGCACCTTTGAAATACCAACCCCCCACTGAAGCACCTACGTCCGCCTCTTACTCACCCGTGACTCCGGAGGAACCTTCTCCCCAGGTCAGTCCAATAAAGGTTATAGACCTTACAACCTCATCACCGGCAGTTAAACCCATAGAAGTGGTGGACTTAACACAAGGGACACCTTCACCTGCTCACCGCGGGGGGTATTCGCAGGTAGAGGTTATAGATTTAACCGGCCCTTCTCCTCTGTACTCTCTCCCGGTTCCGGTAGAGGAGCTGCTTCTTAAAAGCCCGCCGGAAAAAAGAAACTGTTCCAGTGAGAGAGAAGGGGAGCCTAAGAAAAAAAGACAGAAGCGCGCCTACCACAAGAAAACCCCTGTCTCTACCCCTGCTTCAGTTTCCTCAGCGACTTCATCCTATGGTGCCGAGCCAATTGGTTCTGTCCCAGGTGTTCCTTCTCCTAAAGACAAGTCACACAGGCAAAAGTTTGGGGAGGGCACTGCCCCCAGTTCTTCCAGCAAGCTTGTGGGCTTTAGGTCAGTGCCTTTGGTGGTAAAAAAGTGGCCTGCTCGATTTGGTTTCCAAGAAAAGTCACCTGCCCCCAACCAAGTTTTTTATCCGGAAGGGGATAACAACGCCTGCATAGAAATATACAGGGAACCTAGCATCAGGGGAGTATGCTTGAGAACCTACCTGGACAAACCTTACGAGCGGTGCTTAAACCTAGAGGCGCGTGAATTCAGGAACTTAGTGGACCAGATAGAGTGCATCCTAGGAAAGTACAAGGAGTTACACCGCCTAGCTGCCCTTGGAGAGAGGAAGGTGGATAATCTTTTGTTGTCCTTGAACCAAGACTGCACCGACCCCAGTGGAGGCCGGGCTATGGTCCTGGTAAACTTGTACAAGGGAACTCCTAAAGTTCACATAGGAACAACCAGCTACGTGGAGGAAATGAATGCCTCGGTGTCTTCCAGCTTCAGAATGCCCCCCTCAGCCACACACTGCGGACACACTGTGTCCCCCTTCATTCTGGAGGACATAAAATCACGAGTTGGTCCCTTCCTAGACGAAACGACCGATTTCTACTCTGGGTAAGTGGTCAACTTTGTATAGTGTCTGGTCAACAGCTCCTTGTTCAGTGCTTTTACATTATCATGTATATCAGCTAATTTGTAGTTAGATTTAGATGTACTCCGTTTTTAGTCAACATAGCCCAGCGTAGGTTTAAGTTCCATATGTACTCCATGTATACTTAGGTTAGGTTTTAGTTATAAGTTTGTATATAGAACATAAAGTGAAACAAGAAAAAGAAACCTTAAAAAAAAAAATGCCGCCCAAAAAGGTAAAACAACTTTACACCGTCAACTGTCCAATGTGTAACACCCCTAGACCTCCACGTTTGGTTACTGTAGAAAACAGTGGAAAAACTTTATGTAACTCAGATTCTTGTAGAAGAGAAACTTTTTCCGACAGCTTAGAACTTCCAAAAGAAATAGAAAAAAATTCTTTGCATAAAAGCAGTTACCGTGACAACTTCAAGTCCATAGCTTCAGGTTTGGCTGTGCTTGGTAAGCTTCAGTCCATTTTCAACGTCAGAATGACAAGTTTCAACAAAGACTTGGGAGCCAAACAGGTAATAGAGGCGCTTACCTCTATTCATAGAAATCAAGTTATGGCTTACAAAGTGGCTGTCTCTTTTGGAAGGTTGTTGTCTTCCTCTAAGGAGGAAGAAGAAGAAGAGAAAGTCATGTACTTTCATGCTTCTGCCAACAACTCGTCTTTGTTCTATGACAGTGAAAGTCATAGAGACCCTTACATTTTTATAAGGGACGACAAAGACTTTGCAGAGTGTTTAGATTTAATAGAAAACAACATTAAAGAAGACACTCAAAGACCCTCTACTAAATGGAGTGTAATAGGCAACGTGAACGCCAACATCACACTGATAAGGGCTACGGGAGGAGAATATCTTTTAGGTAAAATGAAAACTGTTCCACCAGGTTTAAGACAAAGAGGAATGCAACACTTTCACAGAGACCCTAAAACCAAAAGGGCGTACAAGGACAACTTGTGTTTCTTTAGATGTCTGTCTTTCTTCCTGTATGAATCTTTAGAAAAAACTCAAGAGCTTTTCCTTGAAGCCTATACAGGGGTGAACAAGGAGACTTTTGAGGGTGTTAACATAAGAGATTTAGACAGGTTAGAAAAAATGTTTGAAGTTAACATAAGAATCTTTTACCTTCCCTCTTTTGGTAAAAGAAAGGGGCGACCTAAAATTATAAGGTCAAACATGTGTTCATCCAAAAAAATCATGAACTTGAACTTACACAGAAACCATGTAAGTTTAATAACTAACATGGGACTGTATGGTAAAATGTACCCCTGTGAAAAGTGTCATAAAGTTTTCACTCGTAGCTTCCTTTTGAAACAACACAATGGGGTGAAAAAAGATTGCACCAAAGTCAGCTTCAGGTACAAAGGTGGAGCATACAATCCATCCAAAACAGTTTTTCAAGTTTTAGAGGAACTGGGAATAGTTTGTTCACCTGAGAAAAAAATATACCCCTATAAAATTGTTTTTGACTTTGAAAGCTATTTCGTCCAACCTGAAAATTCGTCCCCAGAAAATGCTAACACTGTGATAGAAAAAACTCACATACCCCTTTCTGCCAGTGTAGCTTCTGATTTTCCTGGGCATACAGAACCAGTGTGTTTTGTCAGAAATTCCAACAGGGACGACGATCCTTTGGTTAAAAATGTGTTGGAACACATAAACAACTTGGGGCAGTTGATAGGAGAACAGGTGAAAGAGAATTTTAGAGATGTTTTAGACGAACTAGACTCTCTAGAAGAAAAACAAAAGGAACTAGAACATAAAGCTAGCAAAGTTTTTCCAGCAAAGAACAAAAAAAATCCCCAAAAAAAAATCTCCCATGTTCTTGAAGTGAAGGAAAAACTTCTTACCTACATAGAAAGAGTCCCTGTTCTAGGTTTCAACTCTGGAAAGTATGACATTAATTTGATAAAAAAGGAATTTCATTCTTTTTTTATAGACACAGACAAAACAGAAATGAAAACCATAAAAAAATGCAACAAGTACATAGCAGTGTACACAGACCATCTTCTTTTCCTTGACATGTTTAACTATTTGGCACCAGGTTATTCCTACGCAAACTACCTGAAAGCCTTTCTAAAAGGGAAAGCTGAAAAAGGTTTTTTTCCCTACGAGTGGATGGACAACATAAGAAAACTGAACAACAAAGCTCTTCCTCCACGCCACTGCTTCTACAGTTCTTTGTCGGGTGGTGGAATAAGCAAAGAAGATTATCTTGAATGTAAAAAGGTCTGGAAAGAAAACAAAATGAAAACTATGAAGGACTACTTGATATATTACAACAACCTGGATGTTAAACCCTTTGTTTTAGCCATAAACGAGCACACAAAATTTTTTATAGATCGTGGGGTAGACATGTTCAAAGACGGTTTAACTTTGCCAGGTTTAACCTTGAAGTTTCTTTTCAACAACACTGCACCTAATGCCACTCCTTACATTCTTTTTGGTGAGAAAGAAAAGGATGTTCACTCCTTTCTCAGACGCAACTTAGTAGGGGGTCCCTCTATTATTTTTCACAGACATCACAAAAGTGGAGAAACAAGAATAAGACAAAAAAAATACGGGTCACAAAGCAAAGTATGCAGACACATAGTAGGGGTAGATGCTAACAGCTTGTACCTCAAGTGCATGGGTGAAGAGCACTGCACAGGTTATTATGTGGTGCGCAGGAAAGAAAACGATTTTCAAGCTGTTTGCAGTCAACAAATTAGCTACTCAGCCACAGAATGGTTGCGATACAAAACTGTGACAGACAAAGTCAAGATATTACACCAATACAACTACGGGGAAGTAGTATTGGGTTCAAGGAAAATAAAAGTGGACGGTTATAATCCAGCTTCAAAAAAAGTATACCAGTTTCACGGGTGCTACTGGCATGGTCACATATGTCACCTCACTAAATCAGTTTTGAGAGACCCCAATGGAAAGGCATGGTTAGAAGAAAAAAACCAAAATACCATTTTGACTACCCTATATCTTCAATCGTTAGGTTACCAAGTAGAGGAAAAGTATGAGTGTATGTGGTTGAAAGAAAAAACTGAAAACTTGTGCAGAGAAACAAAAAGTGAATGGGAAATTAAAAGACCGTTGTGCCAAGGCAGAAAAAGTCAGGATGAAATACTGAGAGGGGTTTCTAAAGGAACAACTTTTGGACTTATCCAGGTAGACATAGAAACACCTGAATACTTGAAAGAAAAATTCAGTGAAATGACACCTATTTTCAAAAACTGTTTAGTAGGAAAAAAAGACGTAGGTGAACATATGAAACGTTACCTGGAAGCAGCAGGTAAGCTAAAACAACCGCAACGCCAACTTATAGGCAGCTACCACGCAGAGGGAATTTTGTTGGGAACTCCTCTCTTGAAGTGGTACCTGGAGAAAGGTTTGGTAGTTACGACAGTACACCTTCTCGTAGAATACACTCCAGAACAGACTTTTTTACCCTTCATGGACGAAGTAACCAAAGCTAGGAGGAAGGGCGACGAAAATATAGACTGTAAGATTTTGTCAGATCTGTACAAACTTTTGGGAAATGGTTCATACGGAAAAACCATATGCAACAAACAAAACTTTGTTCAAACAAAGTATCTTCACCCCTCTAAGGCAAGACGTTTGGCCATGCACTGGTCAGTGCAAGATGTGCAAGACATAAGTGACAACACGGTAGAACTGTCCTGTTTGCCCACCTCCATCACCTACGATCTCCCAGTTCAAATAGGGTTCATGGTATACCAATATGCCAAACTTAAAATGTTGGCTTTCTATTACGACTTTCTCCTTGAATACATAGACGAGAAAGATTTTGAAATGTGTGAAATGGACACTGACAGTTTTTACTTTGCTTTAAGTGCAGAGAAAATAGAAGACGTAATTATTCCTGAAAAACGTGAAGCTTTCTTCAGAGAACGTCACAAATGGTTGCCCTCTGAATCATGTGACAACAGTCACCACAGAGAGACCTATGTTCAGACCAAAGTTTTGGGTGAGCTGTGGCTGCCTCAACCATGCTGTAAGAGCCGTCTGGCGTTTGACAAGAGAACCCCCGGGTTATTCAAAGTGGAGTGGGAAGGTGATGAAATGACTGCCTTGAACTCCAAATGTTACATAGGCACAGGAGTAAATGTGCCCGTTAAAATGAGTTGCAAAGGTGTAATTCAAAAACAAAACCCCCTGACCACTGACAAGTACAAAGAAGTACTGGACAGTGAAAATGTTGTCACGGTAGTCAACAAAGGATTTAAAGTAGTTAACCACAGCGTTACGACTTACTCTCAAAGGAAACAAGGTCTAACCTATCAGTACATAAAGAGACAAGTATGTGAAGACGGTGTAAGCACCCTACCCCTTTCTATATAAAAAATGGTTTCTTTTTCTAGTTTCACTTCCAGTTGTACATTTCGTTGAAAGAAAAAAATTTTAAACAAATTGTTCAAATGAACAAATTTCCTTCATAGAAAACAGTGTTAAAATGGAAAATGTTCATTTGAAAAATTGTTCAAACGAACATTTGTTCAAATGAACATTTTTCCCCATAGAAAACAGTGTTAAAATGGAAAATGTTCATTTGAACAATTGTTCAAACGAACATTTGTTCAAATGAACATTTTTCCCCATAGAAAACAGTGTTAAAATGGAAAATGTTCATTTGAACAATTGTTCAAACGAACATTTGTTCAAATGAACATTTTTTCCCATAGAAAACAGTGTTAAAATGGAAAATGTTCATTTGAACAATTGTTCAAACGAACATTTGTTCAAATGAACATTTTTTTCCATAGAAAACAGTGTTAAACTGGAAAATGTTCATTTGAACAATTGTTCAAATGAACATTTGTTCAAATGAACATTTTTTTCCATAGAAAACAGTGTTAAACTGGAAAATATTTTTTGTTCAAATGAACATTTTTCAAATAAAAAACAAAGGTAAAAAAAATGTGTACTGTATCATGAAAAAAAACTAATAAAAAAGTAAGAAAAGTGAACTGTATCACCCAAAAATAAAAAAAAACTTTTCACAAAAGTGAACGCTGTACATGTTCACGACAAAAAATAAAAAATCCGGCGCTGAAGAAATTAAGTTGGAACAGAAAAAAAGTGGTACCAGATTTCTTAACTCATAGCGTCACGTTCACCAGATTATTAGTATCTGGTTAGATTTAAGCAACCATTTTAACATGGAAAGTTTAGAAGCTATGCTTGTGGAGCAAACCACAGAAACTCCACCTTATGACTATTACATGCGTCCAGTTTTACAAAGTGTTGCTTCATATAATCAAGCTTCTTCTATAACACCTGACAATGATATAAGTTCTGTAGCATGTGGATGTTCAGAGAATTTCTTTTGGGAAATAATACCTGCAGAAAACATTGGTTATTTTAGAGGAGCTGAACCAGACACTGTTGACCACTGTATAACTAGTGTTAAAATGTACAAATATTTCTCTTCAGCTTTTTGGGACGCCTACAGAAACTGCATGTACTATTGTCGAGTGAAAAAAGTTAACTTGATAATGCATGATTGGTGTATAGGAGTATATCAATTGCACACTGAACCTGGCTGCCCAAGACACTACACAAGGTACACTTTAGGAAGTGTAAGAAAGTTTGCTCTTACTCTCCAAGAGTTAGAATGTAATCCCATAGTAGGAGTGTTTTGTCAGTGTAATTGTAAACTGGAAGTATCTGCTATTGCTAAAACTATTTGTTTCACATGTCTGCAGGTCTCTCTGGAACTTCATGCCTTAAGTATACCTGGAGTGAAAAATCATTTCTCCTTTGAGGTAAACTTTAAGGATGGTTTTTTATCTGGTCTTTTACCTGGACCCAAAAACAGTCAAACTTACTTCCTGGCCCAGGCTTTGTTCGAGCATGCTATATCTAACATAGCCAAACTTAACAGTTATTGTTTCCACAACACATGGAAAACTAGTCTCACTGGCCAAAGCTGGTATCAAGCAAGTAAATTCACACACAACAAATGTTTTTGTAGTATATGTGCACGCCCCGGAAATGGAAAATCTGTTTTCATCTGTAAATATTGTGTCTAATAAAAATATAATCTGTTATGTGAAATAAATGAGTTGTGTTTTATTTTAATGCATGAAATGAAGAGACATAACAAAATGAGTCATAAGTATTGCGTAAATCCATAAAAGTATTGCATCAGAACATTGTGTAAATTCTTACAAGCATTGCGCAATGCACCCTCATACGTAGGTCATACGTTTTTGCAAGTAGGTTAGTAGGTCACTTCCGGTTTGCAAGTAGGTCAGCTCTAGGTATTGCACAATTCTTTTAATTTATGTAACTAGGTCAGGTCACTAGGTCAAATGAAATCCAGCTCTCTGATTGGTCGAAAAAACTAGGTCATGACCTTATGACGTCACTTCCTGTCAAATCCAGCCCTCTGATTGGCTGAAACTAGGTCACTTCCGGTCTACCAGTAGGTCATGACCTAGTTAGTAGCTAATCCATTGCGCTCAGTTTGCATGTATATACTACTGCCTTCCCATTGATGAACAGTTTAAACCCAAAATAACTATTGTTATATTGCAATGGCCACAAATATCACAACAAATAGTTTACTTACCTATCCATTAATGGCCAGACATATTGAGTTTCCATGGAGGGACAGGTTAAGATGATGATCTGGCCTGATTATAATTGTCTCCTCTGAGTCCAGGCAACCATAAATATGTCCTCTTTCTGGATGAAGGTTTTTGTGCACAGAAACCTGTGACATCATCAATCTGTGAGCTCTACATATAGTCAAATTGACTATCTTTCTGACTAATATGTGACTAAGGTATATATAGTCATGTGACTATGGGGCTCAGAATAGGTGGGTATAGTCACAACTGACTATAGGTTTTATTATCAGTGTAGGTGCACCTTCAGTCAGTGACTTATCAGTTAACGTGTGTTAATCTCACGTAAAGAACAGGTAGGGTCGTTTAAAACTTTAAGGACCGCATCGTGCCACATGCTTCCCAATTAATGATGCCCCCCCTTGGCAAAAAAAAGACAACGTTTTTTCAACCAATTTTTAACAAAATAAAAACTTTTTTATTTGAGTACATGTTTTGACGTGTTTTTTTGCCATTATTCTTTTTTTGGCAAACTTGGGAACCAAATAAAAACGTTTTTAACGTTAAAAACGCTTTTTCTGCCAAGTGGACCAGTTGTCACCAGAGCACAAATGCAGTATTGGAGAGAATCTCACCAGGCCCTGTATAGGATTGATGCATCATATTGACTTAATTACATGCATGCATGGATGGCAAGATCCTCGCCAATGCTGCATTCATGAGACAAATGGACATTAACCCTCTTTAATAACTCAAAGGCAAAATAGCGCATTGTGGCATTTGGTCGCCATGATGCATCAATGCAGTCCTGGCGAGTTACTCGCCAGGTGAAGATTCATGCATCGAGTCGACCCTGCTGGATTGATACACCTTCCAAGGAGGGGGGGGGGTGGTAGTGGCAAGGTTTTACTAATGCAGTGTTAACTCGTAACCCTATTTGAAAACTACCACAACAACAACAAAACAACAACAAACAAACTAACAAAAACAACGTGTTTCTAACATCTGGAAACAATTTACCGCGGTAGTTAGTTTGTAAAAAACGTCTATTTTCTGACAACAATTTTTAATGTACTTGAACGTCAGGAACTTTTCTGTATGTTCAAAAACCACGAGCCCTAGAGAGCCTACATACATCATGATGAAATAATGCATTACTGGTGAGCTGACTTGCCAGTACTACATAGCAAACGTGACAAATACCTAGAGACATCATGCTGCATCTGATGGGTAGCTGTCCTCAAGGGTTGAAGGGCTGAGTGGTACAAAGTGACTGGTATTAAGTGAATAAGATGTCAACACATGCAGGATCGAGAGGGCCTAAACATGAAACTGAATCTATGACACAGTGGAGCTGTACTACGTATTAGGATGCCGAAAAAGTGCAGCGTCACTGGGGTCTGTGAAATAATAGATACAAAAAAAAAACTTGTGACAAAGAAAGAGTTCAAACTTGCTAATAGGACATTATAGAGCTATCTCAGCACAACTGTAGAATTAGCCTTTTGTTTGAGGGGTCCTAGGTGGGTTACCCATGTGGCTAAGGACATGTTCTGTGGGATGAAATGCCCATGTCCCTTATGACCTCCAAGAGTCTAACATGTCTCATTTGGCAGAAAAACTTGTCTTTTTCCCAGTGGGCACAGAACATTGCATCAACGTTGTAAACTGGTTGATATTGTGTTAATAGTGCTGATCAACCTGTCTTCAACATATATTGATTCTATTTCAATACTATCAACCATCACCATTCCAACATCAGATCAACATTTGACATATCAATGTTGAAATATTGTTCTAGATTCAACATTGATTTGTCAATATTGAATCAATGATATCAATTTAAATATTGATTCAACATTGACATGTCAACAAAGAATGAGACACTGTTGAAACAACATTGAATTAACATGCAAATCCAAATGTTGAATCAGCACAGATGGTTAGATGTTGAATCATATTTGATTTGATTATGTTGTGTCAATTTCAAATCCAACCATATTTCAACCCTCAATCAATTGTTGATATGCAAACATTGCAAATGTTGATTCAACGATGAATCAGTTTTGTGCCCACTGGGATTATGTATACAAAAACAAACAAATAATTCTCAGTGTCATAAGTTTTGAAAGACCTTCCTTAAACCTATAAAACATCATTAATCTGTGTACCCTAAATAATAACTACCAGTTACTGAAGAAATAGGGTAAAATTGGGTAGTATCGCGCAGGTACACACGATACAACCCTAAGAAACGCTCCCATGGTAAGCAGACGTCACCGAGAGATGCAGTCTCGACTGGTACTGATATGGACCTGGCACGCGCTCACCATACATAGGAAATTGTATTAGTTGAGCTGCTGCATGGTGAGAGGTGGCTGTGCTAAAGGCTGTGAAATTCTTTGGGTTGTATCGTGCTGCTTTGGTTTGTATCGCGCAATCCACGATACAATCAAAATGCAATGTTTACTCCCATAGGGCTTGTATCACGCACATGCATTCACACATTTAGCTGTGATTTAGGTGTGAAACAACAAGTGTCAGGGTGACTGCTGTCACACCTACCAGGTGACTACTAACCTCACAATCTTTCTTCCAGTATGGTGTCACATCAATGGCTACCATATGACACATTTTCTCCATCTTATCTGGGTTATAAGTTTTTACTTTATATCCTTGATCATGTGCGCGATATTACAATGATATGTGCGCGATATTAGCCTTATTGAAGTTACTATTGGTTCTAATGGAAATTTACTAATAAAAGAAGCACTGAAATACTGAGTTTGACACCTTTTTGTTTATATAATTCCTGTGTAGTACTTGGTATGGCTAAATTAACAAAACTGCTTTGAAATATGGGGATATATAGCGTTGGATGACACTGCAAAAAGAATTTTTGAAAAAGCTTCAATATTATGAAAACTAGACCTATTTAACTGCAGGTGCGTGATACAACAAGATGCGCGATACTACCCAATTTTACCCTAGTGATAAAGAAAACGTTTTCTTTTTTTTTGTTATGTAGCAGGGGACTTATGAAAAGTAAACCCCCGGTTAAAAAAAACGTATTTTTGACATTACATAACGTAATAAACAAATGTATCTAAATAAGAATAACTCGCTCGAGAGTGGAATGTATTGAAAAGTTACTAATTGTATGCCCATCGGGTAGACTTGTTGTTCTCTGGAACTAGTTTTTGCATTAAGTTGGTTGCCATGGTTACCATTTATTAAATGTTTTGAACTTGGTAACTTTGTCTGGGTACTATTCTATAACACAAAATGTATTGAGGTTAAAGTTTGTTTTTTTCTGAGTGTTTTACATATGCTCTAAGGTTATGAAATTTGAGATTTTTTTTTTTACATTTAGAAAGAGGCTGCACACACCTTGTTAACATATTTTGCTCCGAGTAGGGGCTAGCAACCTTTGCATTAACTTATGATTGATTGACCAATCATTCTGGGTAAGTACTTATGTCTTGGTCTAGTCCATACGCCTGATTCGGGTTTTTGGCTAGACTTCTTACCAGAGGGACTTCATCCTGGCTCTGTGGTGCACGGCGATCATTCTCATCATTCTTTTTTCTTTTGGTACACTTTCAGTGTAATTGTACTAATAAGCATGGGTGTGGAAAGCAGGGGGGACAGGGGGACATGTCCTCCCCACTTTTGGCCAACTCCCCAAAAGCTCAAAACTAAAAGGTCAAGCAAAGGGAGGTCAAAAAATGCAGAAAACCCCCTGGTCCCACCCACTCTGAAACTGCTTCCCATGCCCCTGCTAAGACATTCTTTTATATTTTGTACCACTTCATCCATTTCTAAATACTTTATAATGTACATTATAGTTATTCACGTTGAAAGTCTGTACTATGCAGCGAAATTGGATGCGACCGTTTTATAAGTTTAACGTAAGGGAGTGGTCATTATTTATCAACAGGGGGGGGTGGTGGGTTTTCGCGCGGACGCGCGAAAATTTTTTACGCCCCCCCCTCGACGGCAGTCAAAATTTTTTGCGCCCCCCCGCGCCGGAGGCGCGGAGAGTTTTCGCGCCCCTCTTTGATCTATAGTAGCGCGCGGGCTTTTTTGCTAAAAAGAGGGTGAATTTTTTTAGTCCCCCCCTCAAGAGGGGTCAAAATTTTTTTAGCCCCCCCCTCGGGAGGGGTCTGAAAATTTTACGCCCCCCCCTCAAACCCACCACCCCCCCCCTGTTGATAAATAATGACCACTCCCTAAACCTGATAACACTGGTTACACAATGTAATGTGTCACAAGATACTTAAGAGGGATCCACCATGGAAATTAGTCAGGTAGACCATGACATACTTGTTCTGTTGTTGTGAGTGACTAAATTAAAAAAAAAAAGTGTCTGTAAACACTTTCCTTCTGAACGTTTAGTAATTAGTTTGAAAGTTTTCGGATGCAAGGAAAACGTCTCTTACAACATCGTTTAATAGAAAACATGTCTAAATTATGTTCGAATACGTTGTTTTGTTTTTTGTTTTTGTTTTTTATTTGCCCAGACGGATACCACAAGGCATGACGCAGGTCACTTGCCAATCAGGGAAACCCGGTTCTTTGATGTAGTGTATATTCTACCTAGCCAGTTCAATGTATACCATTAATTCATTTAACATCGTTATCACTTCTTACAGTCTCACAGGGGTAAGGGGTAAATGCCATGCAACCCCAACCCCAATGCATTACTGCCATCTGGTATCACAAAACTACATTACCTTGTGCATATCTGGGCACAGCCTCGAGCCTGATCTGGGCATGGCTTCATTTCACAGCTCATTGTTTTAACGATATTTTTCCTACCTATATATATACTACGGATTCCTTGGAAAAGCAATACTGTGTCATGTTCATCATTATAGCTCCTTAGTTTCCCCATTGAAAACCTCTTTCTATTGCTTAGTCTTATTACCAATGGACATGCCTAAACATTTGAAAAATTTGAATTCAGTTTCAACATTGTTCCATGGTCAATTTCTGAGAAAGTCCAAGTATGTGGAAAATGGCATTTTCTGTTTAGATGTATCTTATTGAGATCTCAATATATCAAAATGTATAACCCTGTGAAGTATTAATTATTTTTCATATCAAATAATGCTAATTTATAATGAATATATAATGAAATAATGTTAATTTGTATGATTTAGAGATTCTCCAAGAATCACATTCAACTACTCCTGTTGGCTACCCTTTCTCCATGTATAAATCTCTGCTGGGTGTTTGATATGCATAATTCCATGCATGGCTAATGTAACAGAAAAGCTCCAGTATATGTAATGATTGTTCAAACTCGAACTCAGAAAAGATCTTAACATCCCACAGCAAAACACATTACAAAATCTGACAGATTTATTGAAAATTCGCATGACATACTCCGCGCACTATTTTCTAATTCCACTATTGAAAAAGAAAACACCAAAGGTTATTTTTTTTTCTCGTACATCACCTGTATAATTTGACCCTTTGCCAGATCCCTAGCAACCAGGATTCTGCTCCCGAGAATATTGATAAGAGTCTTATAACATCCTCCTGAGGGATACGCCATGTATGGAAAGAATCAGGTATACACCACATCCTAAATATATAGCTGTGTTGTGTGCGATTCAATAAAAAAATATGTTATGGAAATATGGTAGGCTACCTAGTTGAATAAATCCAGGCTATTGCAAACCTTTGAAAGTAATGAATATACCTTAATGATATCGATTTTAAAGAAGACTATCAGGGGCCAATATTTAGTGTTTAAATGGTTGCCACGGTAACCAGTATGCCTAAAGCTTCATACAGTAGATATTTCTCATATAGACCTTTTATTTGAGCCATTTTATGATCATATCCATCAAAATGCACCTTAGATCTGGCAAAATTAATGAAATAATAGATTTCTGAAATTAATGCTATTTCCCCCTACCTTGGTGTCCTCCTGTGTGTAAGCCATGATGCCGCAGTCTCCCTCAGTCACACTGTTTGAATCTGGTGCTATGTTTAGGTAGGGGTATGGTAATTTGTATTGTAATATTACACTCGTAACGTTCATGTACCCGTGGGACTCAGACCCAGGTCTCCGCACAGAAAAAAAATAATGTTCAAAATCTTAGTCAGATGTTAGTCAAAAAGGCTAACTTTCTAACAATACCTAGTCAAAAGCATGTGCCTAAGTGTCCAAGTTTTTCTTAGTCAAATATGACTAACCATTAGTTAAAGTACCCAACTTGCCTTGGCTTGCCTGATTTTGACTAAGATTCCTCAGTGGTTTTGACTAAGTATGCAATCTAATAATGGTGTGTGTAAGCTCTGTATAGGATCCACATCCCACAAATAGTAATCTCATCATTTAGGAAGCATACATGTGAAATGCCTCACATCATTTTCATTAGAGCCCCGGAGTCAATTACTCTGGGTTTCCCACAAAGAAGCAGATACATCTGTGGATATTTTACTTATATAGATTCCCACAGAAAAGGTGTAATTATCTGTCTACCTAGTTTATTTAACAAATCATTAAACTAGTTGACATAGTCCCCATCATTTTGACATCCATCGAATAGTTTATGGTACACAGCCAACAGAAAAATCCTGTTTCAAACCACGCTGCCACCTGGTGTGTAAAGGCAATTCTATGCCAATATAGCTTAGTCAAATTCACTAAGAGATCTTAGTCAAAGTGACTAAGTGACAGTGACTTAGATAAGTTAGCTTGCCTGAAACTCCCAGCAGATACCTTATTCAAGATTGTGGTTGGAGAGAGAAACTGATATGGGTAGTCAATGTGACTAAAATAAACTAAACATTGTTAGTGACACATTAGTCATATGTACTAGCTAAGATTATTTGGGTGTTTTGACTAAGTTAAGTTAGACTGACTAACATGGATTTTTTTCTGTGCGGGTGTGAGGGGGCCTTTCACTCGTCCGTCAAATGTCACATGATGGGTCTGAGTTTCGCGGGCTTTTCCCCTATATAAGGGCAGTTCCTATCACTGCTCAGCACCCTGCTACTGTTACCTACGGGTAATCGAATGCCATCCGGCATGTAGTCTTTATAGGCTGTGATTGTATGTAACTAATGATAAGAATAAAACACTCAGTTGCCTACCCGGAAACTTCTTCTCTTTTCGTTATGATTTGACATCTAACTAAAAAGACGAACCACTACATTTATAACAGCCAATCAGCTTCTTTCTGGTCAACCATAGCTCGACTCCCTTTGCCATGCAATGACTTCCTTCGACTCCCTAAGGGAGTCTTGTCCACCATTATCACCACTCAGCTAATCCTGACTCCCTTTGGCCTAATGGAAAGGGAGTAACAACCTTTGGAAGGTGTCAGAGTGAGACAGACTGTAAAGTTCAGTGCCGGATTTAGAGCCCCCCCCCCCTGCTTTCCCCCAGTACTTAAGAGTTTAACTCCATATTTTGGACCCCAAAATTTGTCCAAAAATAGGGGGTGCGCCCCCTCCTTTTGGGCTGCGCCCCCTCCTTTTCAAAATCATGGATTCGCCACTGTTAAAAGGGAGCCAGGGTAAGGTTTGGCTCCCAGGGTAAGGTTTGGCTCCCTTTTGGGGACGTAGGGCTCCCTTCCGACTTCCTTCATTCTCTGTGTATCATTGTCAGGAAGGTTTCGATTATGATAATTGCTCAAATTGGCTATTAGAATATCTAAGTTAGATATTATAGAGGACCTCCCCATACAAAACCCCATGGGTTATGCATTGTCCTATATTACCCCATCAAAAAACTGTTGCGGGTAATATATGACACTTTACAAAGATGGTGATAGTCTAAATCTAATGATCACCCCACACAGGATACCCAAACAATTCATTTCAATGGACTATTGATTACTGGGGACATTACTGGGCCTATATTCTTTTCTATTCACATAAGAAAAAAGTAATGTTTGCAAATGAGGGATATATTTATCTGTGCTAGTATGCCAAATCTTACTGTACTGGGTTCCCAGCCAACACCATATTGTGTTTTAGGTATATCACATGATTGGCTGTTCCTGTTGCCATATAGTAGCCCCGTCACACAACTTTGTAAAGACTGTGATATAAATTAAGTGGGATACCTACCCATTATTGTAACACCAAAAGGAGCTGCCCAGTGTAGATTTTTAACAAAAATTATTGAGATTTACATGAAGTGTCCCTTTATTCTTCCCCCGTGTTCTGTCTTCCCCCTCTTTCCCTATTATGCCCCTAACATGAAAAATGAATTCCGTCATGCCGGGCCTGACCCCCTCCCCCCCCCCCCAGTATAATGTTAGGGTGTCAACCTGCTTTCTGGGTGTAGGGACCGGGATTTTACCCCTCCCCCCGCCCCCCCCCCCGCACGGTACCCGGGCCCTCCCACCGCACGTTGCCACGCCCCTCTCAGGGTCTAGGGGCCAATTCCCAGGCCAATTTCCCTCGTGCATTCGACCCCCGCTGGTCATAGGACCCGGGTCCCATCCTGGCATTGATGCACATTGATCGAAACACCCCTAGACAGATGTACACAGATGATAAAATCCAAGGAAATTAAAATTCGATAAATACCATCGTCGTTTACTCCTGCATGGATATCGCCATAGGTTATCCCGGAACTGAGCAGACCCGTTCAATTCATCAAGTAGAACATCATTCATATCCCGGCCATCATATGATATCATAATGTACGGTGGGCCCGGGATGGCTAGAGTCTATCCCGGAGTCGATCAAAAACGGCCGCCCCCGGGCCTGCCGCCGTTTAGATTTATTTTCACGGGCGGAACAATACTATAAAACATTTAAGCTCCTGCTTTATAATTATGCTGTTATGCCTTCCTTGACGGGACAAACCCAGGTATACGAAATAGAAATGGAAGCGTCTCGGTAAACAAACAAGGAGCCGTGCGCGATCGAGGGACATTTGACTTGAGTGAGATGCCAAGTGACAAATTGGCGGAAAGTGTTTTCAACTCCCTACCAAAACGATGTTTCCCGGCGAAAGAAAAGAAAACATCCATATTCCCTGTTGCATGCAGGTTTCCAGATGTATATGCCCTACTTCTTCGTATAATATATGGGTTGACATGTTTGGGAAAAGAAATTTGCAGCAAATATATGAAGGGATCTAAAATCCCAAGCTAGCATCCTTTGCGCTGAATGAACACGGAATGCCGGGATAGCAGATTATGCAAATGAGCTCCTCCCACCTTCGGCTCTGGAAACCTACAAATTGTTTAGGTGTTGAATAGTTAAAATGCTTTTTGGATATGTCATTTTAAAGCAAAGACGAGTACGTGTTACATCCACTGCTTTTTACTCTTTTGGGCGGCAACATTTATTTACTCTGATGGGACGCTGGGATCAGAGCGTGCCTGGCCCAATTTGGCGGGTAATGCGCAGGCAGTCATTGGCGCGGGCCGGCCCTGGAACATGGATTGCAATTTTCGGACTTTCTTCAATTCGTGCACAAGGCAATTTCAAGGAAGGAATCTATGCTAGATGGTTCACATATCGTCCATAACTGATAGTCTAGTGTTCTTCTTGGGGTTTCTAGAGTTGTGATTGATGAAATCCAATGTATGCAGGAGAATTTTGAAAACAACACTCAAAAATACACACGCGCCACCTAGCGAGCAAACACTGCATAGTAGAAATCAAGATGGCGCGGTTACGATTTCCAGGTCGGCCTGGATTTAGGTTTGACCGTTTAGGAGTTCGTTACGGCGTCGATGGCCACCAAAGAGGATTAGATCCATCAACAAAACTCATTGATAATGTTCATCGTGGATTGAGATACTTCAGACAACTCTTCGGGGAGTCTGACGAGGTAGGAGAATCGTTTGTTTTGTCTGCTTTCTCGCCGTTCGAAGGTGGCTTCGGCTTCATACCGATTCCTTGACAGCATCCACGAGTGTCATTTCGCTCAAAACATCGTCTCCATTTTAAATGTTCCAAACATTATAAACGGAGAACAATACAGCGGTTTTAAAGTTAACTCATTCATGTTTCAGAAGTTCTAAGTCTTGGGTCAAATTGATGAGTTGTGGATTGGGAAATGATGAAATGATTTAGGGCTGGCTACTGTCCGACGGGCTGTCACATTCGCCTATTTGGCAAAATGGCGTCCACTACGCCGAATCCTCCAACCTTCGCGGGTTAAATCATTTATGATGCTGTAAAAACAGGCACCAGCCCAAACTCCGTTTGATTTATGAAAGCATCATTATCAAATTCAAACACATTCAAGAGACTCGTACTGAATCATTCAAGGCAAGATGGTTAATTAGTGTTGTTTAAAGCGTCAACAACAAAATGAAACCGCCATCACTGCAAACAAACATCGCAGGTAGAACGTATTGGCGTTCCATCCCTGCCGATTTTATACTTCAAGGAACTTGTCTCGTTGTTTGATGAGTCTCTGTTCTCAAAATGTGTATGGACCTAAACGTAGGAATACTAAACATTCTACTTTATATGCTTTGTACCCGGTAAGTTAAAGTTGGGGCTGTGACTAGCGAAAACATACCAACATTTTTATTGGGATTCTCTCGAATTATTTTACACCAAACGGAAAGCTTGTAACATCAGTAATCTAATGCTGTTTGAATTATCTTTCTATGAGTAATAGAACAGAAGTTATGAGAGATTAAATGTGGAATTTCTATAATATTTTCTGTCAGTGGATTCCCAGCCAATGTGGCTATTATCAGTCCTGCACTGGGACTCACACATTTTAGACCTTGTTTTACTTAATTTCAAATTATATTTGATAGAATAATCATAGTGAGTAACCAATTACATCACTGTATGCATAACAGTTTGGCGCTTAATGTGCTATATTTTGCATCAAAAGGAACTAAGATAAGTATTATAGATCATGTTGGAAAGTCAAAATTTTCTAAATGGCAGTGTGATAAGCTGACCTGAAATTCTTGGATATTTTACTCAACTCTCTTATACTCTTTAGCTTTGGGCTTATAGATAATTAATAGCTAATTAAAGATCCTAAAAGTAGACACATATATATTGTCCCTATATAAGTTTTAAAAAGTTGGGAAAATATTTAGTTTTGATATTTTCAGCTTTAATTCAAACCTCTTCTGAAATATAGACAATCTGTCCAGATATTTCATTTTATCTCTCTCTATGGTAACTGATCATGTCTTAAGGTTTCAATAGAGGTCTCAAATGTAAAAATTGACCAAGAATTAACAATAATATCAGCATTTTATATTTCAAGGTTTAATAGAAATTCCAGTCTACACACACCAGTGCCAATTGAGAACTAATAAGATATCAGATCAATGGCAGGATCTAGAGTAAAATGACCCACAAATTCTGATTCCTTGGTTATTTTTACCCTTGATACTGGAATATAATTAATTTGGACAGTGGAAAAGAGCCCTAAAATAGAATATAATTATATTGGTTGGTTTACTATAGGGACAGATAGGGACTCGCTGGAGTGGATGCAGGGGTGTTATTCCTACTGTGAGAAAGCACCATGTTTGCTTAAAATTCAAACTCCCAAAAGGAAGACACAGCTTAGGACTGGGCTTGACGTTTAGGTCAGGTTCAGTTGTAGCAGCAAGCTTGGGAGTAAACTTAAGAGGAAAAAGGTGGGCATCAAAATGTGGATTCTCTGTCAGTGACAGCAATAATTAATTTACCATACAATATTAAGCATTGAATCCACTGCTGTAAGGCAACACCAAAAAATTAGTTGGTCTACGGATTTCCCGCACCATATTTTCGGAAATTGAAATTTTTTTTTTATTTGAAAAAAAAAAAAAAAATTGTCTACGGATTCCACGCGGATCAGTTTCTTGGAAATTTCGAATTTTGTTTTTAGCCTAGATTCCATGTCGCTATAAAAGACACAGAAATGGCAGACCACTCATTGGAAAGCTTAGATTCTGCCGATTAAGCCAGCACCAATGTTGTATAAACATTGTTGGCTTCTATGTGAGTTGACATATCAACAATGAATCGACATAGAAAAAGTGACAGTGTTGATTCTAAATGCCAGAATCAATGCAGACAGGAGATCCACCCCCCCCCCCCCCCCTCTACCCCCCCTCCAGATATCAAAGTACATGTACATGTATAGTACTATTGTTAGCCTAAGGCCACACCAGAAAAAAAGAATTGGTCTCCGGATTTCCCGCACCATATTTTCTGAAATTGAAATGTTTATTTATTTGGAAAAAAAAAATTGCCTAAGGCCAACACATTTTTCATACCCATGCACATGTGCAAGGGACATGAAGTTGCCTGATGTACCTACATCCTAGCTACCATAATCTCCCGTGTATAAGGCGCGTCTTATACGCGAATCAAATGGTGAGTGGGAGGGTTATTGCCTTGAGTTGGGGGTGCACCTTATACACGGGGCACCTCCTACTTCCAAATCAGCCCGATGTACACAGTCATGTATTTTCTTTAACCCAAGAAAAGGTGTAGTCTAACCCATGGTGCTCTAAATTTCCTTTAACTGCTGAGTGATGCATGCTATTCTGCTCACTATTATAGTGTTTGGAAATATGTGTACACCCCACTCACTAAGAGCTTTATTAATTCAGGGATGTAAGTCTTCAGGATTTATTAGGATTTCCTGATTTCTGAAATTTTTGAATGACATTTATTTTCCTTACATGAGTGGTAAGGAGGGCTATTTGTGAAAAATAGAGGGCTTTTATATCAAGTAAATGTATGGCTTCCTGATGTTTGCCTATTCCTGACTTACATCCCTGTTAATTCCATTATTGACCTTTTAATCAAGAGAATCCATGCAGCATAACAATCAATAATCATGCCATAGTGAGTGCTGCCACCTGGTGTTATGGAAGCATGTTGATTTCCCATGTCGAATTCAGTAGTCTATTCCCAGGCTATAACTAGAAACATGAACTCATACAGGAATGGTGGGTGGGGGTAAGATCGTGAATGACATTACCATGCAGGGGTAGACACTAACACTGGCCCGGTGGCCAATGGCCAGTAGTTTTGAGTTTTGGCCAGTGATGTTTTTTTCTCAAAATTAGTGGGTTATCAAGTCTACTGCATCTTATATAGAAAAAAAAAACATCATAGCTATGAGGGTCCATTCATCAAGATTGATAGTTGATATCAATCACAAATGGCTCAGGGGACCAATACTTTTCT
Organism: Acholoe squamosa; assembly: GCA_949317995.1. Taxonomy (NCBI): domain Eukaryota; kingdom Metazoa; phylum Annelida; class Polychaeta; order Phyllodocida; family Polynoidae; genus Acholoe; species Acholoe squamosa. Next base: position 22,336,872 of record OX439052.1, read on the forward strand.
GATGCCATTTGTGTCAGTAGGAAGGACAGATAAATTGTATATCTGAATATAGCACAGGATTTTCCACCTGCAAACCCGGGCCAACAGCTTTAGCTGCTGGCCAATAGATTTTTTAAGGCTGTTGACCCAGGTGGCCAGTGGCTAAAAAAGTTAGTGTCTACCCCTGCCATGTACCTGGTCTCCAAGTCTCCAAGTCAAGAGACATAACTGAACTCAAAACTTCCTTGTTGCTGGATAAAGGGTTAAGATGGCTATATAGTTATCATTGCTACTAACAGAGTATATCTGCGGGGGGTGGGAGGGGGAGGTTGAGTCAGTGAAAAAAACAACCAAAAAAACAACAAACATTGCAAATAACCTGTGGAAATACATGTAAAATAAACAACAGCTTGGGACACGGATTGTATGCAAAGTATGAATATTGTACAATATGTTAGCCTTGAAATAGTAAAAAATCTCTAGGCTCTGCTTGAATAGTTAGGGTGTGGCTTTACATGGCATTTAGAAGCTTTTGTTTTAAAACATTTTTTTTTGTACCATTGAAGCCAGTTTGAACGGATGAATGTATCAATGAGAAGTTGCTATAATGATGTGTTACAAATGGTATATACCGTAAATTCCCTCGTATAAGCCGCATCCCCCGTATAAGCCGCACACTGAGTATGAGGGGAGACCAAAAGCCCCATCTAGGGCTTGAAAATTGCCAGTATAATACTGTTCTATGGTGTAACAACCCCTCATATAAGCCGCACCTTGAGTACAGGAGGGCCTTATAGCTGCAAATATAAGTTAGGTTCTTGTATAAGCCGCAGCTTATACGAGGGAATTTACGGTAATAATGCAGTGAGGTCTGAGTGTTGTGACATCAGCTTCTATGTTGGAAATGTGTGGATGAAGTGTGTGTGCGTGGGGTGGGGGAGAGTAAATGGTAGATGTTGCAATCCTCAAACACTGTTTCACCATCTCACTGTTACCATGGTTACCACCATCTTCAGGTGCAGTTGTGATGAATATAAATCTTAAATCATAAATTCACTCGTATAAGCCGCACCATCGTATAAGCCGCACCCCCACCTTTAGAGGGAGCTATAAGCTGCATCTGTTGCTTCAAAATTGTAGTTTTAGTACTGTTCTTTAGTGCCAAATGCCTTTCTGTAAGCCGCACCCCTTCTTATGCCTAATATGGCCTTATATTGATTGGGGTTCTGGTACTACCCGCAGCTTATATGAGAGAATTTACAGTACCGTAAACTCCCGCGTAGAAGACGCGCTGCGCGTATAAGACGCACCCCAAACTCAGCACATGCATTTTTGCGTATAAGACGCACATTTTAATGCTGATATTTGTAAATTCAATACATTTCTATAGTAAAATTACCCCTCGTATAAGACGCCCCCCCCAACTTGAAAAAATCCTATAAGACTCCCCAGCATTTTGTTTGGCGTAGAGGACGCGTCTTATACGCGGGAGTTTACGGTAGTACATGTACCTGTATATACCTCTATGTGAATTAGGGTGTTTGAAGTGAACCAACCACCTTACTATTTATTGACTTCCCTAGCCCACTTAAAAGGGTCTATATCTCTTCTTTCCTATCCCCTCGGATGTATGTGATGCACATATGTGCGGGCACCGATACATTCCTCTGTGAAATTATGTAATGTAGTTCTCGCCATGAATATGACCTTAGCTGGCGTTAAACATCTATTACTCACTCACTCCTTACTATTTATAAAACGGCAGCCCATTCACTGCTGCACGATAAGAAGTGACCTTGAGTGCATTATAGGAGTACAGTGCACGCCTGAGCAAGGTCACAGCTTGTCTATCCTTCCAGTGGGATATCAGAGGCATAAGACTTTTAATCAATGTGATGAAAATGCTAACATGTTTTATAAAGACAATAGACAACTCATTCTTCATGTCTTGACTCTCTGTTGGACTATAACACACGATGGTCGAGGGCCTTCATAAGGCCACTAGCCAATTTGGCGATTTTGTTGATATTTTAATTAGCCAAATTATGTGATAATATAAAAAACGAGTTACTTTGATTCTAGTAGAAATATTTGAAAAATTCTTTCGCTGTTAGAAAGCCCAATTTGGCGAATTCTGAAGTGATAGCATTAGCCAAATTGGGGTTTGATTCGCCAGTGGCGATTTGGTGAATGGCTAGCATTATCCCTGCATACGCCTTATACGCAAGGTACTATGGTAGCCAGAGAAAGATCGTCTTGACCCAAGCGTGTGTGGCAGGTGCCTGGGTCTTGGGGTGAGATATCAGTGGTTTGCATCATGCCTAAATATAGCACTACTGTCAGGCACAGAGAACAACCCATTGCCCAGCCATTAGGGTATGACGTCATAACACGTCATATGACATCGTCATGACGTAACACGGGGTGTTTATGTCTGTAGATGCCTGAGGTCCTATTCTGGCGACCAGGGGTGCAGAGGATGTACTACTGGTACACCGTTTGTGATCATCAGGGGATGATTGGGAGGTGGGGTCAGGTATGGGGATGTGGTTTACCAGGTACTTTACTTTGGGTAGTCCATGTGCCTGTGTAGTGTCATTTAGGTAGAGTTCAATGTTTTGTATATAATACAGCATTGGGGTTTTACAACAGGTTAATGAGAGAGTTCCACCACTGAAAAAAAAAGTTGCCTCGCAGATGTCAATGAAATGAAATGAGATGAGGACGAAATAGGATGAGAATGACCTAAGATTGAAGTGGATATCAGCTTACAACATAGATTTCTATTGATTTTGGATTCTTGAATATTTGGTAATTTTTTCTTCTACTTTTCTGTGTTTCAGGAGGATTTTGAAGGGTTTACAGAAAGAGAAATCCGTGCATCTGAAAAGCACCTGACGGCTCTGTTGGGACCCCTGGCCAGTCCGCCCCGCAAGTCCCGTCAACTCCGCAGTGATGACATTGTCAGCAGTGATGCTGCGCGCAATGATGATGGAAAGGAGTGTGAGAAGCCGGTCACTCGCCCAACTCGCCGGAAGGCCGTTTCCCTTAAGGAACTCCAGCAGAAGCTGTTTAAGCGGGGCATTACATCCCCCATGAAGACTTCGGTCGGGGCCAAAGTTAGGCTCATGGAGCAAAAGAGGAAGGAAAAGGAGAGGATCCGCTTGCAGAAGCAGAAGGAGAAAGCTGCGGCAGAATTGAAGTTGAGACCGATAAAGATTCGTTTGGGTTCTGATGGTAACCAGGCCAAGATTGTGCGGGGTCCAGGACGGCCCTCCATCTATGATAAAAAGGAGGTTGGTGGAAAATTGACACCAGAAAAGGATGAAGAGGGTAATGATGCTGATGTGGAAGAAGAGCCTGAGACGGCTGATCGGAGAGTTACCCGGCGTGGGAGGCAGAAGCTGGTTGTTGTACCAGCCTCCAAACGTAAAGATAAATCCATGGCACGCCAGCTGCTTATGAAGGCGAAAAAAGGTACGCCCCGACGAGGAAGGAAATCTGAGGAGATAGAGGACTCCATGATTGACAATGTTTCTCCTCAGAAGGAAAAGTCACCCGATAAGCCACCACAGCCGGTACCAAGTCCCATTATGATGAGTCCACCAAAACCTAAAGTCTTTATCCTCCCTGCAGTGAGTTCACGGAGCTCCAGGAAGATCACACCAAATAGGCGCTTCATTGAGGAAAGCTCTCTGGACTATTATAAAAAGGCACGGCCTCAGCCTATTGAACAAACTCCCCCAGCGCCTCCAAAATCACAAGGCCGGAGATCGAGTGTGAGTGAGCCGGAGAAGGGTACAAGCATTAAGCGTGCACAACCAATCTTGGCTGCCCCTAAACTTGTGCCTCCTCCACCTACCCAAGTCACAAAACAAAAATCTCCAACAAAAACATCGCCAGAATCAACACCAGTAGCAGCAACCTCGGCAGCCACAGGGTTAAAAACCCCAGAAAAGGCAGCCTCTGAACCAAAGACTCAAACTTCACCACTGATTGTTGAGGGTAAGAGAGAGCGAAAACCGAGCATGAAACTTATTGAGAAGCTCACAGATGATGATGCCTTGGAAGTGATGAACCGCAAGCTGGAAAACCGCAAAAAGATTGAGGAGAAGAAAAAAGGTCATCCTGATGAGTCTCTGTCGCCGGAGTCTCAAAGGACACTGGCTTCGAGTAATATTGAGCAGCTGCCAGCAGCCCGGAGTAGTGAGGCTGAGAAAACTGCTCCTGCCAAAGGCACTACTGAGGTTCTTACTCTAAAACAACTTGATCGTACCGCAGAAGCCACAAAACGGAGTGGCCAGAACATTCTACGTAAAGCCAAACTGCAGCTAAATCGTGCCGCACTGAACCGCTCTAAAGCGGCGCTGGCACGGTCCTTGAAACGCGAAATGAAGAAAGAGCAGAAGTTGGCTGAACAGAAAGCAACGGAACAGAAAGCGATAGAGCAACAGTCTGTGAAGACAGTTGGGTTTGGTGGTTTCAGAACTCAGACTATGCCAACCATGGGAACAATGCAAAGCCCACTAAAACTGGGTGGATTTGGGCAACAGGGACTTCCAACTTCACAGGGTAGGTCGATTTCAAACATACAATTTCAAATAGTTTAGAATCATGAAATTCCACAAAATCTGGGCCCAAATTATACCTGTCAGTCTTTGTCATTGTCATGCTTGTATATAGAACCTCAATATAGATGGATAGATAAATTAGTATATTGTAACGTTGAGCAAGCGCCTTCCTATACAATTCTCTGTACCAGATTTATAGGCAGTGACGGACTTTTATTATTGATTCTGCTGGCGTATATACAGGGATGAAAGTCTTCAGGGAATTCCCTGATTTCAGGGATTTTGAAGTTCCAGGGCCCTATACATTCATATAGAAACACAGGTTTTTTGGGGGAATATTGGACCGTTTCAGGGATTTTCATGCTCTGTGACTTTCATCCCTGTATATAACAAAACATTCTATAGGGACATGTATCACTCCAGGATTAACAAATGAAAAATCAATCTATCAATCAGATTCTTGTGTCATAGATTGGTGTTATTCAAATCTCTTTAGACCGTGCACATCACAACGTCATGATATCTGATAGATAGAAATTCCAAAAATCCTGCACTGAATAAGACATTTATATAAAACCATTTTCTTCTATTCACAGTTCCCAAGTTGTCCCTGGAGCCGTCATGCCTGCCAACATCCCCATTATTAGGGGCAGGGCTGCCAGGGACCAGTACAACCAGCAGTCCCCCGGGTGACGCCTTCCTCTTCCCTAAGGAACCAGCAGCGGAACCCGCACCGAGTCAGTCTGATGCAACACCAAGCTCAACTGAAGCTACAACCTCTCAAACAGAAGCCACATCAACACAGCCCAGATTAGGCTCCCCTAGGGCTGGAACATCTGCGAGTAAATCGCCCAAATCTGACTCTAAGCAAAAGGAAGGGGAACAAAACATTCCTATGAAGCGTGATGTGTGCGCAGTGTGTACGGTAGTGTTGGAGGATTTACGGAACAGAGGACAGAGTACAAAGTATTATGGAGTGTCGTGCTGCGCTCCGTGTCAGTGGTTCTACAGGCGCAGACTTACACAACAGTTACAGGAAAACGTAGAGATTACGTGTAAAAAGGAAGGTAAGTTGTGGTTGATAAAATCAAAAATTCCCATGGCCTGTGTATGTTCATTGTGTTTCAGGCATTGATTAAACTGGTTAAAAAAGTTGGTATACTGCCAAGGCATATCATGTAGTATTCAGATAAGGAATCATCATTCAATAGTTTCACAAATTAGATTTTCATCGATTGTTTTTTTCTTTTCATTTTTGTTGTTGTTATATTTTATACTCTAATATGTGAAATGTAACAGGACTTGTCTGCAATTATGAACAAGACTGAAAGAAAATTATTTGTATCTGGCATAGATCCACCAGGCTGTGTCGGTAAGTTTATAAGATGGTCCACCAGGTTCGTTCATTGTTCTTGTTAATGTTGCATAAGTTTCATTGGGACAAACCACAGTTTGGCTGGGCTTTCAGAGATGCCACTTTTCCTGCCTTGATAGGAAATTATGATAATTTCCTGGGGAAAGGTGTACAAAATCCTGGCAACTCAGTGACGCCAAAATTTCAGCGTAGGCTTAACTGGCCTGCTTCATGGCACGGGGACACAGGTCATTTCCCTCTCACATTGGTCATATGAACAATGATGTTTCAAGGTACCCACATACATTTCATTGAAATTAAAAGAAATAGGAAAATGTTGGAATATAGAAAACAGATCCACAAGAATTTTGCCCATCTTCGCTTCAAATAGGCGATTTTAAAAGTTATTTCACTATTGCAAAGCAGGCCATTTTGGCATGCGTCCAAGTGCCCTATGCTGGCCATGAAGATTGCCGGTATCAGTATTGAGATATACGTGTGCAGGGGAAAAATTAATTGAAGTTAGGGTTCCAGTGGAATACATAGCAATAAGATTGAAGAAGTTGTAACCATCAACTTATGTCCAAATTCTGTAAACTCAGGGATGCATCTACTACCATCTTAGTCCTAGAAGTGTACGTTATACCAGGTCGATTTATAAACTTTAGAAACGTTATATATGGAGTCTTTGATATTTTGTGCTGAATCAAGGTACAGTCGTATTCTATTTGTAAGACATATTCGTATTAAGTCATGTATCCCTGGTATCATATTGTGTCGTCCATTTATTTACAAAATATTTTAAGGCCACACCAAAAAATTAAGTTGGTCTACGGATCGCCCTCTCCATATTTTTCTTTGAAAAAAAATCTTGTCTACGGATTTCGCTCGCTTCAGTTTCTACAAGTTTTCTCTTTCTGATGTTTGGGAAAATTAAAAAAAAAAAAATTGTTCGCTCACCTCACTTTCCCACCAAGGAATCCATTGGGCGCCAAAAAATTAAAAAAAAGAAAAGAAAAAAAAATCGCTCGCTCGCACCATTTTTTTTTCAAAACAAAAATCCATAGACCAACTTATTTTTTTGGTGTGGCCTAAAGGAAAATATCTTTCCAGGTAAATGTAACATTTTTATGGAGAAGAAGATGTGCAGAGGGTGTCGGTTCCGGCGGTGTAAGGAAGTGCTCCCCAACCCATCAGATCTCAACTTTGTTCAACAAGAAATTAAGAAAATGGATGACCAAACATACCTTGCCCGTAAGCACTTCATTTCTGAGACAAGCGGGACTGAGTCTGAACTCGATACGTCAGCAACAGAAATGGACGTAGATGGAACATTGAGATCGCCAGCTCGATTGCCCAGAATAATGAAAGAGAAGGGTGAGGCGTCGCTTAGACATAAATCTGAAAAGTTATCATCAGGGGAAAAGAGTAAAAAGAAGAAGGATAAAAAAGCAAAGAAAGAGAAAGGAGACGGGGAAGGCCGCAGGGAGAAATCCAGGAGTGAGAAAAGTGAGAGGAGAAAGAAGGAGAAGGCTGAGAGAGTGGAGAAGAAGTTGAAAAAGAAGAAGTTACTTGAAGATGATAGGAAACCACCCAAGAAGTCAGCAAAGAAGTCGCTAGAAACTGGTGATATAGGTAGTGGAATCGTCCCCAAAGGTGAGTAAATTTAGATATATACCAGTTCCAGCCAGGTTGTTGAATTTTTCTACCCACCAGTATTGATTCTGAATAATTTTACAATTAAACAAAAAATCCTGTAACTGTTGACGAGCCATACTTATCCTACAAGCATCAACTATTTTTGCTTAAAAAAAAGGTATAGACAAAATTATTCTGAAATTTGGGCTGATTTGTTTGCAGTTAGCACAGATGGCCAAGAAGCATCGACGAGTGGCAGCTTGCCCGCATCGGTGGTAACAACAGCCAGTCTGTCAGCCTCGGAGCATTCCTATCACTCCATTCCTCCCCCTGTCCCTGGTCCTTCAACCGCTGACTCAGACGATGGCGATGATGATGATGACTTTGATGAAGAACTGGAAGCCATAATGAGTGCTGGCCGCGATTCCAATCTCGATTTCATGTTCCAAGCGCCCCTACCTGTGGACCCCCCACAACCATCTACCAGTTCACAGCCAGCCACGTCAGGTTAGTTTTGGTGGCAAAATTGTTTGGGAAGATGTATTTTGGGATTGAAATCCTATTGGAAGATGAACTTTGTAAGTAGCATGTCTAACAGATTCAGTCGCACTTGGACGCATAATTTCACTAATGCAGCTCAAATGAAAGAAATGAAATCGATGAATGAAAAATCTATGCAAGTTGATTTTAACGTATGAATTGATGTCAAGAATGTTGATGATAAAAGCTTGTTTATGATAAGACCGCAAAGTTTGGTAGTATACTTTAGCATGGTTAATCTATATGCAGGCTGAATGATTCTGGATGAAAGAAAAATTACCGTAAATTCTCTCGTATAAGCCATAGCTTATACCAGAACCCAGATCAAAATGAGGCTTTTAGGTTCACTCCAAAGTAGGGGTGCGGCTTATATGAGGGGTTTTGACACCATAGAACAGTACTAAACTACCAATTTTCAAGCCCCAGATGTGGCTTGTAACCTCATAAAGTCATGGTGTGGCTTATATGAGGCACGTGGCTTATACAAGGGAATTTATGATAATCAAAGATAAAAAAGATTTTGACATATCCTCTGAAACTTGTCTTTTCCAGAAGCTTCCCTTGGCTGTGATCCTACAGACGAGTCACTCGTACCACCAAGCATGTCGAGTGTCACTGATCCATTACCTTACTCGGGCAGTGACTACGAGGAAGACTCAGATAGTGACTATTCCGAGAGGAGTTATGAACAACGCGGGCCAAGAATCAAACATGTATCTCGCCAGTACAGTGTAGCCCTAGGACAGACAGCAACCTTCCCAGCACGCCCTGAAATCCGGCTAAGTGCGTTGTCACAGCAGGCAAAGCAGCGTTTGTGGAAGCGGGACGAACAGAAGCGACCAAAAACACCTGATTCAGATGATATGTCAATAGAGGAGATTATAAGACGGGCTCGGGACCATGTGGACAATGTGGTTCATGTAAAAGACCGGCTTGTGGAGACCCAGAAGTTGAAAGCTCTCACTTACAGAGGTATGTTTCAAACTTTCAATGCTTTGCCATTTTAAGATACCTTATTTATGGGCACAGATGCATTGATACTTTGTAAAACATTTGTATTTAAACATGTTTTTTTTTAATACTAAAGCAATTAATGAACAAAAAAATCTTTTTAGCATCACAGCTTAACATTTTGATACTGGCAGTTGTCATCTGTGTAGAATTTTGTCATATGTGTAGATTCTAAATTTGAAGAGTTTGGGTTCCAAAACGCAACAAATCCATCCCAGATTTTCAGCATATACCCATTTTTGTAGTGCTCCCCTGGAGTGAATTTCAGTGCTATCATGAAGAAATCTTTACTATATAGACTGGACAGCCGAAAAATATATTTGTCGAACAAAATTGTTTCCTTGATACATTTAACTATCTCTAACAGGTAGGCCTTTGAAATGTTTGCCTCTTTTTTCAAAATGGCGTTTATTGCTTTTGGAACCAAACTCTTCATTTACAGAGGAAGCCCTTATTTGATTGCTGACATATCGATGACATTGTAATTCAAAATAATAAGCGCCAGTCTCAAATAAAGTGTTGGGGATACATGCAATATAACTTACGTGATTAAACTAGACAATAATTCAAAGTGGCATGAATTTATCCGTTGTAATAATTGTCCATACCAGGTTCACCAGGTGCTCGTATACGGAAGGTTCATCAAGATGATGATTATGACTATGATGACGACGATGATGAAGACGCCTTTGAGCCTCGCACAACTTACCATAAAAGGACTTATTCAAAAACCACGCCCTTAACCAAATCTGGCAGAAGTAGGAAGCGCAAAGTGCGATGCCAAAAGTGTGCAAATTGCAAGGCTTCTGACTGTCAAAAATGTACATCGTGCAAAGATATGAAGAGATATGGCGGGCGAGGCGTCATGAAGCAAGCTTGCGAGTAAGTCCACTCAATGTATCTGTCCTTTTCATCCTTTAAAAAGTACATACTGTTCATCAAATTCATATCTGTCTTATGATACAATGATAGTGAATTAATTGCCAGTGGTACATTTGTGCATCGTGCTGATACACGGGGAGCGTATCAACAGATGCAACAATGTACTATGAGAAGCTTAAAGGTTTGGGTGCGACACACTGTTAGTGGTATCACATTCACTCTCACCTGATTGTCAATCTTGCAGTCAAAAGATTTAATCTAGGTTTGGGATAAAGCGATGGTTTAGGGAATGTTCCAGTATTGCAATGCATAAGATATCTGTCGTATAAGGTGCGTCTGGCTGACTGGGGTTTTCATATGAAGCACACCATCAGCTTGATTTTGACCATGCTAACTCAGATGTGATATACCGATACATATGTTCAAAAATCCCTGTTTATAGGAATAGAAAATGTCTGAATCCTGTTGGGCCAGAAGTGGCAATCAAATACCCACGGAGAGTGCATGATGTGGCAGGTGAAGACCCAGGTGGGGGAGGCCTGCGTGGTCGAGGTGGCCGTAGACCCTACACGAAAAGACATCCGAAGTTTTTCTCAAACATGCCAAGAGTTCAATATCAGCAAGAGGTAAGTATAGTTGTTACCATAGGTATAACTGAGTTTGAATACTAACAGTTCTTTTTGAAAGGTTACTGGCAGGAAGAGAAATGTGTACATAGAATAGGTGATGAATGCAGCAGCATTACTCTACCAGAACTATAAACTTGCTTAAAGTGCCGTTGGGCTCTGATAAATCAACGAAAAAGGGGTGTAAACAGCACAGCTTAAATGTCCACTAGATTAGGGTTTAAAATTGTATGCAGTACGACACTTAAATCAGTGTTTTTTTTTAGTTATTGCCTGCATATTAGCATAGCTGCCCCTGGAATATTAGAAAGTTTGACTGGACTAGGTGAATAAAATATTTCTAACATTATCGAGAACCCCCCCCCAAAAAAAAAAAAACAACAACAAAAAAACACAAGTAAAACAATACAGAACAACATGAAATGACCCCATGACACATGGTAGCAGGTAGTACAGTTTGGTGCGGAAAATGACAAAAAGATGGAGGCTTATTTCTCTTCTACAACAGGTAGGCCGTTTTGAATTAAATGGCTAGTTTGAGTTTTAGGTTACAAGTTGATGTTATTGGAGTTGAAACAACAGAGGCATGAGCTAGCATCACAAACTCAGGCTGCGGCTAATACGAGGGTGTGGCTTATAGGAGTCAATTTTTGGTACGCTGAGAAAAATATAGAAACCAACTACATATTGTGTAATCAAAGGTACATGCAATATAAAGTTATTCGTAGGTGACAATCATACAAAAAATATACTACAGTGTTACTATATTTCAAACAAGGAGCATATGTAAATATAAGTCACCGCTTATATGCATGCTTCAATATTGGAAACTGCTTGAGTTAAGCTTTTGCTTGTGGGACTCAGTACCTTAATAATAGAACTGTAGTAGCAACCATGATATCTGAATTAACATTTTGGCTGCCTTGGTAGCACTTGCTCGTGTATCAGTCACTAAATGACATTGCCAATTCTTTTACCGGGCACCTAGTGCCCTATGTTTAGGACGCACCCTGAGTTGAAGCTATTGCTGCAAGGCGCAGCTGGGGCTTGATTTTGATCAATTTAATACTGTCCAACATTATCATATCCTTGCCTATAAGGCACACCCCTTACTTAGGGCAATTCTATAAGGTGCAGTAGGAACCCATCCCTGTTTATAAGCTCTGCTTTATACACAGGGTATCATTTTAGTTATTTATGATATCACACTTAGTATTGCATGCTAAGTTTGTACTTCTTGATGCGTCTTTGTTTTTCTGGCCATACTGCATGTGCACTGATGTGCTACCGGCTTTCCTTTCAATCGTAATGTAAAAATGTATCATCTTTTTGCCTTTACCCTTAAACAAACAAAATATATTTCTTAGCCTAAACTCCCATTTCTTGTATTACAGGATACTTGGGGCATGGAGGGTGGCCTGCCCTCAAACATGAGTGCCGGAGGGTTTAAATATGAGGCCGGGTCGGGGGACCAGCGGCGCTCCCCAGTGGCGGCGAGGAGAAGTAAAGAAGGAGCGGGGGTTCATGTACCACCGCTAAACGCCACTGGGGGGCTGCACCAGAGGGCGCTCAAGAAAATGGACAAGAACAAGGTGATGTCACAGGTAAGTGCAAGTTTCAAGTTAATTCCTAGGTCATCTTTAGAATGCCACATTAAGATGCATTAATAGACAGGCGCACAAAGTTGCACAATTGTTTTATCGCTACGCCCGCAACCCCCAGAGGCTGTAAGTTATTCCTAGTCTTTGACTTCAGACCAGCATTTAGATAGAATTGAATTATAAATGATAATTGAGAATCAAATTAGAAAATGAAAAGTAAGTGATCTCTTTCTGCAGGAGTTTGGAGACGCAGTTGTACTGCAGTCTCTGGTACCGGCATCACAGCGGTGGATCGGGGGCCGGGATAACTACACGCTTAAAGTGGACCTAAGGGTGAGTACCACTACTGGCTGGTTAGCATGCTCATTCCACCTCACTGTAAAATAAAATCCTAACTTGTAAAATCATATTGATATCTAAATCGCGTTTAAGGCTTAGCGTGCAAGTATGGCATATCTAGGCTTTAGGAGAACTATACAAAGCACCCCCGCTTCATGGATAAGCAATTGCTTCATCACAGGAGGTGTTTGATTCTGTGACTTGTGTCTTTCAGGGTGATCTGGACGTGGAGTCAGCGTGGCGGAATGGCACTGCCCTTGTCTCCTCCGCCCCCATGTGTGTCCGCACTGTCTGCTTCCTCTGTGGGTCAGCAGGAAAGGAGGAGGTTTGTCCAAATCCCTTAATATGATTGCTTTGATTAAGTTCTGCTCGGTAACACCAGGGGGCAGTTGCAGCTAAGTACGCAGGAGATGACGTCATCGCTTGGCGCCAGTTCCACGGCGCATGCGCAAGGTACCAAACCGTTTGTAGCAAACTGACGACGATCGGTGAGTAAAAATAGTAAATTCTACTAGTTTTTACCCTTTTTAGTCGTCATTATGATACATTTAGACGAGTTTGATACATTTTTTCCGTCATATTGACGATCGGAGCTAAAATTCGTCAGATTTTAAAACTTTCTGACACAACACGGGGAAAACCCCCATTATCGCTCAGATCGTCTTTTGACGAACGATGTTTAAACTCTCTCCTCCTCGTCAATCGAGGGTCTATACAACTTTTTTAACGTTATAGACGACCTAATCCTTTGAATTGACGAGTTTCTACCTGTTTTCCATGTTTTTAAAAATAAATTATACTTTTACGACATCAACAAAATATAAAACCGATTGACGGCACTTTTACGACATTCCAGCCTAGTCTAGAACCCATTTTCGGCAAACAAGATGGCGGCGCCCATGCGGGACGCGCATCGAGCTGAGAATGGGGTTCTAAAGTTTTATTATTATCAAACACACTGGAAATGTATGTAATTACCTAATTTATATAAGTTCAAAGTTCCTTTGTTATGTTGATGTTCTGTTTAACTGTTTTTTATGGCCATTTGGCTACTTTCACTCCATGTTAGAGTGATAATAAGTTAAACTAACTTGAACAGAGGGAGATGCTGTCACTATAGTGACACATCTACTAAGGTAAGTCCCTCTAGTTCCACTGAGAAGGTTCCTTTTATCAAATAGATTGTATTGTCACTACTATGCTTCCTTATGGAATTCAGGTAGTTGACCAAACCAGCTTGCTGGGGGTTTCAATCTTAGATATTGGGGAGCTTCTCTATGCCCAGTACATAAAAGTCTTCACCTATAGGCCAAGGGGCAAGGTTGGACTCTGCTATGCTTTCTTATGAAATCCAGGCAGTTATTCATATTTCTTATCATGCCAAGCAGGATGATAGAAATCACTGATAGTGTACAGGAAGGTTACTTACACACTGTGGCATATGGCACAGATATCACTGTTATTAATTTAACAGTTCCCTCCAAGTGACATTTCCAGACCTGCGGTTGGACTTGCAAACTTGTGGTCATTGACCTATAGAGGGAGTGTACAGTGACAAGACACTAAAAAGCACTAGATGCTTCTGCTTTGTAAGCCTTAGCAGTTATTCCGAGTCCTCCGTTTAACCATTTATGGGCAAACAATAGAACTTGTTGACTCTCCCAAGAGGGATGAAGTCTTAGAAAGTGTCAAGGTTGGTTTTAGCTAAGACTGTGAACAAAAAACAGCTATTACCTATACCTTATGCCGAAAATTTCTTCGGATACCCCTTTTTTGGTTGTTAAGCGAAAACACCAAAAACCCACAATCTATGCCAAAATTCTTTGAATTTACATAGGAAAACAAGTAAGAACTGTGTCTACTTGTGTGGGAAGGTAACTGACTCATGTGCTGATAGCTGTGATAGCTGATGCCCTAAAATGCACATGTATGTATACTGTTTGTATAACAGTCTGAGATGCTTATGTTGTACAACTTGTCTATCAAACTTAGACCTTAGAGGGGTTTATACCTGCCCAGGTGTCATAGACTATCAGGAGATACAGCTAGCACTTATGCCTGCTAGTCTTGATTATACTGCACCGCTTGTGTATGCAACACACAATTAACAGTCACTCCTGCTTATGTTGTACAATATGCTTTCAAACTTACTTGGCTATTTAACTTTTCTTTTGAAAGCAGTCAGATAGTACACTACTCTGACAAATAGTCTAGCAGTTTAGATTGCTAAACTGGTGCACATAACTTTATTAAGCAAGTAGCTTAAATTGTTAAAAGTTATGTATGTTTCACACAATAGAGCAGCCTAGCTGTTTTTAATTGTACAGTGTGTATGCACACAAATACCACCAGCTAATTGCTTAGATTACACTACTTGAGTCCTACAATTGCCAGGCCATGGGGCTAGGCTGGACTCTGCTTTGCTTTCTTATGAAATCCAGGCAGTCATTCATATTTCTTATCATGCCAAGCTGGATGATAGAAATCACTGAAAGTGTACAGGAAGGTTACTTATACACTGTGGCATATGGCACAGATATCACTGTTATTAACTTAACAGTTCCCTCCAAGTGACATTTCCAGACCTGCGGTTGAAATTGTGGTCTTTGACTTATAGAGGGAGTGTATAGGGACAAGACACTAAAAAGCACTAGATGCTTCTGCTTTGTAAGCCTAGCAGTTATTCCAAGTCCTCCGTCTAACCATTTTTGGGCAAGCGGGGGAAAAAACTTGTTGACTCTCCCAAGGGGGATGAAGTCTTAGAAAGTGTCAAGGTTGGTTTTAGCTAAGACCGTGAATAGAAAAACAGCTATTACCTATACCTTATGCTGAAAATTCCTTCGGATACACTTATGCTGGTTGTTTATTCGTAAAACGCCAAAAAACCCACAATTTATGCCAAAAAATTACTTGAAACTGCATAAAAACAAGTATGAAATATCAAAGATCAGTACTTGTGTGGGGAAGCAACTGATGCATGTGCTAATAGCTGTGATAGCTGATGTCCTAAAATGCACATGTATACTGTTTGTTTAACAGTCTGAGCTGCATATGTTGTACAACTTGTCTATGAAAATTAGACCTTAGAGGTTTATACCTGTCCAGCAGTCATAGACTATCTGAAGATACAGCTGGCAATTATGGCCTGCAAGTCTTGATTTTACTGTGCTACTTGTGTATATGTAATACACAGTTAACAGTCACTTATGTTGTACAATATACCTTTCAAACTTGCTTGAATTTAGATGTTCTGTTGAAAAACAGTCAGATACTACTCTGTAAAATAATCTAGCAGTATAGATTGCAAAACTGGTGTACATAACTGATTAAAGCAACACCTTAAGTATTAAAGTTATGTATGTCTACAAAATAGAGCAGCTTAGCTGTCTTTATATTGTACAGTGTGTAAGCACACAGGTACCACCGGTTAATTACTTAGATTATACTGCTTGAGTTCTACTTTCGCCAGGCCAAGGGGCTAGACTGGACTCTGCCATGTTTTAAGGATCCAGTCAGTCACTTATTTTCTTATCATGCCAAGCTGGATGATAGAAATCACTATTAAAGTACAAAGCCTACTTACACACTAAAAAGCTGTGGATGGTTAATTTAACAAGATGCCTCCAAGTGACATTTCCAGACCCGAGGTTGGATTTGCAGACTTGTGGTCCATCAGACCTATAGAGGGAGAGTACAGTGACAAGACAATATAAGCAGGACATGCTTCTAATCCAGAAGCTTTAGGAGTTACCATAAATACACATGCATAGGACGCACCCTCAGTTGGCCTGGATCCTATAGGACCCAGGTGATGAAATTTGGGTACATGAGCTGCATCTTATATGCAAGGGTTTATGGTACTCTAAGCTCTCAGTCTCACTTCTCGGACAAATGTTAAAACTTGTTGACTTTCCCCAGGGGGATTGAGTGTTACAAAAGTGACAAGGTGGTTTAGCTAAGACTGTGACTAGGAATGCAACTATTACCTATACCTTATGCCAAAAAACTTCCTCAAACAGACCTATGTTGAATTGCTTTCCTGAAAGCACCAAATACCACAATCTATGCCAAAAAATTCTGAGATTTTTTCATATGAATGCAAGTTAAAAGGTGAGGAAACCTGTACTTGTGTGGGGAAGTTAACAGCTATCTGAGTAATAGCTATTCTAGCTGTTTCTAAGAAAGCACTAACAAATTGAACAACAGCCTGAGCTGATTATACAGTACAACTTGTCTTTGAAACTTAGATAATAGAGGTCTTCTTCCTGCTCAGCAAGACGAAGCCACTATTGAGATATTACTTACACAACTACTCTTGAGTAGTATGTATGCTGAACAGTTTGTGTATGTAACACACAGTATAGCAGGGTCAGCTGCTCACTATAAATATGCTTGTCTGACATAAACACACTCTAAAATATGCTTGTCTGACATAACTAAACAATCTCAGTTGTACACCGGATGGATCTATCATTTGTATACTAGTACCCTCTGTTGGTTAACAATGATAGTTGCTTTAAGCTGTAGAAATTGTTGTATGTTTCACACAATAAGGCAGTCTTAGCTACTTAAATACAACTAAAAAGTTTAGCCCTTAGACTATATTGCAAGAGTTCTACACTCAGCGGGCCAAGAAGCTAGTATGGACTCTCCTATGCTTTTGGATCTTAGACAGGATTCCTTTTGCTTATCATGCTTTGGGATGATAAAATCTCGGTTAAGTACAGGAAGGTTACTTACAAATCCAAAAGTTGAGCCTGGTTACACAGATAACTCCTGTTATTTACATAACAGTAACCTCCAAGTGACACTTCCAAACCTGAGGCTGGATTTGCAGACTTGTAGCCTACCAGGCCCATAAAGGGAGAGTACAGTGACTAGACACTTAAAAACACTTGATGCTTTCTGCGTTGATCAACTTAGCAGTCACGCCAAGCCCTCAATGTTACTTAATTTTGACAAAGATACAATCGAACATTCTTCCACAGGGGGATTGAATACTGGAAAAAGTGTAAAACTGTCTTCGTAAAGGAAAACTGTTACCAGATTTCCTATGAACTATATTTCTTGCTGGAGCTTCACTCGTACCATAAATGCCCTCTGTTAAGCTAAGAGACAAAACCATTTTGTACACTGAACAACTTGATTGTACCTTACAAGATTAGCAGTCTCGACTGCTTTTGTTGTACAATATATAGTCTTGTTTGTATAGCAACAACATCTGTTTATCTTGAGAAACTTGTTTCAAAATTGGAGGGATTTATTACTCGAAATGAATGACCCTGACACTACCAGAGCTGTGGACCTCAGGGGGGAAAACACTAGTATAAAGCTGATTTCTTAATCAGTATTTATAATGTATCTAGTGTACTTATTAAATCCATGGAGCTTATGAGATACTCCTTATGGGTCTTTGACTAGCACAGCAGTCTAACCGGGCTTGTGTAGCAACTGTTGCTAATACTGTTACACAAAATGGTAGTCTAAAAGGTCCACATTAGTACTAAAGAATACTTTAGGATTTGAGTCAGACATAGCCACTGCCACTATGACTTTACAAAGAGCGCATTTGCCTAAATACGTTCTGGTAATTTGCTAGGCAAATTGGGTCACCAAATTTGTCCTACATACATATGTACCCTGCTAGAAGTAGCAGTCTCAGCTGTCTTAGTAGCACGAAAGGTATATATATACTATAACTTGTTTACACATCTTAAGGGAGTTTCCACAACCTACACGCTGTATTACTTGTGTAGGAAACATGTGAATACACCACAGATAAAATCCAAAGCTATTCAATGAAATGTGAACTATTACCAATACTGTGTATTAAACTCCTTCAGCTCACATTATAATGTAGATGCTACAATCTAAATTGCAAATGTGGTCGCTGTTTCTAGCAGCTCAGTCATATATAAAACCTTTTAACACCCATTCATACAATACAATAGGGGTTGCCTATATTGTACAATTTGTTTTGTACCTTATGAGGATAGCAGTCATAGCTGCTTATGTTGTAAAATATAAGTGTCCTGCCTGTATAGCATCTACAGCTGTATATGTTGAGTAGCAGTGGGAAATTTATCCACACCTAAGGAGTTAACTGCTTATATTGTACAACATAGGTACTTGACAGAGCTGCAAATGTTGAATAACTTGTCCTTGTGCCTATGACCACATAACAATTATGCTGGTCAGTATGTTACACATCCTAGCAAGCTTAACTACTACTCTAGCCGAACCTTTCCGTATAAAGATTGGTTTAAATAAGCAGTCCGGATTGCTTATCTTTACCCAAGCAACCGTATATGAGTTGTAATTTGTGTGAACAATAATTACTTGTTTGTGTTGGCCATTTACTACGGATTAAACTTGATCTGAGGCCACCAGCTAATGAATTTATACTTCCTATGAATTCATGTTTGGGTTATGGCTGCACGAGAGTACTTTATGTTGGATATTACAAATGTCACCACATTTGTCATGATCTGACAACTGTCGGACTCATAAATTTATATGTCTAGACATAAATTTATATGCTAAGTCACAGTTGTGAGAGGGAGCTGGGATAATTGGAAAATTATCTAGATAAAATCCAAAGTCACAGTATGATGTGTCATTGGATCAGACAGTGAACCTACTGAACTTTGAAGTCTCCTGCGTACTTAGCTGCAACTGCCCCCTGGTGTTACCGAGCAGAATATAAAATTAATCGAGTACTTACTTGTAAGTGTGAAGATTAATTGTTGTTCTGCGAGGCAACACCAGGGGCGTTGCAGAGTACACAGGCCCTCCCATCCTCCCTATGATAAATAGATTACTGCATGGGCATAATCTACAATCAACAAATAATGAAATACGACTATAAGTATAAGGTATGTTTTTCCTGTGTACTTTTAGTTTTCAGTACGATTCACTGTCCGCATGCTACGAACTGGCGCCAAGCGATGACGTCATCTCCTGTGTACTCTGCAACGCCCCTGGTGTTGCCTCGCAGAACAACAATTAATCTTCACACTTACAAGTAAGTACTCGATTAATTATGTTATTGGCTAGCCAATAACATAGTCACGTAAGGGCAGTCGATGCAATGGAATGTGGCCAAATGGGTAGACTTGCCCACATAAAAGTCCTTAGTGTTCACATAGGATTAGACTGAGACAAGTAGCTTGGACAAGTCTAAGGTACCTGGATCTAGGGGTTGAGGTAGCTTCGTTAAAAGTTTTAAGGACAAAACCCAGTTTAATATTTCAAATCTGAAAGAGGTATTTGTCATGTTACAAGAGGATTTTAGAATATCAGGATGTGGTAAAGTCATTAGTCATTATAATGACAAAACTCCTTTGTTAGATGGAAGTTATACATGTATTGGGATGAAAAAGTAAAATGCACAGATTTTCTCAAGGTGAGTTTAGCCTTAAGAGAAATAGCCATGTACATGCTCACACATCTGGATGCACCAGATATAATCCTCTTAATTAGGTAGTAATTATGTCATTGGCTTATTGGAAGAAGGAGAGGTTCCAGCTTGCTGCACAAGGGGTTTAGTGGGTTGTACTGTTTACCTGTGACCATTAACCCCTTCAGGGCCACCTACATGTATAACTGTAGCTATGATGCAGGATGTGAAGTGTTGTAATATATTTGAATGTAGCATACCACTTTTGCATGTACATGTAATTTCATAGCCCTTTGAACATAGAAACCAATAACATCTTAGGGCTGTGAAATAGCCCTAACCTTAAACATTTTTTTATATTACACATAACAATAAAAAGCTATTTGTTATATATAAATCAGATATTCAAGGCAAAAGTAATCCTTTTGAAGTAAAAAAGATGATATATCTGTTGTTTCTACCCTGATTAATTCAAATTACTGACTATTGTATTTGATTACACAGCTCATCTTTTGTAACGTGTGCTGCGAGCCCTTCCACAGTTTCTGCCTGGAGGAGCGGGAGCGTCCGCATGTCGAGAACCTAGAAAACTGGTGTTGTCGGCGCTGTCAGTTCTGTCAAGTGTGCGGCAAGCAACATAATGTAAGTTGTATGATTTAACATGTATGTACATATAACTCTTAGGCTGTTTTATTCTAATAACTTGGATTACGGATCCGGCGACAAGATTTTTGGCAAAATAAAAAAAAAGAAAAAGTTTTTTTGGTTTTTTTTGCCTCTGCCCGACCAGATTTTTCAGCATTCAGGGGTAAAAAATTCAAAAAAGCCCTTGGAGACCAGCAAATATCCATTATTGCTCCACCCATCCGATATAAACTTGTCAAAAATGTACCTTTTGTTGGCTTAAAAGTTTGTTTGGTGTTTTTTTTTTTTGCCCCTGACCGACCAAAATGTTGACTGAAAAAACCTGTAATCCAAGTTATTATAATAACATGGCCTTACATTGGATAAAAGGATAATCTTTCAAGGGGGTATGGTTTACGATTCCAGTGCATTCAGTTTCTGTTCTAGACATGTTGATCGCCTCAAGTTGATTTTATAATGTAAAAACCTACCAGATTAATTATGGTGTTTAAAATATTAAAATCACAAAGAAAACTCAGTTCCAATATCAAATATTTTCTTTTTCAGTTGTTGTGTTGCGACAAATGTCAGAATACATACCACCCAGAGTGCTTGGGTCCAAACTACCCGGCCAAACCGTCACGGCACAAAAACATCTGGGTGTGCATGAAATGTGTGAAGTGCCGCAGCTGTGGGGTGACGAGCCCTGGTACTCAGCCCAACGCCTGCTGGACGCACGACTTCACTCTGTGTTATAACTGTGGGCACCTCACCGACCAAGGTAACACTCATTTGATTTACTAACAAAATTATAATAACAAAAAGGAAGAACATGTAGCACGTCCAACTAAAGCCAAATAATTCATAAAAAAAGAAATTTGAGAAACCATAGAGAGGATGTGTCAGTAATAGAGTAGAGTAAACATGCATATCTGATCCATTCTGTGTATTGGCCAAACTCCAACTTTTGAAACCAGCTACAATCCACAGCTTGGTGCTGAATGTTGTAGGTTTTGTCACTCACACACACACACACACTGCACACAGACTCATTAAAAGCCTTGAAAGTGTGCTTTAATAACTTTACTTTGTCCGATTGTGGCTAGGTTTTTCACTGCTTGCTGCAAATTTAAGTGTATTAAAATGTTGTCATCGCTATTCTTCAGGTAACTACTGCCCGCTGTGTAAGAAGTGTTACGCAGATGACGACTGGGACTGTAAGATGATTCAGTGCTCATCGTGTGAGGCATGGGTACACGCTAGATGTGAAGGACTTACTGGTAAGTAGACTTTTGCTAATGTGTCAACAGTTATATGGTGCCCAGATGTACATTGATCGATCGTACCCACTATTTCTGGGCATATACTTAGACCGTGGGTTTAGCAGGGTTGAGCGGTTGCTAGGTCAAAAATTTGCAGGATGGTCAGTAGCCTTACTGTTTAGAAAACCCATGTCAGTCTTAAAAACTAAGTGATCCAAAATGTCAATTCCAGATGAGATGTATCAGGTGTTATCGTACCTTCCGGACGAGGTGGCTTACAACTGCCGCAAATGTCTCCCTGTGCACCCAGCTCCATGGGAACAAACGATACGACGTGAGATTCATGCGGGAATCGCTGCCGTCATCGGTACCATGGTCGTGTCTAAGAGCATCACCCACCTACAGACTCTGGTATGTGTTTTGATATCAATTCATGTCATATGCAATTACTGTGAACATTTAGTGAAAGAATTAAAGGATTTTCAGTGACAACCAAAATATTTATGTTAATAGATTGCAGATTTTGTGGTGTCCTCAGGCCTCTCTTACTGAAATATATACAGTGCAACAAGTGATCACATAAAACTGACATAATTGACAACCTCAAATCCACTTACAGGAAGAAGAGGAGGTGCCCAAGGTGCCTGCTGTACGGCAGGGGAGGAAGACCCCATCTCCACCCATTGTTGGTGACTTGGCCCCCGGGCAGGAGAAGCCGTTACCAATGGAGGAGCTGGACCCAGGTGTCTTGGCTGCCGCAGAAAGCCTTCTACAGCAGGTATGATGTATTAGAGTGCTGATTTAATGAAATTCACAAAAGCCCAAATTTAAGGTCAGGGTTTCTGTTCTCAGATCTTATTTACCAGTAGACTCTGTTAAAACTAAAATTTGTATTGTTTCTATATAAAATCAGATTTAAAAAGCCTGGGAAAGATTTTAAATTAAATACATGTTACCCAACGTCATTTTTCATTTCTAGGTGTGTGAGGCTGAGGCAGAAGAAGAGGCTGCAAAAAAGGAGTCTACGCAAGGAACATCTGAAGTGACAACAGTGAATGACAAAGTTGAATCAGGTGCTGAGGTCTGTGGTCTGACCTCGAGCCAGTCAACATCTTGTGTTAACCAACCCGCTGATTGTGAGAAAAAGGATGCAGTGGGGAAAAAGGACACTCAAGATGTCCCGACAGGTCAGGAGGGGGGAGAGGGAAGTGGGGAGACGACACTTCTTGGGAAGGACAATGCTATGCAAAACAGATCGCTCAACTGTGATAATAATTCTGGGGAAACGGCATCTGATAAGGATGCTGCCTCAACGCTAACCAAAAGTTGTGATGCTAGGACAGAGAGTCAGGTGCCAGACTCTAGTAATGATGGCACAGGGGGAGAGGTGGGAGGGGGGAGTGCAACTGTCGATTCTAAGAGCAGCAGTGACAACAAGGAATCTACGGGTATTTCTAAAACAGTAGTGCAATTAGAAAAGGAGACAACAGAATCTAAGTCCGTCAATGATACAGAAACGCCAATGGAAGTAGACCCATCAGAGGTAAAGGAATCTACGCAAACACAAAGATCTGGACAAGTTCAGCCAATCTTGGACGTAATCATGCGGAACTTAAAAACGGAGCTACCCAAGGGTAGTTTACTTAAAGGGGCCAACCCGCGACCAGCTACACAGAGACGAGTTGTCCATTTTGAAGACGAGAAACTTGATCTTGAGGTGGCTGAGTCGCTAAGTGCAGCTGCGAGTGAAGGAACTCAGTCAATTGAGGAGCGGTCTCCGTCGGCTACCTTAACGGCTGATGAGGTGGCGCAGGATACGTTATCAGACTTTGGGGATCTCGAGGTGAACGAGGTTCCGGACTATATCAGTCTGAGTGCCTTCATGCCTGTAAAACCAGCCAAGAAAATGCCCATGTATCCCCACGACCTCCTAGAGGTGAAGAAGAAGGTCGTTGACAAGAATTATCGTACTGTGGTAAGTGGATAAATTCATAAAAAAGTGTGATAAGGTAATGGTATGTCAGGTATCTTTGCGTTGTTTCAATCACAAAAATGACATTCGACGAATTATCACATTCTGTTAGTTTGTATCAACAATCAAAGACTTAGAATTGTTGGCTTGTATCTAAATAAAGATATGATTTCAGTGACGTCTCTTAGATCAATGATTCAAATTTCCAATTTGCCAAAATATCGCTTCTTACAGGAAGAGTTCAATGATGACATAGTGCGGATAATCCAGTTCAACTTGAAGCGGATCGCAGAGACGACCACCCCCCAGTACAGACGGAAGGCAATGAAAACAGTTCAGTCTTTGTTTGTAAAGACCATGAAGGAATGCTTTCCTTGGTTCTCTGTGGCCAAATCGAGACTGTGGGACCACAACCGGCGTCTTCCAGAGTAAGTTATACCGAAAAAATCAATCCCTTTCTCAGAATTAACAAAAAATAGCCCTCATCAAAACCAATTGGAATTTCAAGTGTTGCCTTTGAAATACATTTATCACCGCAAAAGCATGTGTTGGTTGCTATACTTATTTTGATAGAAAAATTGATGTTAACTTTTATGCCATTTTCTCAAAGCGAGATGGAGCTATATTACCAGTAAGTCCTCATGTTTTCTAAGGAGTTCTAAGTTGTGTTTGTTGTCCAAGTGTTGATTTTCTACTCTTGAACTTATAGTTTGCCATATTTTAAGTCATGCATGTGCAGACGCTAAAATCTATGGTACTGTTGAAAGAAGGCTGATCTTTTCCCTTCAAGTGTTGAAAAGTGAAGTTAATCGTATATCTAATGATGGCAAAATAGAAATGTTATGTACTGTATTGTCATCATAAAGCGCCGGGTTTTGAATGAGTGCCGCTCGTAAATAAGTGCTGGAAGTAAGGGGTGCTTAATTCACTCCTAAGTTTTGAAAATAGTCCTCAAACAGATGCCACTTTTCCTAACTTTTTAGGAATTCCGAAATTTTGGCTTTAATTTCTGTAAGCATTTCCTAATGGGAATTTAAAAAATTAGGATTATTTCGGTTCCGAATTTTCAGTAATCAGTGAGTGGCATCCCTGCTCAAATAATGTGCCTTGTATAAGGGCTAGGGTAATCACTTCTAAGTATTTTAGTGCTGAGTATAGAGCATGAAGTACCGAGGGAACTTGCATATAAAGTGCACCTCACATAGAAGGTGCACCCAGAGTTGAAGGAAAGGCTATATAAAGGCACAGCTGGGGCTTGATTTTCGACACTTTAGTACTGTTTTAAAGTTTACATACCCTGCCCATAAGGCGCATCCTGAGACGTGCAGTCCCCAAGCTGCAGTAGACCTCAATGTTTAATGTTTAACCAATGTATTTGCAGTGGTATGTTGGAGGATGCGACGGTTCCTCCTAACGACGATCACACATACGCTCAGTGGATGGAGAAAGAACAAGCTGTCATGTCTTCACAACCATCGCCCTTCAAGAAGCCAAATGTGTCATCTATACGCAAAATACGCATTCCAATGGGTGAGTCAGAAGCTACACAACTCAGCAACATTAACTTTGAAATTTGAAAAAAAACTCTTTACTCCACAAAAATCAATAGAACATAAATGGATGGACGAATGTCATGTCTTCTCTGAGAATAAGACTTTTTTTTAACTCGAAAAGAGTTATAGGAGACGACTATGGGTCTCCTCATTTTGGTGGTGCGAATAAGTTTAAAAAAAAGATGGAAATTTTATATATAAGAGGCAGAATTACTTAATGAATTTGTAGTGCCATTAAAGGAAGAGATGTAGGGGTCTTGCAGGAAAAGGTATTTCAGTACCAACTATTGTAAATTTTGAGTAATTGTCTATATTCTACAGAGTCAGTTGGTTGGTAGCCATAAGATGCTTTTTGCCTGCAATGGTGAAGGTATATGTATTAACTTTCCCGCCTTTTTAGGCAATGTGGTGCGAATAGGGCAGTTTTGGTGGGAGTTAAGCGAATAGTGGCTTGGTGGTGCCAATGACTGGGTGAGGGAGTGCTGATGTCAGACTACAAGCTAGACTTGCTCAAGGCTATTGTTTTATTTCTTTTCGAGTTACGAGCAATGCGAATTGCTGCCCTATATTCAGAAATGCCAAGTGACTCCTTGTAATCTCATGAAGCAACATGCAAATGCCCTGCCTATTTGTTTACAAATTCAAAAGTGCTAGCATGCTCCTTGTTAAGTTTCTATTTGTCAGAGAAATTAATATTTTTGTATCATTGAACATTGTAGCATCACTGGATAACATTGAGGGTGGGCGGGAGTCACCTCTGACACCGACTATGCAAGAGGACGATGGGGAGGACAGCCGGCGCTGTGTGCTCTGTGGGAAGGTTGGAGACCAGGACACCGAGGTATGTAGTCATGTCTTGTTGGATGTAGCTAATGACGGAAATTCCTCAAAGCAGGTTTGAACATTTGGTTTGGCATCTAGGCATGCCAGGTACATATGTCGTTCAAAAAGGTTTAAAGAGCAGTACAATAATTCAAAATTCCCTCGTTATCAATGCAGACTTGGAAGAATAAAAAACTTCAGCTTTGAACAGAGTAATAGGACAGGAAAATTTATATATGCAGTGGAACTGCTTTCATAAAATCCCATTTAGGCCACACCAAAAAAATAAGTTGGTCTACGGATTTTGGTTTTGAAAAAATGGTGTTAGCGAGCAATTTTTTTTTTTTTTTTTTTTTTAAGAATATTTTGGCGTCCAATGGATTCCTTGCTGGAAAAGTGAGGCGAGCGAAAAAAATTTATTTAAAAAAAAGATGTCAAACATCACAAAGAGAAAACTTCCGGAAATATGGAGAGGGAAATCCGTAGACCAACTTATTTTTTTTGGTGTGGCCTTAAGAGCTGGTTTCAATAGAATTATATCTAATATTAATATTCTTGCATGAATTGATGTTTCAGGCGGCAGGTCGACTAATATATGCTAACCAGGACGAGTGGGTGCACATTAACTGTGCACTGTGGTCGGCCGAGGTATATGAAGAAGCCAATCACAGCCTCCAGAACGTTCACACTGCCCTCAACAGGGGGCGTCAGATGGTATGTACTGTCTGAATTGAGCCTCATGTGACTGTATTGTCACTTTGCTTACTACTAGGCCTACTGCATCCAGGGTTGGAAGTCTTCAGGGTTTTGCATCGATTTCAGGGATTTCCATGTTTCAAAGACCTATAGATCCTTTCCTATGCAAATCCTATATGTAAATGGGGTTTAATTAAGCATTTTAGGGATTTTCGTGCTGTGTCACTTTTATCGTTCTGCATAGAACTGAGCTCTGCATAAAACTGAGTCTTGTTTTGCCCCGCTTGGAGTTTTCATGGACTGGCATTTATAAGGGGTGGAACGTGCAAACTGAGGTCATGTAGTAATGGGCTGGTGTGATGTTGGATTGGTGCAATACATCTGTGTAAAAGAAGTTTGATATGTACTGACTTAAAATATGGTACTTATAACCCTTACAGAAGTGTGACTCGTGCCTCTTACCGGGTGCCACAGTGGGGTGCTGCTGTCGCGGCTGTTCGTCCAACTACCACTTCATGTGTGCACGAAAACAGCGCTGTATCTTCCAGGAGGACAAGAAGGTGTTCTGCCGTAACCACTGGGACATGATGGATGGAGAGGTCAGTGTCTTGTACCGTAAATTCTCTCGTATATGCCGCGGCTAGTACCAGAACCCAAATAAAAATTAGGCTTATAGGAATGACCCAAAGTCTGGGTGCGGCTTATACAAGGGTATATTACACTATAACATAGTACTAAATTGCCATTTTTCAAGCATTTGGTATGGCTTATAGCTACCCCCTTAGTTGGGGGTGCGTCTTATATGAGGGTTTCGGCTAATACGAGAGAATTTACGGTAGCTGTTAAACCTCCACAGGCAGCATGATACTTGCAGTCGTGTGTTATACTGTCATCCTAGTGCACCAATGCAGTGCTAGCCAGGCCATGTGCCAGCACTGGATTGGTCCATTCTGCTGACTCTTTGCAAGTGCTCTAATCGATGGGATCAACCCAGTGATGATCATTTTGAATAGAGCGAAGATACACAATACGGTAAACAAATTGACCTAAGTTCTGTAACTAAGTGATTAACTGTGCTATATTACTTGTAGCTGGTGGACAATAACCGTTTTGGCATTGTGCGGCGATCGTGTGTTGACATGAAGGACATGAAATGGACACGGAAGGCATGGGTGAGGGGCGTCAACCCCAACTCTGTTAACGTCCTCTGTGGTAAGTAATCCATACAGATAGTTTCTGATCCTACTTACTTTTTATCAAACATGATAAAACATGCGAAAGGGTCAAATGATTAGTTCTTCAGACTTTAGTCTTAGGTTGAACTTATAGAATTGACCCATATTTCCACAAACTATGTCATAGCATGCAATGTCAATGATATTTAAAACAACAACAAGAAAAAAGGAGAATATTCTGAAACACTGGTATATTTACAGGGTCGATGACAGTGGAGAGTTTGGGTCGGCTCGCACCATTCTCTGACACCAGGTCTGCACTTGTACCTGTGGACTTTAGGTAAGAATCCTTGCAGCAAATCTACTCAAAACTTTCATCCTACAAATGATTATAGCTATCTCACTTAACAAGGCAGAAACTTGCTTTCTATTGGCCATCGGAGATAAAAATGGTTAACCATGGCGTAATGCAGTATGGGAAGAATCCACCAAACAAGGCGTAGTATAAGAAGCTAATAATGAAGTATTACGACAAAAGTACCTAGGCATTATGAGATGAAAAGTATTTACATACATTTTCAAAAGTAGATAGATGACGAAAAGAATCACTGAAAAAAACTATAAAAAATTGTTGATATTTTCAGTTCCACTCGTGTGTACTGGAGCACGGTGGATGCCCGCCGGCGTTGTGTCTACACATGTCGGGTAATCCTAGTGAAACCTGCCGAGATGAGCACTCCTGAGGCTATCGTCAAGGACATGACAGTTATCCATGATGTTAGTCATCCAGAGTACGACCCAGCCAAACTCACTGAGTTAGCAGAGATGATTGAACGTCAGCGACCCCCACCAAAGAAACGGAAACGCCGCTTATCTACCCTATCAGGGACAGGATCATCAGATAGTGATGATTCAGATTATGTTCCATCAGATGAGGACGACGATGATGATAAGGCAATGCCAGCATGGAGAACGGTTGGGAAGCCAGTTGGGCGACCGGCAGGACGGCCTTTGGGGATCAAACAGTCGTCACATGGGGTGAGCCTACCAGAGAGTCTCCCGAGGGCAGTCTGTGGAAATGACGTCAGGGCGCCTGCCAGAAAGGCACCCCTCCAGGATGTAATGACGCCATTACCAAAGGGTAACAAAACCAATGAGACACTGCCACCGACGTTGGTAAAACCACCTGAAAAGCCAACAACAGAAAAGTCAATGATGGAGACAAAAGAGACAGCACAGCTACAGCAGGCACAGTCATCTCCGACAACCAGTGCAGCCTCTTCAGTTGAACCAAAACCAGTCCTTAGCCTTGGAGTCGCTAAGAAACCCAAGACAACACTCTCAGACGAGACGCTGGAGCGTCTCGGACAAGAACTCGGAGTTACTGATAATGAAGATGATGACTTGGAAGCTGTGAGTGGAAACACAGAGAATGGTGCTGGTGATGATCCAACAACTGAAGAATCATTTTTCATGAAAACTGTCAATCCCAGCAGCACTGGCCGTCGTCGTAGACCCTCCCTTGACTCCACAGCTTCAGAGTCTGATGGCCCAGCTGTTGCTGGTTCTCAGGAACCCAAGCAGCTGAAGGAACTCTTCTCTGAGAAACAGGCGACGACCTTAGGGCAAAAGCTTGATGCGATTTTGAGTTACCTTGGCGTGTCCCCCCAACAAGGTGCACCTGCATTACAGACCCAGCTCGAGGAACTCCAGGGGCACATCTCCACCAACAGCACAGACCGCGAGACATCTGAACGAGTTGTTAATCTCCTGAAGAGAGTACCAACGCTACTAAATGAACAAACTGCAGGGAATCACTCCTCAGAAGAGGACCGGCAGTCAAAACTGGGATATATTTCCACTGAAATCAGAAATCTCATTGGAATAGTGAGCAATAGCCCAAAAAAGGTCAAGAGTAATGCAGTGTCGGATCAAATTGTACACAATCAAGAGACGCCTGATGAGTCAAATCTAAAGCAGTCATTAGGAGGTTGTTCTGGTCAATTAGTATCAGCAGAAGTGGAGTCCTTACATCCTTCTGGTTCAGAACCTCAATGTGTAGAGAATGGTGTGGATGAAGACGAGTCAGGTCCTCCCGGCCTCACACCCGAGGAGTTGGCAGCGGCGGAGGCTTCAATGATTAGAGCCCAGCTTGACGGAAAACATGACAGCGAGGATGATTCTGAGACTGATTCTAAGGCTGCAGATAATTCCTTGAAGTCATACCCATTACGTCGGACCGCAGCTCGGGCTGCAGAGGTGAGCGTCCAACAGCAGAAGCTTCAGATGGCAGGTACTCGCCGGAGTTCTGATGCCGGTCACCAAAGTGAAGATATGCAGCTGGCAGACAAGATTGCACTCCGAATTAAGACAGAGAGCCTTGCTCGCAGTGCTCCAAGTGTGGATGGCCCATTCAAATGCGCAAACTGTAAACGGGTGTATCGCACCCAGGAGAGCTACTCCAGACACATGAAAGACTGTGATTACTATGTGAGTAGTGATGATGAAGAGGAGGAGGAGGAAGTTGGTACAAAGAAAGTTGTTGACAATGAGTGGTCCCCACACAAAAAATCTGAGCCGAGTTTAATGCGACTCCGTGACAATGCTGCCCGGCGTAGTGTGCGGGGACAGAATTTGGCAGCAGCAGCTGCAGCTCTAGAAAATCCTTTGACAGAAAAGAAAGTAGGGACTCCAGAAAATGCTGTACCTGTAAAGAGAGGGCGAGGTAGACCGAGAAAATACCCTCGGCCACCAACTCCAGAGAAGCGTCCTGGGCCAGTCACCCAGAATGAAAGCATGAGTGTGCCAAGTGGTGTGAAGGAAGCCCTGAGCACCCCGCCTCCACCAACCAGAGCATTGCGAAGCACAGGACCAACACCACAAGCTGAACTAGCGACCCAAGTCTTCAATCAAAA
Organism: Acholoe squamosa; assembly: GCA_949317995.1. NCBI lineage: Eukaryota > Metazoa > Annelida > Polychaeta > Phyllodocida > Polynoidae > Acholoe > Acholoe squamosa. The sequence goes on from OX439052.1 coordinate 22,367,831, forward strand.
GAGACTCCTTGTCCCACAGTCTATAGTGTCAATGGTTACTACCAGGAGAAACAGTGAACCTAAGGTAGTCCCAGTGCAGGCAGTAAAATCTACTCCTAGTCTTGATATTACCCGGAGAAACAGTGACCCTAAGGTTGTCCCAGTGCAGGCAGTTAAATCTACGCCTAGTCTTGATATTACCCGGAGAAACAGTGACCCTAAGGTTGTCCCAGTGCAGGCAGTTAAATCTATGCCTAGTCTTGATATTACCCGGAGAAACAGTGACCCTAAGGTTGTCCCAGTGCAGGCAGTTAAATCTACGCCTAGTCTTGATATTACCCGGAGAAACAGTGACCCTAAGGTTGTCCCAGTGCAGGCAGTTAAATCTATGCCTAGTCTTGATATTACCCGGAGAAACAGTGACCCTAAGGTTGTCCCAGTGCAGGCAGTTAAATCTACGCCTAGTCTTGATAACAGGAAACCGGTTGTAGTACTTGAATCACTAACACGGAGTGGTTTAGCCAGAAAATCAGAGTCAGAGCCAGAACAAGTCAATGACAGAGGTCAAGTTCAAAAACCCAGTGAAAGCCGCTTGGATTCGTTGCTGCATAGTACCAATGAGGATATTGTTGTAACGAAAATCCTTGAGTCTTTAGCATCACAAAACTCTAGTGCCCAAGCATCATCAAGTATTAGTACTACTGTGACCACACCTATTAGTGATACACCCATTACGGATGGTCAAGGAGGGCCGCTGGTCAGAACAGTGTCAATCGACAAATTGCCAGCAGAAAGTGGAGGAAGCAAATCAAGCTGTGAAAAACAACAAACTCTCCAACCTCCAAATCACACCAAGAATGAAGATGAGGTCGTATCTCCTCAAGTAAGACACCCACATATGAAGAGTGAACAATCATCAAAACAGGCAACAGTTACTAGTCCCAAACCACCCACAGCTCAAATCAATAATGAACCAAAGAAGGATGGTCGTACAGAAATAACCATCAACTTTGGGGCTTCGAACCAGGCTGGTGAAACGTGGAAGTGGGCCTCAGACCAGAAGACATCTACCGCAGAGTCTGTACCAGAGGTTCTATCTCGGGTCTTGTCCCCTACGGCAGCCGTGAAATTCCACCCAACACAGCAGAAAGTTGTGGTGTCCTCATCTCCGGTGAACAGCACAAATTCTATTTTGGTGAACAGTACAAATTCTATTGTAGTGAACAGTGCAAATTCTATTGTGGTGAACAGCACAAATTCTATTGTGGTGAACTGCACAAATCCTATTGTGGTTCCACCCAAGGTGGTTGCGGTGAGTAGTGTGACAAACTCAACACCATCCCAACTACCCACCTCCTCGCCACCACCGCAGACTCTAACCCACTTCAAGATTATCAAGGCTAGCCCGTCACCACCTACAAAACACGGGGCACCTGTACCACAGGTAAGGCTTATTAGCTCACCTTCCAACTCAACTGCTCCAGCATCTGCTCATATTGTCATGTCATCAAGTGGGCGACGGATTCTGCTTCCAAGTACAACAAAGGTGATGACAGTGAAAAAGGATGTGAAACCTGTCGCAACACAGAAAAAAGACCAACCGACAAATGTCATCGATCTGAATGAGCTCCTGAATCAGGGTTACTTTGCCTCTTGGAAAGAGCAGGGTATGAGACAAAAAGGGCTAGAAGAAGAGGAAGAAGATGATGATATTGCCATTGTCAGTCCAACAAGGCCATCTCTTCCTGTTAGTCAGAGCTCCCCAGTAGTCAAAACCACAATTCAAAAATTTGTTATCACAAGACCATCGATAGTGACAGCTAGTGACAGTCTTTTAGCATCAACGGCAACTGCACATACACGCATTACCACTGCTACAACATCCCAACCAGTGCCATCCATTGCTGCTAGCAGTACCAAACCGCGAGTCAGTGTGCAAACGGTGGTAGTGAGCAGGCCCAGCTCAGCATCGCCTGTCAATACATCAATTGATGTTAGAAAGGTTCCTGGGTCTACCATTGAAGGAATCACCAAGGATGAGTCTCCTGTCCAGCGTCCAGCCACTAAAAGCCCGGTAGTGATAAAGGTGATAAGGAATAAGCTCGGAGAAGGTCCAGGTGTTACAGTGATGGCCACACCGCCATCTCCTTCCTACAACACCAAGGGGGTGAGACCTAACATTCTGACGCCCCGGAGTGCTCCTCGTACTGGTAGCACCACCCCAACTATTGCCAACACTGGCTCAGCTACCCAGACTATAAAGACCCTACTCAAGCAGTCCAATGAGCCAGGCAGACTGCCTACACCCAGCCAACAAGTGTCAGCTGTACAACAACAGGGTGTCATAACCCGCCCCACCATCGCCCAACAGACAATTACAACATCAGGATCAAGTATCCTCCAAGATGTGTTCCGGAAGCCGATCATTACATCGTCTGTTGTAAAACAGCCACAGCAGGCTCAGCAGCAGCACTTCACGATACAGTCTCCAGGCATGCCAGCTGTACGTAATATTTCTATTCAGGATATTACAAACAGTGCAAATACCAACAACTTATACCAACAGAACATGGCGGCCAATTGTCAGAACGTTCTCCTGCCGAACAACCAGATCATCACTGTCGTGTCCAGCGACATGATGCAGGGGTCATTGCAGGCCTCGCCTCTAACGGTCGTCTCCAATGCAGGGATCTTAAACCAGGGGGTGAACCTGATGGCTGCAAACTCTGGGATTATTAGTCAGTCAGCATTAGTCCAGGCAGGATTGATACCAAACACAGCCTACATTCAACAACCAGCCGTGCAGCCCGTTCAGATACAGGCACTTAACATGCTCCCGACACAGCCGACTCTACTCAACACACCGTCTGGGCTTTGTATTCAGCCACAGGTGTCGTATGTCACGTCCACACCAAGCTTTGTACAGCCTCAAACACAGCAACTGCAGCAACAGGCCCTACAGCAACAGCAGCTACAACAACAGCAACAGCTACAGCAACAACAATTGTTGCAACAACAACAGTTGTTGAAACAGCAGACATTACAACTACAACAACAAAAACAGCAACAACAGTTGCAGCAGCAACAACAGTTGCAGCAGCAACAACAGCAACAGAATCCACAGCAGCAGCAACAACAAAAAACACTACAGCAGCAACAAATAGAGCAGCAAAAACAATCGCCACAATCACGTCAACAGCCTCAAGCGCTCAAACAACCACCACAAGCAATGCGTCAACAAACAGACCAAATACAGCAACAGGTGCAACAACAGAAAGTACAGGAACAGTCAAAACCATCGCCAACGCAAGGACAGGCATCTGTCCAACAACGCCCACCTACGCCAAACCTGATAAAGACCACCTCAGTCATACCGACCAGCTCTCCTGAGAAGGCAGTCACGTCTCCGGTAAAGACTGCTACCATAGCCCCTGTTGCATCCACGCCAAGAACTGAACTCGTGACTTTGGCACAGACGCAGTCGCTTCTCTCCTCAATGTTTAAAACACCACTTCCCAACATTCGCTCGCCATCCAAAGCAGGACCGTCTCTTTCTCCAGTTAAGCAGACTAAGTCGGACCAGATTATCTTGGAGGAGTTAACGGGAAAGAAGATGAATGTAAAGGGAGATGCGCTCGACTCGGCAACTACCAGTATTCTGAGTATGCTGATTAAGGATAAGGTGGTGAGCTCGGCTAATAACAACAGTCAACACCACCCACTGCGGTCAATCCTTGCCACAAACTCTGAAAACGCTGTTACCTCAGTAACCTCCAGCAGTCTCGTCAGCCAACGACCAGTATCAACAGACCACGAAGTATTATCCAATGTTGCTGAAGCCTTAGCAGGACCTGGAGCGAAAACTGTGCACGTTGAGCATTCGAAAGACGGAACCAACCCCATAATCAAGGTAGAGACGACAATGGAGGGTGTGTGCTTCCGTGATGATGCCACTGACAAGGATAAGAAAGTGCCTTTCAGGAAGGTTATCCGCAAGAAGATTGTCATCAAAAAGGCCACAGGTGTTGGTGGTCTGCTGAAACGTAAATTATCAGAGAGTCTGTCAAGCGCACCTAATCCAAAGAAGCAGTGTCTGCTTGTAGATAAGAACGGGGTAGTACACGGGACATATAACAGCCTACCATCAGCAGGGGGAAGCCTAACTCCAGCTGTGCCACAGCGACCAATGCAGGTACAGCAAGTTATGAAGGTACCCCCACACCCGTTGGCACTGTCATCGATACATCGTAGCGCTCTAAAAGAAAAGAGAAAACCCAAGTTTAAACTCCCACCTAGGAAATATGCTAGACTGCAGTCCAGGTGGAAGGTGAATCCAAAGCTACTGAAGGCGGGTTATTCCAAAGAAAATCTCCATGAGTCTGTGGATGAGCTGTTACAGCGGAAGAAGGCCCGCAAACAAGCGCTGCAGGCTCGCAAGGATATGGAAGGTTGGTTTATCTCATATCCTGAAACATCTGATACATGTATATGTCTAAAGAACGACCAGTGGTGAATCTTTCAAAATAGCCATCTCTTAGACATACCCCTTTTACTAGGCCATAATCACTCGATTCTGAAACATTCAAATGAATACTCCTAACAGGGCAAGATAACTTTTCATATTTCAAAAAGACGATAATTGTCAATATGTTTGTAAAACTATTCATTTCTCGCCTGAAATGTCTTTTCAAAGGGGATACACGCTGATTAAGACATTTGCAGTCATTTTGTGCAATATCGTTGTATGATGAAGCCTATTCTCTGTTTAACCAGCACACCAGACCGGCCCTTTGACCCACCCCCACCTGCAGCACCCGATGCTGCCCCAGCCCGAGATGGAGGAGGAGGTAGTGTCTGTACCCGCTATGTGTACAGACGACAATGAACCTCGCAGACAGAAACAGAAGAAGGATGGACCACACCTTATCTATGAGATCACCAGTGATGACGGATTCCATGTCCGCTCTGACTCCTCCCACGGTAAGTTATATCATCATGATGCAATCTACCATTTAAACATAGGTACCAGGGCTGATGTGCGCCATACTCTGAGTTGGTGGCTTCTCTGCTGAGGCGCACTCTAAATTTGGGACCTTACAAATGAACCAGAAAGAATCCCAAACAGCTATCCTACAAGTACATTTTGATAACAAGCAGTACATTTTATACTTGGCACTAATACTTTGTACTTGTTCTCACAGAGGCATGGAAGACAGTGACAGACCGTGTTCAGGATGTGCGTGCTAATGCCCGTCTCAAACAGCTGTCGTACAGTGGGGTGAACGGGCTGGCTATGTTTGGGTTGGTACAGAATTCGGTCTCTTACCTACTAGAACAGCTCTATGGAGCACAGCACTGCACCAACTACCGCTTCAGGTACCACGACTACCGCAACTTTGACGAAGAGGTAAGGCTTCTAAATTACATCATTAAGAATTCTGTTTGTAAAATCAGCTGTACTTGACACAATTCTGCACCGGTATTTAATGTATGGTGGAATGATTATATATCTCCCTTGTCTTGACCAGTCAGTGAAGGGGCTGCAGTTCAACTGGTTGAGGTGTGGACCTGGGAAACACTATGGAGAATAAATGGTCTGGTATGAAAACTATTGGGTAACAATGTTGCATCAAAATAAACATTGGTCCATACACAAGTCAATAGGGTAGAAACCTAAGATGCTGATCATCTTTTTACATAAAATATTTTCACTTTGGATTGCTGTTGTAGCCGGTCGTGGAGAGCACATCGGGAACAGCAAGGTGTGAGCCGTTCCACACACGAAAACACCGGGACATGTTTTCCTTCCTACTGTCTAAGTACCGCCCCCTACCGCGTCCAGACACCATACAGCGCGACGTGGATCTCGCCCTCAAGTCTCAGAGGTATGTAAGGCAAATATAGATGACGAAAATAACCTTATCCTCATGTGCTAATGAAAAATGTACCCTAAGACCTCGCCTATAAGCCACACTTCATCTGCACCCACATCACTCAGAGACCTTAATTTGTAATACCGTAAACTCCCGCGTATAAGACGCGTCTTATACGCCAAACAAAATGCTGGTGCGTCTTACAGCTTACTCTCAAGTTGGGGGTGCGTCTTATACGAGGGGTAATTTTACTATAGAACAGTACTGAATTTACAAAATTGTGCCCTAAGAGGTGCATCTTATGCGTGAAAAGGCCTTTGCTGAGTTTGGGGTGCGTCTTATACGCGCACCGCGTCTTCTACGTGGGAGAATACGGTAAATTGAATTTATTTTTTTCAGGCGTGCTACCAGTATGGGACTTCCCATGGCCATGCGGTTCCGTCATCTCCGTCTCCATGCCAAGGAGGCCATCGGTGTCTACCGGTAAGTCTTATCTTGCTCTTGTCACATTATACCTTTGTTTTACCTCGGGAATACCTCGGGTATTTCCGGAACCGATGAGATACGAACGAGGGCGGTCACGTGACGACAGTTTGGATCGAGCGTCCGTGTTTGGCAGACGGTTTGAAACTTCCAGGTGATTTTTTTATCGTTTTCACCCTTTTTACTGCCCATTTTTGGGCAGTTTTTGCCCTATTTCAAGGGTTTTTGTTCTCGTTTGCTTCTAGCCAGGGTTACGCCGTTGGGGTACCCTTTTAGTGCTAGAAAATAAAGTTTTTCTCTCAAAGACGGTCGTCGTGTCGGCGGGCCGTAGAGAGATCTTACATTTTACGAATTCCTGGAGGAATTCCGCTGGAATTCTCTCGTTACAGGAATCTTACAGGGGTTTTTGAGCATTCCCTGATGTTGGCACCTTGTTTGCCTTCTGTTTTCATCTTTTTCGGGCAGTTTTTGTCGATACCGATCGAAAAATTGTCCGTTGGGGCTCGCCGAGCACCAGCGCTGTTGTACCTGCGTACTTAGAGTAGGACAACGCGAGAGCTACCTAGAGTATACCTCTAAGTACATAGCGCTCGGCGAGTTTCGCCGTTACCGCTAAGCGGGTCTGCTCCATGTACATGTTCTAGTCCTGCTGTTGTACCTGCGTACTTAGAGTAGGACAATGCGAGAGCTACCTAGAGTATACCTCTAAGTACATAGCGCTTGGCGAGTTTTGCCGTTGTGTTACCGCTAAGCAGGTCTGCTCCAGGTACATGTATCTAGTCCTGCTCTAAGTACATATCGATCGGCAGCTAGTCTATAATCCTTTTATTTCTGGTCTTTTTCCAGGATGGCAAGTACATCTCAGTCCAGTCCCACTGCTGTGGAGAAGGGAAAGAAATCACATAAGAACTCTAGTTCAAGTTCCAGCTCTGCTAGATCTTCATCTAGGCATTCTAAGGATAAGGGTGCTGAGAAAGACACTGTGAGTTCAGTAAGCTCTGAGAAGGAGCCTGAAGTTCAAACTACTGAGACTCCCAGTGCTCCTGTGCTGTTGGTCCAGCAGCCACCTCAAAGATGGGCTCCTCCTATGCCCTACTACCAGCAGGGTTATGATTACTATCAGGACCCTTATCAGCCGATGGATTATGCCTATGGTATGGATCACATGGCCTACCAGTGTGAACCAGTAGAGGAGGAAGGTCAGGGTTATGTGGTACTAGGCCCACATGGACAGGCACATGCTATGTCAGTAGTGGATGATGAGGAGGAAGTGGCTTCTGTGCAAGGTGATTTTGAGGCACAGTCGTCAAAGGCTAAGCCACCTCCAATAGACCATCTCAAGGGGCTAACTGGAAGCCTAGCTGAGAGTATCCAGTCCTACAGACGGGAAAAAGCGGAACTAACCAAGGAAGGCCCCACCGTACATGAAGCCCTCTCCGATGCCATCAATTCCTATTTTGAAGAGACTTATATTGCCCAGGACTTGGAGAAAGCGGCTAAAGAATTTCCTAGGCCTTCAAATGTGCAGAGACTGGTAGCACCTAAGTTAGAGGAAGCAATTTTCAACTCTGAGGCACTTTCCAAGAATGCGGCAGTGCGTATGCTGGATGTATCTCTTCAGACCCTGCAGAAAGGGGCGGTCTCGGCCATTGCAGCTATGGCACCGTTAGGCTCGATGATGTTGGAGAAAGGGCCCGAGGACCAACAACTGGATGCCTTTGGAAGGAATTTTAATAAGGCAACCAGACTACTGGTCAATGTATGCAATGGGCTATCAGTGAAGAGGAGGGACTTGCTAAAACCTTTCCTTGCTAAGCCCTATGCTAAGGCGCTCACTAAGACCAACATTGATGGGGACCCACAATGGCTTTTTGGGGGCAACCTGGAGGCTCGTATTAAACAAGCTGAGGAGGACAAGAAGATCTCAGACAAGGTTCTAGCATCCAAATGCCCGGGTCCGCAGGATTCTCATTCCCAGTCTAAGAGGCAGAAGGTCATGGGCACAGCACCTGCTCAAGCCTGGGGGCCTAGACACCCTTATGGACAGAACCACTACTATGTCAAGGGCCCTAGGGGCCGCTACCCTGCTCTGCGCCATCAATACGCTCAGCCGAGATTTCAAGTGGCTCATGGCTACAGGCAGACTTACTTTCAGAATTACCAGACACAAGGCCAGGGTTACCGCTTCAAAGCACCTCGTCCGCAGGGCCAAGGTCAGCAGCAGCAAGCCCAACAGGGTTTTTCCAAGAAGGGGCCCAAGTAGGGCAGGTGAGTCCCTTCCCACTACATAACACTGTCCAATCCTTTCAAGGGGGTAACATTCTGAAGTGTGCTGATGCTTGGTTTAAACTCACCAAGGACCCTTGGATCTTAGCCATGTCTCAGGGTGTCACCATTGACTTTAATGCCTTACCATCACAGGACTGGGTGCCTCCTCCATATAAACTTGATCCGGTAGAGGTGGCCTTTATGGATAAGGAAGTAGATAAAATGGTAGCTAGGGGTATTATTGAGTTTACAGTACATGAACAGGGCGAATTCATCTCCAATGTTTTCCTGCGTCCCAAGCCCAATGGGGATTACAGGCTTATATTGGATTTGACAGATATGAACAAGCAGGTCATGTATGAGCATTTTAAGATGGCCTCTCTACAAACTGCTATGGACCTTGTCACCCCTAATTGTTTTATGGGGAGTGTAGATTTAAAGGATGCCTATTACTCTATTCCTGTACGAGAAGATTATCGTAAATTTCTGAAGTTCAGGTGGAATGGGGTCCTCTACCAGTTTGTAGGGATGCCAAACGGTCTTTCATGTGCACCAAGAGTATTCACTAAGTTGCTCACTCCCCCCTTCGCAAAGCTAAGGGAGGAGGGACACATCTGTTTCCCCTACATTGACGATTCTTTTATTATGCATGAGTCAAAAGAAGGTTGTGAGCAATCTATCAGAAGAGTGTGTGAAACCCTGGATGGGTTAGGCTTTGTAATTCACCCAGATAAGTCAGCCTTTGTAGCCTCGCAAAGGGTGATCTTCTTGGGTTTTTGGATTGACTCTGTGGACATGTCTATATATCCAACTCAGGAGAAGGTAGACAAATTCATGTCAGATTCCTACTTGCTGCTGGGGAAAGTCAAGCCAAAAATCAGGGAGGTTGCATCTCTCATAGGTCTTATGGTAGCTTACTCGGCAGGAGTTCAATATGGGCCTGCACATATAAAAGGACTTGAGAAATGCAAGAATGAATGGTTAGCCTACCGAAAAGGGAATTTTGATGCAAAAATGGTACTTTCCAAGGATGCTATACAGGACATACTATGGTGGCAAGCCAGCATACCAACTGCTAAGAAGGCACTGGATGTAGGTCCACCAGAGTTTGAATTGTATACGGATGCATCGGATGACGGCTGGGGTGCACACAGGGGGAACGTCAGAACTAATGGCAGATGGCTTCCCTCTGAGGTGGACTTCCACACCAACATCCATGAGACCATGGCAATAGAATATGGGTTAAAATCGTTGTGTAAAGTGAGAGGGGCTCATATTAGGGTCATGACAGATAATACCACGGCACTTGCATATGTGAGACATATGGGAGGGCTGCAGTCTCCAATGTGTAATCTGGTATCAAGAAACATCTGGAACTGGTGTGAGTCTAGAGGGATCTGGTTGACAGCGGCTCATGTGCCGGGAGTGGATAATGTCATCGCTGATCATGAGTCACGCCATTTCCAAGATGAGACTGAGTGGGAGATAAATGAATCAATTTTTGAAATCATTTGTGAAAGGTTTGGGAGGCCTCAGGTGGACATGTTCGCTTCTAGAACAAATTGTAAAGTTCAATGTTTTGTGTCACGTAGGCCAGAACCAGAAGCATGGAAAGTTGACTCTTTCTCATTCACATGGCCTAATAAGCTCTTATATTGTTTTCCTCCGTTCAGCATTGCAGGCCGGGTGCTTCAACGCATATTGAGGGCAGGAGCAAGGGCAATCCTCGTGATGCCGGATTGGGAGAGTCAACCCTGGAAGGCAAAAGCCCACAAGTATGCGGTGGACTACGTACGGTTCCGCAAGAGAAAGAATAACCTACTACCTCATGGGGCCCCTACAAGCCTACAGTTCATAGGAAGTCTACCAATTATAGCTTTCCTTTTCTGAGGCGACGCCTCCAAAAGGAAGGGTATGACAAGGCTTCCATTGACCTTATGATAAAAGCTTGGAGACCATCTACAAGGAAACTTTATACGACTTACATAAACAAATGGATAGTTTTCTGTGTTGAACGGGGTTATAACTGGATGAAGGGCACTATGCCACAAGTGTGTAAATTTATGAGAACTTTGTATGACTCGGGAGTAGGTCACGGAGTTATGAATGTGGCACGATGTGCTTTGGGAACCCTGTTACCACAGGTAGATGGGGCGCCTATTGGGCAACATCCAAACATTTGCCATATGGTGAAGGGTACATACGAAGATAGACCTAGTGGACCAAGGTATGACACGTTTTGGGACGTTACAAAGGTATTCAAGTTGTTCAAAAGTTGGGGGGATAACAGTTCTTTGTCACTTAAGAAGTTATCGTTGAAACTAGCGGTCTTAATTTTGCTTGTCACATCTCAAAGAGGGCAGACAATCTTAGCGTTAAGGACAGATGAACTGTCTTGGGAAGACAGAAATGCTGTCTTCAGACTCAGTACTCTGTTAAAGTCTAACAGAGTCGGTGACCCTTTTAACACTGTGGTCTTGCGACCCTACATCCTGAATGAAAAACTGTGTGGTCAGCACCCTCAAAGCATATCTCACTAGGAGGCAAAAGGTCCGCGGGCTAACCCGACCAATCCAGCTCACAAGTTGATCTTCAACAACAAAAACATCTACAGAGAAAAACCAAATGTCGCCAAACCGATGGCAGTGAGAACAAGAGCACTGTTCCGGGAGGCTGGGATTCCTATGAAACGGATTGTGACAGATGAACCCGCAAAGACCCCTCCATGGGAGCAGGAGACACCAAAGGTGACCCTCGACCTTGATAAGAACAAGAAAGCCGAAACTCCTGATCATGTATTTGAGAAAGAATACAGAGCACTCAGGAACAAGTACAGTGACCACGAAGCGATCTTCACTGATGGTTCCAAAGATGGTAATAGAGTCGGATTTGCCGTCCACACCCGCTTTGGGAACCTGAAGAAAGCGCTTCACAAACAAAGTAGTATCTTCACCGCTGAAGGAAATGCTCTGTTACAAGCTTTAAATTGGACCAAGGTCTCAACGATGAAGAACTTTGTCATCTTCTCAGACTCGCACCCATGTCTGGAAGCCACATGTGACCTATATCCAAAAAACGCTATAATCCGAGCCATCCGGGAAGCATACACAGAGAACAAAACAAAAAGCAAAGATGTGGTTATGTGTTGGGTACCTAGCCACATAGGAATCGAAGGAAATGAGGCTGCAGACACTGCTGCCAAAAATGCTCTGAGGAGGCCCGTAGGGGCTGACCAGATGCCATACACAGATGTCCTACCCATGGCTAAAGTCCATGTTCAGGATAAGTGGCAGCGCAGATGGAACGCTGCAAATGCCAACAAGCTGCGAACCATCCGACCAACGGTCAGCAAAAGATACATAGAGGACAACCTGACAAGACCAGAACAGGTGAAACTGACCCGTCTTAGGACTGGTCACACCAAACTGACACACAGTCACCTTCTGAAAGGTGAAGTGGCACCTGTATGTCAGGCATGCAACACTCAGCTGAGTGTGGAACATCTCATGCTACATTGTCAGGCAACCAAGAGAAGCAGGAAGAAATTCCTGAAAAATCCAACGACAATGAACAGTGTTTTCCACAGCACTGGAAACAAGGAGATTCTTGATTTCCTGCGGGAAGCCAAGCTCTTTGACAAAATATGAAAAACAAGGAAGCCTGATCCTATCAGGCAATGCCCTATAAGTAAATAGGGAAAAACAGAAAAGAAATGAAACATAGTCTCTCTGCTAAATTTTAACTACTATTAGCGGAGGTTAAATCAACCAAACCAAACCAAACCAAACTTAGGAGGAAGCTGAACCTCCCACCTCTTGAAAATCCACTGCAGCTCCTTATGAGTTACATTTCGCCTCATGACGGAATCAGTAGGGATACCCTGGCCAGATGGACCATTGCCACTCTAGACATGGCTGAGATTGACACTTCACGTTGGAAGGCCCACTCTACTCGTGGGGCTTCAGCTTCAGCTTCCACCAAGGTAGGATCCTGCTTGAATGCCGTAATGCGCCTGGCAGGGTGGAAGTCAGCTGACTCATATTGGAAATTCTACAACAAGCCCATCGAGGTGGATACAGAGCATGTAGCTACAAACTTGCTGAGACTAGCAGATTAGTTTCCTTGAACGTTCAAATGTATGGGTTATCTGGTGTATGAATTGCATTGGTTGGTTATTTGACTACTCCAGATTACTAGTGTATTGTGCTTTAACCAAGTTGGTTATGATAAAGGTCAGAAAATTAAAGCTGTTGAATTGATTCGGTTTTGGTCTTGGTCAATTATTAAATTGATAATAATTGAGAATTATTGATAATAGCCAAAAATCTTTATGACTACAAAAACACATTGGCTTTCAACATCTCATCGGTTCTGGAAATACCCAAGGTATTCCCGAGGTAAAATTTTGGAATTTTGGGAAACTTACCGTAGGGTACCGGAGGGAAGTTGAAGTAAAACTTCTTATTTTACCGAGGGAATACGGGGTATTGGAGGAACAGATGCCCTTCCCACCCTACCCGTATTCTTTCGAGGTTATTATTATAATATATAAAAAATTGAAATGTCTAATCTGGTTGGTTTCCAGAAAATTGTGTGTGTTTTTCTACTCATAGATTTTAGGTTTTCAAGTCTGTCGTCACGTGACCGCCCTCGTTCGTATCTCATCTGTTCCTCCAATACCCCGTATTCCCTCGGTAAAATAAGAAGTTTTACTTCAACTTCCCTCCGGTACCCTACGGTAAGTTTCCCAAAATTCCAAAATATAATAGTTTGAGCTTTGACTATATATTAGCTATGCTGAAGGTTGTGGTACTAATAAAGCTAGTGCAGACATCATTTGTTTTGACATGATATGAATACCCCTTTCTTTCTCCCATCCAGGTCGCCTATTCACGGCCGTGGCTTGTTTTGTAAGCGAGACATTGATGCGGGGGAGATGATTGTTGAGTATGCTGGTGAGGTAATTCGCTCCATTGTCACTGACAAACGGGAGAAATATTACGAGAGCAAGGTGAGTAAACCAGAAAATATGTACATTGATAAAAATGGATAGAAGGTTTTTTTTTTCAAATTCTGTAACTCAATGTGATATTCGGTGTGAAATGACTTATATAGGTGATTCATATACCTCACAATAGTGGTTCATGGTGATGGAAAAGCTGGCCTCATCATTATATTATTGGCCCAGGGTATCCCCTGGGCTATTGGAGCCAGGTTTTCAGTCAGATCCACAAATTTGTAATCACCAACTTTAGGGTGTAATCATTCAGTGATATACTGTTAGTTTACACATTTTTTAAAAGCCAAAGAAAAGTTTCAAATCTCATCTATCAGTGAGACACTTTTTTTCAGCAGGCAATGTTTACAGTATCCAAGCTATACACATAACACATTGGGGACTGAGCGATAAACTAAGCATGCTAAGGATAAAGTTTTCTGTGGGGGCTAGGTGTCCAGGGGGCCAGGTGTCCAGGGGCTAGGTCTCCAGGGGGCCAATTGTCCAGGGGGCCAGGTCTCCAGGGACCAGGTGTCGGGGGGGCCAGCACCAGGGGGCCAGCGGTCCAAGGGGTTTAGTAAGAGAAGATTATGACAGACTGGTGTCAGTACATGTATAGATAATAGTCTCTATTTGTAAGTAATTAGTCAATATTTCGCAAGTGCTGATTCCTGTGACCCTACAGGGTTGATAGAGGGTTTTATGGTACCTACCCTGAGCCTTCTGTGCTTCAATGCACAACGCCCAATTTTATATTGGGGGGGGGGTAGTAGACCCTTGGCCATATGTGATATATATTACACGTTAAATCTTTAAATAATGGCGAAAATTTGCAATTTTTAGACCAGTAAGAGATGAAGACATACATTGTCCCTGTCTCAATCTAAATTTCAATTTCATTATTTCCAACCAAAAAAGCATGGATATCACCACTTGACCTCTGAATAATGAGTGAAATATTGACCAGTTCAATGTCTGTGTTTCAGGGCATTGGATGCTACATGTTCCGTATAGACGAGGGTGAAGTGGTCGATGCCACAGTTCAGGGAAATGTGGCTCGGTTCATTAACCACTGCTGTGAACCGAACTGCTATTCCCGCGTCATCAACATCGACAACAAGAAACATATCGTCATCTTTGCCCTAACAGCGTAAGTATCAATACCATTGTTTGCAATTCTTTTTCTAATCAATGCAACGTGAACAGTAAAAGAAAGTTTTATACTAACTTTATACTTTGAAATAACAAAAGAAAAAGTGGTACAGTCATCACTGCTATTCTGTTTACTTTATCATATTTAATTACAGCATCAAGAAGGGCGAAGAACTGACGTATGATTACAAGTTCCCGATAGAAGACGTTAAGATCCCGTGTACCTGTAACGCCAAGCGGTGCAGGAAGTACCTCAACTAGACTCAGACAAAGCTGATAATATGATCCACGAGGATTTTACGAGGACTTCATGCGCCTTGCAAAGGCCCGCCTTGTGTGCTGGGACAAGATCCCACCAGATCAAGGTCCTGAATTAGACCTACAAGACATGCGTTGTCTTACTCATATGTTAAGCTCTCACCGGGTAGTAGGAGAGGACAAGACCGATTTGCAACTGACTACCATGGCACAACTTTAAGTTTGGTCAGGAATATTGCCCAAAGTGACGGCAATCTGAGGGTCTACCATCAGGTTTATCCAGAAATGATCAAGTACAGGAATAAAAAGTGACTAGTATTGAGGTTAAAGTGTCAAACACATTTATGGATACCTCAGTGTTGTATACGTGCCCTATCAAAACAGCAGTCCGTGGGCCACAGGTATCTTCAACCCCAAATAACTACCCCACTAGTGTCAAACACAGTGGGGGAGCTCTATGTTTAAAATAATAACCCTGCTACCCATAATAACCCAAGAGTGGTGGGTGGGTGGCTCACTGGGCACTCGGGTCAGTTTAAGACGACCTAAAACTGGACCTAAGGTAGGACAGTGCTCATGCCTGAGTTGCGATTTGTGTCAAACACTTTTTCGCAACTTTTACACCTTAAGCATACAAACAGTCAGGTATATATAATTCCACACAAGTGTGCATTTACCCATCTTTAACTGTCACAAAGGTGTGTTCTTAGATATTTATGAAAGATGCAAAGTCAGAGAAGTGCATCCACACTTAGTCTTATGAAGCAGTTCATTCTTTACTTAGAAGAGGACAATCTAACATACTACAATGATGCGTGCAGTGACTATGAAGTACACTCTGACTGATCAACTAAAAACTAAGCGATGAAACATGAAATTCGACCATGCAAGTCTTCTGTGAAAATACTCAAATTGACTTAACAATTAGGAGCCATTCATGAGAGTCTGCATAAGTCTCGTTTTCCTGTCATGCGAGGCGGAATACTGACTCATTTCCCGAACGGACTAAACTAATGAAACAATCACGACTACACAAGGACTTCTGTGCTACAAAACATTCGCCTGCAGGAGTTGAAATGAATATTATAAGAAATCCATGCAAAAATCACCAATTTATCCTTATACAATAAGGCAGAAAATGTATGGTTATTTGGACGGTGTTACTTCCATACTTTGCAATATGTGACTCAAAAATAGCCTTCATTGAGATAGAGGCAGAAAACTGAATTGGCCTAGATGCCACACTTTGCAAGGTGGCCTAAAGTTGCGAATCTTCCTATTCCCCGGCAGCTAAAATCGGCTAATAGACTAATGACAGTTGGCAGACGAGTGCATTTCACAAGAAAGTCTAGTCGAAAAGAATACTAACAGCTATTTTATAGGATATGTGTAAATAATATTATGTGCCAAAGGCATAGTCCGGTGTTAATACGTCTGTTGCCAAGGTTCCAATTTCTCTGTATTTATTTATGTTCCATAGAAACCTAAACCTCATTGTAAAATTTTAGAAATCGACACGTTATTTATTTTCTACAGTGTTTAGGCACAGGCTAGATCAAATTATGTACCTACGTTAGGTTTTATATTAAGTTTGACTGTTATTAGTAAGAGAAATATCTGTTGAATATTTGGAGGCCCTTGATCATTATTGGACTAGTTGCCATAGTAATTAGCAATATACCGTTCAATCATTAATATGGGTGATTGTAAATGACATGAAATGTTGGGGTCCAAAGTGGACATGTATAGCAAATCAACGCGATGGCCGGCTGCGATACGTTCATGTGTGTTCTCTCCCTGTTCAATTCCAGAAGACGGCACAAACTTTTAGACTAGTAAATCACTGAATACACGGTGGAGCGTCTTTGGTGTCAGACTTAGTAAAGTCTATAAATATAAATACTCATTGTTTAGTGTGGGCGGTCTAGGACCACCCAGTGTTCATTACCATTCACATTAGTAGACGAAGCCGTCATAGTGACAAGAGTTAATCTGGTGAGGCTGTGTGTCAATCTTTCTCATGTCACCCACACTGGCAGAATAAAGACATAAAAATGTTCTGTTAAAGAAGCATTTCACTTTAAATCATCATAATTGTATCATTCTCATATAAAAAGGGAAAGGCTTGCATGAATGTTAACAAGGTAGCCTTTTCTATCATTCTGTTTTTGCTAGACTACCCAAAAAGGGAAACGAGGTTGAAGAATATATTAGGAAGTAATAGTAGTTTTTCATTTTTGAAATTTCTTTGGAGCTTTAAGTTGAATACTAGTTTTATTGTGACAAGTGTGTCAGTAGGTGATTGGGCAGCTTCTTTCAGTTAACCTCTTTACAGCCTGCAGGGTGCCTTGAAGTTTATGTTCATTTGGCTTAATGATGCACCAATGCAGTGTTGGTGCATCTACTGACCAGGACTGTATTGGTGTATCATACCAACCATTCAGGTATGGGTTACCTTAAAGGGCCGTCGTGAATCATAGATGTACCCTGCGGTTTCGAAAGGGTTGATGTATACATACTGTAGTGGCCTGTTTTACTGCCAGGTCTGTGAACAAACACCGGTCTTGAATAAGCGCCAGGGCACAGTCGTTTTAAATTTAAGCTATATTAATAATACTGTCTTTGACAAGCGCTGGTTTTGTATAAGCGTCAGGGATCAAGCTGTATTGAAGTCTAAAAGTACCACGCTTAAACAGGCCACTACGGTAACAATGGGCATGGTTGAAAGGACATGGTTGAAAGGCTGCACACAAGATATACTTAAACTCCTAAATTACTTCATAAACATAAGTACAACGCAACTTGGTATGGTTGGATAACATTCACCATTCTAAGAATTTGAATATATATAATAATGGTGCTACTAGTCGCGAACCAGTGCCTATTATGGTAAGCGCATATATTTCTATTATTTCATGTGTGTTTAGAGTAATGTAAATTTGTCACAAAATCTCAATAAGTCTAAATGGTTTTGATGTGAAGGAGTAATACAAAATCCGGCCAGTATTATGCATGGTGTTTCTGAAGCATTATTATCAGAAATACAATATGTTCACAGGTTGTTTCAGCATGGGCATTATGGACTCAAACACCACCAAACAAAGTTTCATTGAAAATCCCTATTAAGTGTTAACCAGCCTAGTATTGAATTCTGTGCACATAACAAGGTGTAAGGTATATGCCAATGCATGTCATAGCCTAATGAATAAAACGGTGAATATGAAGTAAATGTGCATGTGAGGAGAAACAGGTAGTGTGAATGGAAATTTTGTGTAGAGGACCAAGATGATACCATGATCAGATATAAAATAGTGTACCGGTATGTATATAAAGACTATAGAGGAACATGATTTTACTTAATGTCACATTTAAGCGCAGTATTTTCAAAAGACTACAAGTTTCATCAGTGCTAGATATAGCACTGAAAATAGAAATATATATGTCAATAAAGTAGTCTCAAATGACTACAGGTCTCAAAAAACCACCATAGATAATTTGCTCTTAAATTTTTTTAATTTCTGGGGCATTAGACTATTGCATATGCTATTTCTTTCACCCAATTGTTTATCTGTATCCTGACGAAGCACACAATGCAACCTGTTGTGGTAGTCTCACTTAATCTTTAACTCGCAAACAAGCGCTATATATTCCAGACACTGATGTAAAAGTCGTACCACATATCTTCCGCCATGTCACAATGCATTCTGTTATAGCACTATCGCAATCAACTTGCACG
The DNA here is from genome assembly GCA_949317995.1 of Acholoe squamosa. Lineage (NCBI taxonomy): Eukaryota > Metazoa > Annelida > Polychaeta > Phyllodocida > Polynoidae > Acholoe > Acholoe squamosa. Next base: position 22,386,576 of record OX439052.1, read on the forward strand.
TCTCATCATTGAATGTAACCACATTTTATCCGGCATGTTGAATGAGGTCCTTTGGGTTTCGGACGACATGACACTGTGACATAATGTCATTTTGTAAATATCTGTAAATAGCGTACATATTGAAATTGCACAGAGGACAACGAGGTAATGAGATATTGTCTTGTTTCAAGGAAATTCAAGAAAATACAGAATAAAGATGTTATTTTGCATTTCATATCTGCTTTTATTCACTTATTTACATCAATACCCGCGGGCCTCCCTAGCCCACTTAAAAGGGTCTATTTCTCCTCTTTCCTATCTCCTCAGGATGTGTGTGGTGCACATATGCGCGGGCACTGACACATTCCTCTGTGAAATTGTGTAATTTAGTTCTTGCCATGAATATGACCTTTGCTGTCGAAATGGCGTTAAACATCTATTACTCACTCACATCAATACCCATGTGTCAGGATACCTCCTTTTGTTTTTTTCTTCTCATAGTACATGATGTAGCATGGCAGCAGACCTCCAAAAAGAGGCATATTTAAGGAGTTCAATACATGGTCATTACTAATGGCTACAACTTGTTAGCTGTGTTTTTGGTAACGTCTTTTTGCCATGACACCGTATATGGGAGGTGCATGAACACACAAAAGTAATCCGGCTGATATATGAAAACTGGAGTACAGGTTGGCTGATAATAAGCCATCCTGCATTCTTATTATTATCTTCAGTGAACATCCTCGCAGTCACTTTCAGCAACATATTTTGTTAAAAAACAGTTTCCTAATATAAGAACACAGAGAGAAGGAGAGGCATCTTCCCGGTAAGACTGTAAAATTAAGACTGAAGTCTCGTGTTATAATGTGCTGTCCGAGAAGCGACGAGATTGTACACTCTCAGGATGTTCAATCTGAGGCCAGCGATGGTTCGAGAAAAACATGGCGGACTGGTAGGAGGAGAGAGGATTACATGTGTAGCACAGAAATGGGTTTAATACATTTTTGCCAGCCATGGAAAGAAATATCCAAAATGGCGAGCGTACAGGGAGACTATCTGTCCCCGGGGAGGGAGCCCGGCATGGCGACGATAGGTCTATGGGAAATGGTCAAGTCGTCGGCTGTATAAGCCTACGACCGGTCATTGGCTCCCCCTACCAGGAAACTTCAACACTACCCTTGCCTACTCTACTGCCTCTCTTTTACCTTTTTCTTCCTTCAACGGCCTTCCGACCTCATTCTCCATCTTGGTTCTACCGCCAACGGACCATACTCAAATTTCTCCAACTTTCTCTACAATACCAGTATAAGTACCTTTCCATATACCCCAATATTTCACAAATAATACCAGTATAGTACTGTCCTATAAACAGACATATTAACTACTACTATACTAAGCGTTGCCTCTGGCACCTACATACGCCAAAAAAGAGGATGGCAGCGACGGTATCGCCTCATGCCACGAGGGCACGAATGGCGGCACGGAGGCAACAGGTCCCGGCTGGTATGGGGGATGAAGAAATTCACAGACTTCAAGAGGAGATTAATGCCATGGAACTCACACTTGGCTTATCCTCAGATGCATCATCTACTGGTAGTTATTCACCACGTCAGCGCTCCGAGAGTACAGTGGGGCAGGACATCAAGACGCCGGCTACTGGCCACATGGTCCGCCATGTTGCTCGTCACAGGAGAGCCTCAGCAGTAAGTGCAACCTCCAACCGCTCAACAATCAGTGTCCGTCCCAGGCATGCCTCTGGGACCAGCTCAAATGCATCTGCAAACAATGAACTGGGCACACGCGTGGCGGAACTGGAGTACAGGTTGGCAACCCTACAGACGGACGTTGGCGGAATATCTGGCAGTCTTCAGACCCTCATCGAAGACGGACAATGACACGCAGCAGAACAGGCTGCGGTGGCGCGTGCTAGCGAAGAGCGCCGACAACAGAGGGAACAGCGGCGCCAGGAGCAGCTGGAGGAGTGCCGCTCCGCCCTGGCTCAGGTCCAACGTCTGCAGCAGGAACGTGATGAGAGGGACAGGCAACTCGCTGCGCTCAATGAGGAACGAGCTAAGGAAGCAGCAGAGGCAGAAAGACAACTCCGGGAGGCCACTGAAGCAGCAAACAGGGAGGCGGAACGTGCCCGTGAGGAGAAGAAGGAACGCCGCCGCAAACGGAAGGAGGAACGCCAGGCGAGGAAGGCCGCCGCCCAGGCTATGCCTTCCGTCAACACAACCGCACATGCCGGGGACCAGGATACGCTCCCCCAGCACGAAAATGTAAACATTTCACACAACTTGGCGGCTCTCCCAACACCGGAGGAGCTCCGCAGGCAGCCGGATGCAAAGGATTACATTACCTCACAATTAGAACGGGAGAGGTTTACACTACAGCAGCACGAGGGTAAGGCTGATTTTATAACCAACATAATCCCATCCCGTGCTAGGCCTAAGCCGTATATGTATGTCGAGAGAGATGGCATCTATACTCTGAAACAGAAGTTGGATATAAAAATTGACCTCGCCCCGATGGAATACATCGACGCCGCTCTCCGCCTGGTACACGATAAGGATAGCTCATGGTCATACGACGAGAGACAATTGATCCTCAAACACGTCAATAATGTATCGAAGGACGCCATCCATCGTCATTGGCCCGACGTCCGTAGGTGGTCGGACGCAGTGTTTGATGCAGTGGAGCGTGATCAATATAAGTGGGATAGCCTTCAGGACATACAAAATGATCGCGTAGAAATCTCACTTATAGGGGGCGGCCGCAAGAACGGCGTGAGTGGATATACTAACCACACACAACAGGGCGGCGCTTACAGCTCGAATCATAACAACCACGCCCACCAAGGAGGTAAACACGCGGGCAGAGAGGGGGAGCAGGTATGCACAGACTTCAACACCCCACATGGTTGCAGATTCCAGTCGCATCACAGCGACAGCGGTAATAGGCGTCTCCACTTCTGCCTCTACTGTAGTGCAAAAGGTAAATCCGCCACCCACAGCATCCTCGCATGCAACCAAAAATTTTGTGAGGCACAGAATAACAACTGGGTTTCCAATCAATACCAACATGCCGGCGGCGCGACCCAAGGACACATTGGTTCTAATTACCAAGGTCACAGTAACGCCCCCGGCCATCACCCACCGCAGTCATGGAATTACGGTCCGCCTAACACAAACAACAACAACGGCGGCTATTACAGGAACACACCCAATGCCCACCCACAGTCTCACCAGCAGCCAAAAAACGGCCATCCGGCGTACCAGCAGTAATACAAGCTGGTGCGCCATCTGATTCAGACTATGAGTCGATGAAAGATAGGCAGAACTCACATTATATACACTCAGCTGACAGTGACATGCGGCAGAAGGCGGCTGTCACTGATAGCGGGAATCCCCCCATCATGGCGGCCCCCAGTAGTGCCGGTGGGCGCCGCCATCTTGTCAACTCATATGACGTCACGGTCCCTTGTGCCCAACACCTGAACACGGCCCCGAACAACCGTAATGGCGGACAACGGCCACAAATGACCGCTGCACACCGGACCCAAAGTGACATCAATAACCCTCATCACCAGATGGAATCAGACTCGGATGGGATTAACGATATAAGGGACTCGCACAGTGGCTCACCCAGTGACATGGGTAGTAACAGGTTCCCTTTCAGAGTCTTACACCCAATCGAGAATCCGCTCCGCGACAACATGAGCACAACACTGGGCGATAATGAAGGTACGCATCCACGTTTTGATAAGATTCGCTTTATGTGCGAGAACAATGTAATTCTGTCAGACGTGGATATATCACCTATGGCATTTAAAGAATACAGAACGAATAGGTGGCCCGCCTTTAGATATAGCCGTGATCTCCCAGAACTGGCACGAATATATGACGTTGTACAACAAACTGGCCTCCCCAATGCATTGGCAGCCAAAATACCAGTACCCACCGCACTAAATATACCGGCATGGCAAGAAATATTGGGGGATAGACCAGACAAACAGGACCTTCTCAACTGTGTAATGTACGGTTTCCCGCTGGGTTATATGGGCCCTGTCTCAGACACCACCTCCACCCCCAACCACCCTAGTGCAACAGAATATCATCGACAGGTGTCTGAATATGTGGACACAGAACTGGGCTTAGGGGCCCTCAAAGGCCCGTTTGACCTCCCCCCCCTTTGCACCCTGGTCACATGTCAGCCCCCTTATGACCAGGCCAAAGAGAGACTCGGAGGCTAGACGCATCATCAGTGATATGACATTCCCTAGGGAAAACTCTATCAATTCATTCATCTTCAAAAACACAGTTAATGGCATATATCGTAACATCAGCCTCCCTACGGTTCAGGAAGCCATAGATTATCTTGCTAAGGTCGGTAAAGGGGCATACCTCTCATGCATAGATATCTCAAGGGCATATAAGAACCTTATGTCGTGCCCTGGGGACTGGCCACTTCTCTGCCTGGCATGGGATTCAAAATATTATCTGGATATATCGGTACCATTTGGATCTCGTGCAAGTGCTAGTCATATGCAGAGGGTGGCTGATACTATAGTTGAGATTCTGGCAGAGCAAGGAATTTTCGCTCGAATGTACCTTGACGATCTGCTAATCATCTCATCTGATATTTCTAGTGCTCACCAGGACTTCGGGGCAGCAAGATCCCTCCTCGCACAATTGGGACTCCCAGAAGCACGTGACAAGCTGCAACCCCCCGCAAAATCTCTCATATGGCTGGGGGTAGAGATAGACGTGGCTTCAATGACAGTATCCATCCCGAGGAACAAGATGCAGGAGGTCCGTGGTAAAATAAACTACTATGCAAAGAGGAGGTCCATGACACGGAAGCAACTCCAGTCCCTCCTCGGCGTCCTACTGTATGTCGCCAAGTGCATTAAACCTGCAAGCCTCTTCCTCTATGGCCAAGGAGTTCATAAAAAAAGAGTGGCAGAAAAGATGGAGTTCTGACCACAATAACAAGCTCAGAGCCATCGAACCTTCGATTGGCAAAGAGCATGACCACACTGGCCTGACCAGGAGGGAATCGACAAGACTGACCCGTCTTCGGATAGGTCACTCTCTGCTGACTCACGGACACCTCATGAAGGGTGAAAACCAACCCACATGTCAGCAATGTCAAGTACCTCTGACTATGGAACACCTGGTGCTCTCATGTCAGGCAACAAAGAGGAGTAGGGACAAGCACCTTCATGGTTTGTCCATGAACAGTGTCTTTACCAGCACTGGTAAGAAAGAACTTCTGACCTTCCTCAGGGAAGTGAAGATGTTCGAGAAGCTCTGAAGCGGGGGGAAACACCTCCCCTCAAGTATCGGTCAGGTGGGCTGGGGGAATGATCCTCCGGCCCGGCTGGAAGAGTAATCTTGCAGCCAGGTTGGAAAGTGGCTCTCTATGCTCGTCAGTCCGTGGTAAGCTGACCCGATTGGTATAGAACCACGACTGTCCGGCCGGTGTCAGGATAATGGACCGGTCAGATGATGTGTCAACAGTCTGCGGCACAGCGTCTGGGTGAGGCAGCACGATAAAGAGGGGCCTTGAGCCACGAGCAGTGTCTCACTGCTACGAGCCGTGTCCCACTGCTACAAGCAGACTCCCAAACACATGCACGCGCACACTCACACGCACACACACACGCAAATTAAGTTTGAGAAAAGAGTGGACTAAATGTCTGATAACCAATGAGGCAGTCCCATGAGGCCTACGGCCTTAGGACGTTAAACAAATCAATCAATCAATCAATCAATCTTCCTCTCACGCCTCCTGGACGCGTTACGAGGCATGAAGGGCACATATATCAACATAAATGCAAGCATGAGAGCAGACCTCCGCTGGTTCACAGAGTTCAGCCAGGAATGGAATGGGGTGGCGGTCATATCAGGCAGGCAGCAACCCCATAGGACATTCTATGTAGACGCCTCCGGCTCGGGAATAGGCGGCACAGACGGCAAGTATGCCTACTCAGCCCAGGTGACACATTTAAAGGACCCAGTGCAGAATATTGCACACTTAGAAAGCATTAACGTGGTCGTCACCCTACACACCCTCATTAGCGAAGGGGACAGAGGGAGAACCATATGCATTATGTGTGATAACCAGGCGGCTGTGGCAGTATTCCAGACAGGCAGAGGAACGGATCATATATTGATAGACACGGCGCGCGCCTGCTGGATGGTCGAGGCAATGTTTGACCTAACCATCCAGTATGAGCACGTACCAGGTAAAGATAACAACATGGCAGACAAACTCAGTCGCGCACACGTCAGCCCATACTTTAGGGCCCGCCTTAGCACAGATCTCTCTCGGCAAGACATTACGGTAGTTGGGGCTAGCACCCACATACTGGGTATGATATCACCGTCTCTCTTCTCCAGGGGCCGAGTTCAACTCCTTCCAGAGGATGGCGGCACAGCTTCAATTGGCAGCACGCGCCCAGGGTACAGAGCGCAACAGACACTCGGCTGCGGGATTGTATTACCTGTTCGCCCGCAGATTGGGGTTCAACCCCCTACAATTCACGTACCAGACAATATGTGCCTACATAGAGTTTCTAGCCCTGGGTACAGAACACCCAGGAACCATCGTAAACAACATTTCACACCTCACACAGCACATGCTACTGGCAGGAGTGGATGTGACCCCTTTTGCACACCACCGGGTCACCAGAGCGAAACAGGCTCTAAGAAGGAACAAGAAGATAAAATCCAACAAGAAACCAGCAGTGCCCATGACGTTGCTCCGTCAACTCCTGATAGCCCTCCCAAACACCTTCGTGGGCAGGACTACAAGGACAGCAATACTGGTCATTTTCCATGGAAGTCAGAGGTGCTACCACAAAGCGCAGCTCAATTCAAACATACTTGGCACCTCACAAGAGGAGATATAGTGGTGAGCGAGCACTCAGCACAAATAACAATCAAGGCAGCAAAAAACCTACAGGGCTTCGATCAGTTCAAGGTTCTGACCCTATACAAAGTGGATGACCTGATCTCATGCCCAGTAACTGCAATAAAGGACATGTACCAGGAAGTCCCAACCACAAAATCAACAGACCCATTCCTGATGAATTACGACTCCACCCCTGTCCCAGTCACCTTGGTAGAGGGGGAGTGGAGACGCCAAATGATAAACTTAGGACAGCCAAAGTTAAAGTTCAGCCTCCACTCATTAAGAGCAGCTGCGGCCACCCAGGCATATAATGGAGGCTGCAGTGAACTTGATGTCAAAATATTCGGAGGCTGGAGATCAGATGCTCATCGAGGATATATTCAACATACCTCACTTAAACCAGTCAGCATGGCCATCGCCAATGCCCTCAAACATTCTTAGATACTCATACCATGCTATTATATTTTATTTGGCTTGGCCTACAGTTTATTTTAAACATGTATTTCATATCAGTTGTTAATCATGCAGGTTTTATCAAAGTGGCATGATCCAACAATCTTATTCAACATGTGATATAACTTATGTGATATATAATAAGGTATCATAAAATTTATATAATAAATTTTATTCTCCCAGCCTGCCTCATTTCAACTTTATTGGGGTTTTCATAAGGGGGGTGAGGTAATGGTCAAGTCGTCGGCTGTATAAGCCTACGACCGGTCATTGGCTCCCCCTACCAAGAAACTTCAACACTACCCTTGCCTACTCTACTGCCTCTCTTTTAACTTTTTCTTCCTTCAACGGCCTTCCGACCTCATTCTCCATCTTGGTTCTACCGCCAACGGACCATACTCAACTTTTCTCCCACCCTCCCACTCCAGGCTGTATATCTTAATTCACAACCAATCAATTCATCAACTCATATCACTTACTTGTAATGTTACTCAATTCTCATTTCATTAACCAATGCCTACAGTTTATTTTAAACATGTATTTTATATCAGTTGTTAATCATGCAGGTTTTATCAAAGTGGCATGATCCAACAATATCTTATTCAACATGTGATATAACTTATGTGATATATAATAAGGTATCATAAAATTTATAGGCAAAGTACCCGATGGGATATTCAAGGTTAGGTAGGGGGTGCTGGGGTAGTATCTACAGATTGGAGACTACACCTTACACCCCTTCTCCAAAAGTGGTTTGGTCCATCCTCTAGTCTATTCCATACACAGTAGATGGCAGCACAGGTGCTTCCCTCTAGGTCTTTCCTAGAATAAATGCTTATTAACCCTTTAGGGGCTAATGAAGTGCTAGTGAGTAGTCTTGCCAGCACTTCATTGGTGCATCATGACGACCAATAGCCACAACAAGGGGCATCCCGATCTTACAATCATGGTTCTCAACCCTTTTCCAAGTTCTATTAGAAGTGAGGGGTGCAATCATGTTCCCTTTTCTGCGGCAAAAGATTCTTTTCTATCTTAATGTACAGAACTGTGGGACAAGATTCTTTTCTGTCCTTCATGTATAGCCCTGCGGGACAAGATTCTTTTCTATCCTTAATGTATAGCCCTGTGGGACAAGATTCTTTTCTATCTTTGATGTATAGCCCTGCGGGGCTAGATTCTTTTCTATCCTTAATGAATAGCCCTGTGGGACAAGATTCTTTTCTATCCTTAATGTATAGCCCTGTGGGGCAAGATTCTTTTCTATCCTTAATGTATAGCCCTGCAGGGCAAGATTATTTTCTATCCTTAATGTATAGCCCTGCGGGACAAGATTCTTTTTTATCCTTAATATATTGCCCTGCGGGACCAGATTCTTTTCTATCCTTGATATATAGCCCTGCAGGCTAACCATGATTGTATCCCTCACTTCAAATTGAAAGGAGGGATACAATCATGATTCTAACCCTTTTCCAAGTTCTATTAGATGTGAGGGATACAATCATGGTTCTAACCCCTTTCCGAGTTCTATTAGAAGTGAGGGATACAATCATGGTTCTAACCCATTTCCGAGTTCTATTAGAAATGAGGGATACAATCATGGTTCTTACCCCTTTCCGAGTTCTATTATAAGTGAGGGATACAATCATGGTTCTAACCCCTTTCCGAGTTCTATTAGAAGTGAGGGATACAATCATGGTTCTAACCCCTTTCCAAGTTCTATTAGAAGTAAGGGATACAATCATGGTTTTAACCCATTTCCGAGTTCTAGACCCATTAGAACCATGACTGTATCCCTCACCTTAAATATAACTCAGAAAGGGATTAGAACTATGATTGTATCCCTCACTTCTAATAGAACTTGGAAAGGGGTTAGAACCATGATTGTATCCCTCATTTCTAATAGAACTCGGAAATGGGTTAGAACCATGATTGTATCCCTCACCTCTAATAAAACTCAGAAAGGGGTAAGAACCATGATTGTATCCCTCATTTCTAATAGAACTCGGAAATGGGTTAGAACCATGATTGTATCCCTCACTTCTAATAGAACTCAGAAAGGGGTTAGAACCATGATTGTATCCCTCACGTCTAATAGAACTTGGAAAAGGGTTAGAATCATGATTGTATCCCTCCTTTCAATTTGAAGTGAGGGATACAATCATGGTTAGCCTGCAGGGCTATATATCAAGGATAGAAAAGAATCTGGTCCCGCAGGGCAATATATTAAGGATAAAAAAGAATCTTGTCCCGCAGGGCTATTCATTAAGGATAGAAAATAATCTTGCCCTGCAGGGCTATACATTAAGGATAGAAAAGAATCTTGCCCCACAGGGCTATACATTAAGGATAGAAAAGAATCTTGTCCCGCAGGGCTATTCATTAAGGATAGAAAAGAATCTAGCCCCACAGGGCTATACATTAAAGATCAGGGCTTTTGACAGGATTTTTTGCAATGCGCCAATTGCACACTTTTTAGCAAATACAATGCGCCATTCTGTAAATGAATGGTCATTCTAGCCATTTAAATGCGACATTTAAGCATTAAATGTGTGTATTGCGCACTGCGCAGCCCTGTCAAAAGCCCTGAAAGATAGAAAAGAATCTGGTCCCACAGGGCAATATATTAAGGATAGAAAAGAATCTTGCCCCGCAGGGCTATACATAAAGGATAGAAAAGAATCTGGTCCTGCAGGGCAATATATTAAGGATAGAAAAGAATCTTGCCGCACAGGGCTATACATTAAGGATAGAAAAGAATCTGGTCCCGCAGGGCAATATATTAAGGATAGAAAATAATCTTGTCCCACAGGGCTATACATTAAGGATAGAAAAGAATCTTGCCCCGCAGGGCTATAAATTAAAGATAGAAAAGAATCTTGTCCCGCAGGGCTATACATTAAGGATAGAAAAGAATCTTGCCCCGCAGGGCTATACATTAAAGATAGAAAAGAATCTGGTCCCACAGGGCAATATATTAAGGATAGAAAAGAATCTTGTCCCGCAGGGCTATACATTAAGGATAGAAAAGAATCTTGCCCCGCAGGGCTATACATTAAGGATAGAAAAGAATCTTGTCCCGCAGGGCTATTCATTAAGGATAGATAAGAATCTAGCCCCGCAGGGCTATACATTAAGGATAGAAAAGAATCTTTTCCCACAGGGCTATACACAAAGATAGCAAAGAATCTTGTCCCACAGGGCTATACATTAAGGATAGAAAAGAATCTTTTCCCACAGGGCTATACATTAAGGATAGAAAAGAATCTTTTCCCACAGGGCTATACATTAAAGATAGAAAAGAATCTTGTCCCACAGGGCTATACATTAAGGATAGAAAAGAATCTTTTCCCACAGGGCTATACATTAAGGATAGGGGCAGGGCAAGATTCCCTTCTATTCCTTATGAATATCCCACCTATAGGGAGGCACCTATAACTGATTTGTTCTAGTGCTAATGGTTATCACTAGGTGGTGCTTACTTACCAGAGAGGAGGAAGAAGGTGGGCCAAACCACTATGGGAATAGGGGTGTGGTGTAGTCACCAATCTGTGGATAATACCCCAGTGCCCCCTACCTAACCTTGGATATCCCATGGGGTACTATGCCAATTTATATAATAAAGGGGGGTGAGGTAATGTTAGGGGAGGAATGGCGAGCGTACAGGGAGACGATCGGTCCTCGGGGAGGGAGCCCGGCATGGCGATGCAAGGTCTGCAGGAAATGTGAGGGGAGAATCCCGCTGAGTCTGCTGCAGGCGTTCTCTTTTGCGCTGCGTTTCGTGAACATAGTTCAACAGTCTATATGTGATTCATGTGTAGGGGTATCTGAGGGTCCCAGAACATGATGTACCAAAAATATCACGTCCATATGGGCCAATTCACTTTTCAATGTATATTAGGCTCAGGACTGATAGATTAGCAACTCAGTATTACTTAATAACACTTTTTTTTTCATTGAAATCCCTATGATTTGGCTTTATAGAAAGGTTGATTCACCAACTCCAAACAGCTCAGTTTTTAAAGCCCAAGGCCATAAAAAAATAGATCAACATAACTCAGTTTGTCATTTTTAACCAAATATGTCTACTAAGCAATAGAAAACACCATACAAGATGATTCCTCAGACTGGTGAGCATTCTACTTTAAAGGACAACATGCACGTTTCTTTTCTAGGGAAATTTCCATTATAATAACCTATATACTTTATATAACAAAATGGAATTTGAAATAGATTGATATGTCAACATTAAATGTCCATGTGAGCTTAGGGAGTGATCATTTTTTAACAACAGGTGGGGGGGCTGGTGGGTTTGCTCGCGGACGCGCGAAAAAAATTTCGCCCCCCCCCTTCTCGAGGGGATAAAATTTTTTCGACCCCCCATAAGGGACAAAAATCGTGCACGAACGTCCCCTTTTAGCCTATAGTAACGCGCAGGGTTTTCCACTGAAAACACGTGAAATTATTTTGACCCTCCCCCATCAGAGGTATTGAAAAAATTCTGTCCCCCCGGTCAAGGGGTTGAAAAAATTCTGACCCCCCCTCAAACCCACTGGCCCCCCCCTGTTGTTAAAAAATGATCACTCCCTTATTCTGTTGGTGTACTGAGAATCTCTTCAAATGCATAAAATAAAAACAGGAGTGGTGCCCCCTTATGGATAGTGTGTGCATGAGGGTACTGATGACGTCATCAGTACCCTTATCAGTGTAGGCAACCATGGTCACTTAAGGTGACTTGGGTGCCCCCTTGAGGGAGAGTGTGAAAACACTCACTGAGAGATAAGACAAGAACTGCATCTGTCAGACCACAGAATTTATGAAAAATAACAACTTTTGTCATAACAATTTTCTTAACATAGATATGACAAGTTAAAAGCATGTAAATATTGGTTTATCCCAAGATTGAGCTTTTTGTGCATAGTGACCTTTAACAATCACTTTTTGTGACCAACGCTGAATTGGGCCGTTTCAGTGTGATTCACACCTCTTGAGTTGAAAATTTCTTTCAAGCTTGTTGTGTTGTTGGGTTTATAGGTAGGGCCAAACTTTTTTTCTGCCAAATAGACCCCTATAGGAACCCCGTTAATGGTGGGTATTAAAGCTGGAACAAGAGCTGAAATACAGATATTCCACTTTCTGCATATCTATCACAACCCCAGTTGTGAAAGTGTCCTGGCAAAATCCCAATCTGTTCAGTACATTCTAACCATACTAAATTCAAGCATATGCATGTCAACAAGCAGTCTTGATTGAACCAGTACCGTGGCTCCAGATGGAGCCACAATGCAGATTTCTCCTCTATAGTGGTGGTCACTTTGATTTGAATGTCTGACAGCAGAGCAGACCACACAGTGCTGCCCCTAGCTGGCTGTGACCATAACTAATTAACCAAGTGGTTTTCCTTCCAACCAAATAAGAGAGACCAGCTGAAACTAGAGTCAAATGATGTGCACATAATGAACCACATCTCACCAAAATAAATGGCACCCTATGACTGGGGAAGGGGTATTTTAGCAAGCTAGCCAGTCTATATGTACGGTAGGCTTGGTGAGCAGAAAACCTGTTTTCTTTTTATAGGAAGAGGTACCTTGAAAAAATTACATGTCATATCAACCCTAATGACATAGAAATGTTAGATAAGACCATCCACTAAGGAAATAGATAGGTCGTGGTGTTCTAGGAGTGCTTACTTAAGCAAAACAGGACTATGAGATTTGAGTAAATGGACCAAAATTACAAAATTTGGGCAATTTTCCAGCTTTGACGCCCAATAACTCCCAAGATGATAGGTCAATAAATGCAAATTTGCCATTTTTTTTAAGCTCCAGATATTTTCTATCATATATGACTGGAATAAGGAGGAAGGGTGCTTTAAATTGTATACTGTAGCTCCATGAAGCTAAAAAGACCCAAAAACATTGTTTCTTGAAATGGCCCATATAATGTATGTACAGGTAATGCGTTAGCATTTGCACCGTTATCCAGCTTCACCTTAAGTGAATGTGTGCCTTTGATGCATGGTATTTTCACGTCTAAGCTAGCAAATGCCTTGTCGCGTCTATCAATGGTATCAATATCTGACAATGTAATAGCAAAGAAGCCTTTGGTAGTCTCATCACCACTTTCATTGGAGGTATCAGAATTGTCATCTTGTACTGCGTGTACCTTCTTCTTATTCTGTTTATTTCCAACTGGTCTGTGGCTTAGGGTCTGGTGTACTGGCATTGTCACCAGAGCGTTTCCTGATATGGCAAAACTCAGACCAATGGCCCATGTTATCGCAGTAGTCACACTTTGAGTTATATGCTGGACACTCACGGTGTAAAAAACGTCAACAGTTGCCACAGGATTTCTTACGTTTTATGTATTTTTTCTTGACGTAGTCGACTTTTGGCATGTCGCTCTTTGCACGGTGGAATGCTTCCAACCTTAATGAACCCATGGAAGCTGCTTCGTGCTGACATCCTTCCTTTAGAAGAGCATCAAGTGTTAGGTCTTTTCCCTTGTTGAGTAAAATACGACAAAAAGGTTCCATCGGTGTGGAGGCAATGACCAACTCGATGATGCGTTCTTGAAGTTCAGCGTTCTCAAATTCGCATAAAAGTGCTTGCATACATGCTCTCGATACAAACTCATCAAGGGTTTTGTGCGGTTCTTAAGCGTAATTGTTCATGTGCGTGAGGCGGTATATTCGAAAGTTGACGGTAACACTTAGCTGGGCCTCGAAAAAAATTAAGCATTAAACCGTTTACGAGCCAACTTAACATTGTCGGTAACTTCATTGTCCTCACACACTAATGCTGCTCAACCTTTTTGTGCCCAGAATTATTTGATGATTTTCAATACATTCCACATCTATATTGTCACAAAATTCATTGAGACTGTTCAGATAATCTGATTAATACCTAATACCTCATATTGCATTTCCTGAATGGTCCTAACGTAGATATCTAGTCCTTTAGATGAGACATGAAGTTTCTGGTCAGGTTTGGTTGCCATAGCAACCAAAACATTTGTTTTGTTATGATTTATGACCATCTGGTCTCTTCTGTGTGTTTCTCCACAATCTGGAGGTGTCACAATCTTACAGAACTATGATCAATTCATACTGTCTGTGGCTACTACCACTGAGGAAACATAATGTCTTTTTATGGCTATGAATGATTCCTATGAATGGAATGGCTGAAATCATGATGGGTAATAGGGAGCACATGATCCAACATTGGTATGATCTTAGCTTCATCCTTGGAGGGTTTCCCTCAAACACATCATATAGATGACAACTAAATTTCATAGTTTGACTCACTGTATCTAGGGTAACAAGGATACAGCTAAATGGATGGTCTCATTGAATTTGTGAGGTTATGGCCAGGGTATAACTGTGCAGATTGGACAAGTAGATGTTCCTGGATGATAATATGCTTCAATATACATGTATTTAAGCTCAAAACTGCGCTTTGAAGCGCGCTTGGGCACCTAAGGGGAACTTGAATGTGTCTGACTTGTTGGGAGTGTCCCAGTTCATGGTTGGATATTTGGAAGCCATAGTTCACCTTATACACTGGTAGTTGGTACCAGCAAACAAAGTCAGACATGTAAGTATAGGTAATAATATAGAATGTCAATACACAGGTAGTAGTGTACAGGGTATAGTAGCTGTATACAGGTATAGGTGTATGAACTATAGGTGCTGCGTATACACGTAGTTGTATGTAGGCCCTAGGCACTGGAGTCACACACCTGTGTTGTAGTGGTATACACCCACAGCACTACATTTAGGTCTACTGCAGATGGTACTACATGTACACACTGGTTCTATTTCTCCCTTTCACCAACATGAAATACTAAAGTTCACTGGTAATAGTCCCTTGTGGTATGGTTTCAGACACTGGTATTGGTATGTTGGTATATATTGTAAGTAGTCTGTTCTTGGTAGAGGTTCAATGCTGCATCCACTCCAGGGGCGTAGGAAAAGGGGGGGGGGCAGGGGGGCCTGGGCCCCCCAATAATGAGGAGGTTCCCTATATAAGCCTATATAAAAATATAGCAGGCCCCCCAACCGAGACCCCTGGGCCCCCCCAATAAAAATTTGCTTCCTAGGCCCCTGAACTCCTGTAGGTATAGGCTGGTGAAGGCAGATTGAAGTGTATAAGTAAGGTTGTCTATTTACAATATTGTTGCTTCCTCACGCTCAAAATGTACATCAGTTAAACTGCTTGACCGCTGCCACCATGAATTGGTGTAGCAGAGATGCTAACAGTCCTGGATCGTCCGGGACTGTCCCAGAAATCGGCACTTTATTTCATGTGCCGCACGAAGGGTGTATGTCCCGGAAAGTAGGGATCAAGAGCTTCAAAATGATATTTACATGTTAAGATACTCCTATTGGTTACAAAGATAGAGGGTAAATTGTTTACGGTATCAAGCTATAAATGTATAGCTCTAAAAGTCACCAGAATAGCCCATTTCATCGCTGAATTTAAAAAATCTCCTTACCAATTTCTCTATGCTTTGCTCGCCATTTTTCAGCTCTGCATTTCCCACGTAAGCCCCCCCCCCCAGGTTTCAGATTTTGTCCCTGAAGTCCATATCCAAATGTTGGCATCTCTGGTGTAGATTTATTCCTGAGGCATATACTGTGTACATAGTATCCCAAGATGGAGGAGGAAGAGGGGGAACCCTGGGATTTAAGTCTAGTTATGCTATAGTCCAAGTGGTGGAGCCACCAGCTGGTGAGTCAGTCAGCAAGTCAATAAGTGGTATACTATTACAAATACTACCCCAGAGAAGCAACAGGATACGATCTTGGACATTCAAAACTCAATCCCATGCCTGTTAATTCAGAGTGGATTTTCAAATTTCAAAACCCCTGTACCCCCGGCACTTATTCAAGACAGGCACTCATTCAAATACCCAGTGCTTATACAGCCTAATACAGTAAATAGGGAGCAGTGTGTGGGTGGGACAAACATTTTCAAAAATCTATGTTAGGAAGAAACCTTAGATAAATTGAAGTCTTTTACCACTCTAGAGAAGTTTTGTTTTAAAAAAAAAAGCTGTTTCAATTGATGTAATGTAATGAAGGGTCTGCTGCTTGATATTGGCGTTGGATCTCAATCATTGATATCCCTATAATCATTAGAATATCAAATAAATTCATATGATCTGAATGTAATGCTGTTGTTTTTTTAATGATTCTTTCGTATCTACCAAGAATAGGGAAACAGCATTTTTTCACTGTTTAAGATGGAGCAGATATCACACTAATTGTATAAGTAATAAGTTGCTGGTTAAAGAGAGAGAGGCTGTTGCTAAGTACACCACTGGTTGCTAGGTAACCAATATACAAAGGAAATAACTGAATATGGAACTGACTTATCAATGCCTTAGATTGAATGGCGGGGGGAGTATCATTAGAATTATTCTGAAAGTGGTATTTTCCCAGGGAAAGGTGACTTTCTATACTTTCTATTCTTCGGTACTATTTATTAGTTCACAACATATAGGGGCATGTTTCATATTGTTTGGACATGCTTTCTTCAATACAACATTGCTTTTCTATACCGTCAGGTACCCCTAAACAAATTGTAGCCATTAGTAATGACCCTGCATTAAATCACCCCCGAGGCCCCTGCTTGCTGCCCTCCTAATGTCTCTGGGGTCCTTTTGGACCAACCAACTTGACAGACAAGTTGTGGTTTCTATTTATATGAAAACATATTCAAAACGAATACTGGTTTACAAATTTATGCGATTCCATAACAAGTGTTTTATTTCTTATTACTCATTATACAGTATATCTGTACAACAATAATGACTTATCTGCATTTTGATAGGCAGATCTATGCATCCAGCTGAGAATTGGAGATTCTATTTCAGCACCGAAGTTATCAAAGGAGCTATACAAAATAGATAAATTAGACGTTCTATAGACTCGTCCAACTAACAAATTATTCAGATGAGAGATCCAGAAAATACTGTAATAAGAATTAGAAAACAGTGACAGATATTTTCACATCGGTCTGCAAGAGCTGTTTTCTAAATTCCAACGGTTTGCAAACTAAAACATGATTTTGACGTCTAGATTGACTGTTAGAATGTCATCAAATAACACATTCCCCGGTATATTAGATAAACCATCAATCAACCTATTGGCTATGCTATGTAGATATTAATAATCCGATTTGATCTGTTTTCACGCCATACTACATAGCAGTGCATCATACTCTCGTCTCCAGTGAGGACTGGAATGTTAATTCATAAGGCCAGTATCTACAATAAATATCAATCAATAGTAATACTAGTAATTCTTCTTTAGTTCAAACTCATTACACATAAATAAAATTTGAAATAATGGAAAATGATTCAGGCCTATCCAATTTCCCGAACCCTATGGCAGTCATACTGTGAACCATACACATCTATACTAAGCCAATGCTTCTTATATACCAGGTGTGCAATAACATGAAGGTCAGAGATACAAAGAATAGTAGATAAGGATCAATGAATGATTGTCTCATTTTTATGCCTTTCTTTTATCATTAAAAAGTCATCAACAGAGGTTTCCATACAATGTATAAGGCAACCATTGACAGTCAACAAGTCAATTGCCAAATACTCTCTTATAAAGTCACTCAATGCAGCACCCATGCTCCTTACAAAGTCTGGAAGGATCACAGCCTCTGGCCGATGTGGTCAGTTCTTAAAGTATGAGGAATGCCTATACTTAAGGTACAATAGCACTTGTACACAATATTGAATATAATTATAAAAGTGGTGATAATGCCACAAATACCAATTAACATTTTATCTGGCATCAGCCGCTATGCATCAGGCTTGATTTTCTCAACCTCGATCACAGGCCCACTTGCAATTTCAAAGCGTGTCTTTTCATCATAAAGATCCACCCAGTGGCAGAGGTTAAAGGCATCCGCTCCAGGCAAATTGTTGAAGTCTGTCTTCATTAACTTTTCGCAGGCTTCTCGACCGGCTGGTATCAATGATCCCTGGTTCTGACACCTCATGGCCAACTTGCCCAAATGCCGCTGGTCATAATTAGGCATTAACCAATCAGAGGGTAGGATGTGAACCTGTTCGGCTACCGTCCGATTAAATGCTACCTTATACAGCTCTAACACATCCCCAAGGAACAAGGCACCTACGCTCTTTTCTATGCGTTCCCTTTCTGGCTCGATGCTACTATCATATGGCTGATATGTGTCCAGCATATTCATTATGAATTTCAGAAAGGGGTGCCCCTTGGCACAGGCCATGAAGGAGTCAACAACATAATTGGGTGATTCTTGCTGGTATAGCACGGTGCGATGGGCCAATGGCTGCTCAGTTAATATGCAGGAGTATTTCGAAAGCAGTGCGTCGAGCGGCTTGAGACTTTCCATGTCCAGATCAGTAAATACACCACCCATGTGCTGTAGGATAAAGTAACGGTTAACCTTATACCGGTGTAACTCTGTCGTGTAGTTCATATACAAGGGAAGGTAGTCTTGATAGTGTCGCTCGACCATACGTATTCCGCCTTTCCCTGTCCAGAATAGGTGGCGCCATTTTGGATGGTTCTGTCGCCATGACAACATCCATGGTGCAAACTGTTGATGAAAGAAATGAATTAGAATCACCAATCAAATAGTTGATCAATCTCAAAATATAAATGTAGTTCTCTTGAAACAGAACATCAACACTTTTACTAAATCTGCTTCTGCTTCTCGTAGACTCCAACCTCCAATATGCTAAAACAGAACACACATCAGCCTTCATTAATCAGTAAAATCAAACACCCCAACTGATCTATGTCCAAATAGTGCAGTTCTTCATATTCAGCAACCTTGTTGAATTCTGGAAGGTATATAACAGGTAAAAATCTCATTGTACTTTTAGAAAGAATCAACTTGAATACCTGAAACATTAAGCCATACACCTCCTCCTTTAAAAAAGAAGAAGATTGAATAGTACAAGAACATTTTACTGTTGCTTTACCAACACTTTGTTTCAATGCAATATGACATCACATCACCTGTCTAGATAATGCTTCTGATTATGAATTCCTAAGTACATAAGGGATACAATTAGCTTACCTTTTGGGGCACAATTTTGATATGCCAGCTCTGGTGTAGAATCTTTGGTATTTCCATGGGCATCCCTCCTTGCTCGCCAACAGGCAAATGCTTCTCCATTAAAGCCCTTACTTTGATTAGCTCATCGTTACTCAATTGTGCCTTACGCCTCGTCACCCGATTTCCACCAACATCAGTTCTGGGCCATTGTGTTGTTAGCTTCCATTGAGCAAAAGGGTTGGTTGTACCCTCATATGGCCTTGTGGTGGATTCCCTTATTTTAATTTTTTGCCCTTCATAATTCATGGCATAGTTTATATTCAACATACTGACATAAATGAATGACCCTAACATTACCCCGATCATGTATGCTAGTAAGCTTTTCCTCTTTGATCTTGAATCAGGACATATTTTCAGCACTAAGAAGGCAAATACCATCCATAGTTTTCTGCTCAAATTTGCTACTATAGGCATTGTCTTAACTTTGGCAGAAACATTTTTGTAGCAATCTTTGAGGCTCAGCAGAAGCAGGCACAAGAGACTCAATACAACCTCAGACAGCAGGCTACATGCTTCCTTAAGCTGTTCCTTAGTGCCAAGCGTCTCTAGTCTCTCAATGTCTCTAGTATGCATAGTAACAGTAGTTTCCATAATGACTGACTCATGATCTGACCTAGGAGTAGGTGGGGAATGTTGCTCAGGTTTCTCACCAGGGGGAGACTCCTGTTGTCCCTGTTCTGAGCCGTCCATTTTGTCTCTTTCCTATAACTTTATACAGAAAACCGACATTGTACTTTTGGTGATATCCATTGCTGGAATCCTGTCCTCACGGCATTGTAGGACTATGAACCTGCAAGTGATAGAAATGAACAACGAACTGAACATGGATTGTACTGAAATGAAGTGAAACATTTAGTGAACCTCTTAAGAGTGACTAATAACGAGTTTTATAGATAGTTTAATATTTCTAAAATTTAAAGTATAACCAATTGCTTAATAAATTCAACTATGTCTTTGCAGACACTCATATGATAATCACGGACCAAGAATGGAAGAATACATAATCATGAGTCTCTGTAACAGTGGGTTGTAACAGGTTTCCTTAGGCATGGATGTGCCCCCAACCCACCCCCACCCCACCCCCACCCCTCACTAGAGCAGCCTAGAATGGGCTATGTTGTAATATTAATGCACTGTATCAATAGCATGGAAAGTGGGGATTGATTACATGGGAATAGTAGCCATGCATGTATCTTTGCTAGTGGGGTTGCTTTAGGAGGCTTTACAAAGGGAAAGGCGTGAGTGCGTGAGTAATAGATGTTTTCAACAACTGAGGTCATATTCATGGCGAGAACTACATTACACAATTTAACAGACGAATGTGTCAGTGCCCGCGCATATGTGCACCACACACATCCTGGGGGGATAGAAACGATGAGAAATAAACCCTTTTATACTATGGTTATCACGTTTCAGCACTGATTTCCGGTGCCCAACCCTGATAAGCTGATGCATTTTAGCACGTGCTAAGGCACTGTGGAAAATTTTGATACAAGTTGTTACGTTGGCATATGCTCTAAGGGTATTCTGGCCGTCGCGTGCACTGCTTGCCAGCGGTTCTACTATGAAAATGCCCCAGGGAGGCACGTCAACGTCCGGTCCACTCGCTGGGGAAGACGCAGTGTTTTGATTCACATCGGGGCTCTGTCGCCGACGGAAAATGTCTAAATTGAGGAGAATTACATATGCCATCATGGATTCTAGCCCAGCACGACTTATATATGTGTATTTACGTTCACCTCTCTTGTCAAAGGCTCCAGCTTGCTGTATTTACAGTGTAAATGGATTATATATATGTGCCTGCATACCAATGACTTGGCACAGAACATCAACAGGTATTCCAAAATGGCGGAGGATCTTCCACCTCAATTCACAACAAAAATCAGTGCATTTCCTGGCTTTATAAGGTAAAATAATTAACTTAATGGTTGAAACCATGGTATAAACGTCATAGTACATGTGTCATACTAGTGATTGGCATGATCAAGTTGTCATATGAGAAATATCATATGACTAGTGGTGTAAGGAGTAAATACATCAGGCTCATAATAAAATAATGTTATTTCCAGTTGTCACTGGTTTATTCAGCTTTAGGCAACATGTAAGAAATATCAATCATACAGTAGTTAGTATGTAGGTAATTAGTACATACAGTAAACATACAGTAATTTATAAAGTACAATGTTCAGTTCCACTCCACCTGTGAGGTATTAATAATGCAGTGTCCAGCATACTTCTAGGTGGGTTCCCACACCTAGCTCCTGACCTGCTGCTTAGAGGAATAATGTAATAATGGATAACTTTACCCTCTGGTGGAAGTCTTGAAGAAGATAGCCTCTGGCCACTAATGGTAGGAAACCAATGCCTGTCTAGCATAGTTTCACCATAGTGCAGTGGTATAGCAGGTAGCAGGAGATGACTGGAGATGTTACCTCTAGAGCGGTTCTTGGTGATGTGTCCTCCTGGAGGTGCAGACAGGCTATTTGTAGCAAATCTAGGAAAAGCACCTCCAGACTGACTGGAGCCAGCAGCATCTGCCTAACTCTACAATTGTTTGAGGGGACCCTTTCAAGTGTCACAGGGGGACAAAGGACCCCCATGGACGCCGCTATGGCCCCCATTGTCTTGGTCGGTTCTGCATCTTTAGACCCTCATATCTCGGCCGTTTATGCTTGTATAACCGCCATTTTGGGCATGCGCAGAGCTGAATGTGCCAAGATTATAATGCCCGCTGGATAGGCGCGTAACTCCCGCCGGTTTGTCTGTAGCTCACTCGGAGGTCGATTCAGTCTTCATGGCGTAACTTCCTTAATACTGGGAGTTCAGCCTTGATCTTGGGCTCATTCTGACCGTCTAATTATGGGCTTTCCATAGAATTTTTGATATTTGACCTAGGTCGCTCAGGAGCGACGCTAGAGCGACCGGAAGGTTATGGCGTCGTGCTTATGTAACCCATTGTTCAGTCCTTAGAGTGCTCAGACACTCATGACGGCGTCAGCGGTGCTCAGGCACCCGTGACGGCCGGTTGCATTCACTTACAAGTTATTAATTTGTGCATTGAACCATTAGGTCGGACCTTTTGATGTCATAAACTTAGTCTAACTGACTGTGGCTGGTGTGCAGTGGGGCATGAACGCTCTTATGTAAAGTTTGAGCGCTCTTATAGCTCTTAGAACCAACCTATGTATTAATTTCATAGATATTTCTTTGATTAATACAAAATATGTTACAATTTATGGAATAATAAAATGGTATATCATAGAATACTCCCTCTCCCCCGAAAGAATGCGAAACTCCGTCATTTCGCCGAGGGAATGTACAATTTATACAATTTTTACCTTATTTTTGGAGTTATATACTGTTTTGTAAGAGGATTTGAAGTAATGGGGAGTGCTTCAAATGCAATTTTTGTGGTAGAGCTTTGTCAGTATAAACAATTTTCTCCTGGGTATAAGTACATTTCCGAGTTTCTATATCTTACTATACCAGAGCTTATTTGCTTATGTAACATCAATTTTGGGTACAATTTTCCATTTTTATGTACAACATACAATTTGGCAAATAGTGTGCAATTTTGGCATTTAATATTCAATTTAGCGTGCAAATTGAACATAAATGACAATTTCAGTGTGCAAATTTACAATTTCGCGTGTAATTGCGTTCAATTGACAATTTCAGTATGCAAATATATAATTTTTGCGTACATTTGGCAATTTAAGTGTGCAAATATATAATTTTCGCGTATATTTGGCAATTTTAGTGTGCAAATATATAATTTCGCGTACATTTGGCAATTTGAGTGTGCAAATATATAATTTTCGCGTATATTTGGCAATTTTAGTGTGCAAATATATAATTTCGCGTGCATTTGGCAATTTTAGTCTGCCAGTGTATAATTTTGCGTTCAATTGATAGTTTCTGTATGTACAAATATAATTTTGCGTACAGCTTGGATACACCTAGAAATGTTGATTTTCAAAAAATCTGACTTCAGTGTATGAATTGGGTACAGACATACAGTATAATGTGCAACATATAATCCAAATGTAAATTGGATACAACTTACAATCTAGTGTGCAAACATACAATTTTAGTGTGCAAATTGGGTACGAGCGTACGATCTGGTGTGCAAACATACAATTTTTGTGTGCAAATTGGGTACAAGCGTACAATCTGGTGTGCAAATATACAATTTTAGTGTGCAAATTGGGTACGAGCGTACAATCTGGTGTGCAAACATACAATTTTAGTGTGCAAATTGGGTACAAACGTACAATCTAGATTACACTATTCAATTTATGGGATTTGAGACAAATTTTTCCGAGGGCCGGAAAAACAAAGTACTTCATGTACAATAGGCTTGTTTGTCTCTGAGTTACTCATTGATTTTGCTATATGGGTGTATTAATTGGCAATTTCGGCAGTGGGCCGCTGCTTAATTGACTATTCCCCTAGCCTTTTGAGTATGTGTCCCTGAAAGAGATTTATTTGGTGAGTATCTTAAGTAAACATGTTTTATGTCAACAATTTTCTCAACAAATTTTTTTTTTTTTTTTTTTTTTTTCATTCATTTTTCCAAC
The DNA here is from genome assembly GCA_949317995.1 of Acholoe squamosa. Classification (NCBI taxonomy): domain Eukaryota; kingdom Metazoa; phylum Annelida; class Polychaeta; order Phyllodocida; family Polynoidae; genus Acholoe; species Acholoe squamosa. The sequence goes on from OX439052.1 coordinate 22,410,634, forward strand.
AATTTTCTTGGATACCTAAAGTGTGTTACTTTAAGTAAACCTTGGCATAGTATACAAGTGCTGGTGGGTACAAAAACTGTCTTAGTTATCTACCTGCATTCATGTATATTAATGTTAGATTTGTACAATTTTACAATTTGTAATTTGCAATTTCGCAATTTTGCGCGTATATGCGCGCATTAATCATTGATTTTGTGAGAATACCATAGATTTTCATATTATACATCAACAAGTGGCTGTGTATATAATTTTTTTTCTAATACTTTGATAATTTCATTGACAGTGGAGGTGTGTCAGGAGTGAGGTGTGAGTCTCCTCCCTGGTGTGCTCATGCAGTGGTGGCACTTGAGGTGTTAGGTGCCAGATTTTGGCATGTGTCTGTGGCAGTGCCTAGCTTGGTGTCAGTGGTTTAGAAAATTAGCAATAGTCTGCATGTTTGACCTTGCGGTCTCCTCCTGTTGTTCGTCAATAATTATATCTGTTGTATTTTCCAGTGCTGTCATGGTCACCGGGCTGGTGCCACAATCATTCTGGAGAAGCATGGAGTAGTACAGTCCTTTGTTTTTAAGGGCTGGTATAGTGCTGAACCTAGTGCACCAAGGTAGGTGTATCACCTGAGGGAGGTGATAAGCAAATTCTCCTCTCTGTGTTGTTATAACTGCTGGTCCATTCCAGGTAAATATAGCCTTAGGTAGTGGGAAGGTTTTAACCACTATATCCTTATAGGTAGGGGCAGCTGCTGATTTAATCTCATCAAATTCATGTGGTATTGGCCTCAAGGGTAGCGCGAAGTTTGAGTCTCCACAATATATTTTAAAATATATTGTGGGGTTTGTGCGCTTGGCCACATTTTTCTTGCCACAGTGTGTCTGTGCAAATTTCTTAAGGTACTTCATTATTCTGTAGGCTGAGTAGATGGTCAGGGTGAATAATATAGCAATTATCAGGGTGTGGGTTTCCTGAATTGTGAGGAAGGGGGTGTGGGTTTCCTCTGTAGGGGTTAATTTGGTAGGATTCTTATCTGGGAGCAATTTGTGTAGGGGCAGCTCGGTGACTAGTCTGAATGCTTTGGCTGTAGGCAGGTAGGCTACAGTCCCTCCTAGTCTGTATAATTTGAGTAGTATGTATACTATAAAAATGTGAGCTGATATCCCTAGGATGAGTGCTAAGCTTTGGAAGATTGGATGCTCTGTAACTCGACGTAGGTATGATTCCTCGTAGCGCGTTTCCATTTCCTTATTAAGGTTGGAGGCATCTTTTAATACTGTTTTGGCAAAGGGCTCTAAATTTAGTTGAGTAATATCATCCATGATTGGATTTTCCTGTAGTTTTTCTAAGGTTCTAGAAAGGTTTACTACTGGGAAATTTGGAAGATTCTCTCTTTCATCTGGTTTGGTTTCAGAAATTTGGTTAAGTGCTGCCATGAATGGTAAATTAATTGTCTTGAGAATGTAATGAAATGATAAGGTTGAGTTACAGGGCAACCTTGTGTTTGGAAGAGAAAATTCTCCTACACTGATCGTGCACCCACAGGGTACACCTATGATTGAGTAGGACTGGGCTTTTCGAGTTTCAGACGTTTTACCATGGCAGTTGATAAAGTAATGGGGTTCATTAGTAGTGACCAGATACTCATCTTCAGAAATGGAAATAGCATGGGTGGTAGGTGCTTGCAGTGGTGAAACTGTAAACTTGCAATGTTCCTTAATCTGTTGAGCCTGGTTAGTAAAAATGGCTACAGGGCATGTAGGCCTGTGTTTATAGATTCTACCATTTACATCTCTGCATACTTTTACTGTAGTACCTTCACATGCCTGCATATCTGCTGAGTCCAATTCGATGAATAATGATTCGTCGTAAGATACTGCTAGAAACTCAGTTGTGGTTTGTAGTTTGGTGACTCCTCTGGTGGGGGTCTCCTGTGTGTCTATAGGCATGGGTGATGTAATCATTTGGTACAGTTTGAAGGTTGAGGTGGTAGATTGAATTATAATGTCCAGATGAATATATATATGGTGAGCTGAGTAAGTGTATGAGGTCAGCTTCTGTGAATAATAGAAATCTAAGTCATTAATTGCGACTTGTGCTCCAGGGTGTGTAATCCTAAGTTTGTTATTAATGTCAACTAGGTATCTAGCGAGGTCTGAGGGTGGTACTATATCAGGGGTTAGGATCCCTGATGATAGCATCCTCAGGGCTGCATTTGTCCTTTGCAGTGATTGAACTGTATTCATTCTTGCTGCTATGATAATTAATGCATCATTTAATACTTGCATTTTCTCCCTTTGAGTTTTCTCGTGCCTTGAATATGAGTCAAGTGACCTGGACAAGTTAGAGGCCCACAGGTTGACGGTGTCACCTATGGTGTTGATTGTGCTGTCCAGTACCTTCTTATCTTGGATGTATGCTTTGACAAACTTATCTTGTCTGTTTGTGATCTTTTCAATGAGATTAGCTGCTTCCTGATCCTGTTTAGCAAATTTTCTTAGTATTTCATCTATGTTCTTGAGCTGTCCCATTACTTGGTTTACATCTTCTACTGTGGCTAGACCTAGCACACCGCGAAACAGGGGTGCTAGAAAACCCAGTATGGCCTCTCTTTTGGCCTTGTCCAATGTGTTTATGGGGTTGGATAAGAACAATTTGATGGAGGCTAGTGTTTCATTTATCTCCTTGTCTGCAATTTCCAGCAAGGTGTCTAGCTCCTTAGCTTGTTGGATAATTTGGCCAGAGGTATGATCTTGTAGAGTAGGAGTGGTCAAATGGAGTATTCTATCCCTTATGGATCCTTGGGTAACGGGTGCCCGAGGTATCTTGTAGGGAATAGCTAACAACAATGTTGTGGTTGTATGTCCATTGACCAATGGTTGAGGGCTAGGTTTGAATACTACTCCTATGTTTTGTCTCACCACAGGTGTATAGCCTGCAGTAAGTGGTTTTATAGTATATAATAACAGCATAGTTAGCAGTATGGGTGAAACTCTCAGTCTCCCCATGGTGCTTGTGTAAAGCAAGTTTGCTGTTTAAAGTCTTGTCAAATTTGTAGTGATTTGGTGCTGGTAAAGTCTAAGTGTATGGTGTAACACTTTAAATGAAGTGGTTCAAACTGTACCTTTGCAAGATTGAGCTGTCTTGGCAATATGTCCGGTGAGTCTATAGAGGTTGACCAGTAAATGGTAAGGTCAGGTTGAAGGTGAAGTAGGTGTGTTCTTTATCCTAGTGCAGTCTCTCCTAATGGAGAAGTGGGCTGGCTAATTCCCAAGTGGGGTCCTGTAGACTTGTGTTCCAGACTGCAGCTGGATGAAGACTGATGGTGGGCTATGGTCCACAGTGCTTCTTATGTAGCCTACCCTACCCACATCCATTGTGGGCCTGGTATTGTTTCTCTGGAGTCATGTACCTAATCTCCAGTGTCTGCAACTGAGGGGTTCTATTGTGTAATCTGTGTACTGGTAATTAGCTCCTCCTGTCATCCAGGACAGCCATTCATGACCGTCTAGACAGTTGTCTGAGTGTAGCTTATAAGGTCAATTGATCTCTATAGACTGCTGTGTTGGCATAGCGCGCTCTTTCATGTGGGGATTAGGCTTTAGACACTCCATTGTGTTACCCTTACTCTTCTTAGACTTCATGTCTGCTTTACTTGGGGGGTCCCAGTCTTTGACCCTTTCAGAGGCAATAACCTACTGATATATTTACAAATTTGATTGGCTTTATATACATAGTAATTCATTATCAGTCACACATGTCTTATGTGTGGATGAAGAGAATTTGTAATACATTTTGAAAATCTTATGTCTTTTGGTATCTCAATCTTGTTTCTAATTTCTTGAAACTGCACCACACCTAGATGTCTTCCTTAGTATGTGGTGTGCAGGCCTAGGCTTGATAGGGCCTATGCCTGTGGTTTCTCTTGTAAGGGTGATATCATTTTTGTTCCTTACAATTTTGCTGTAGTATTTGGCCTCATGTGGAATAAGCCTGTGTGCAAATTCATTATTTCTGACAGCCATAACCTTTTTCAGTCTGTCTATGTGCACTGGTCTGGCCACCAATAGATTGGTGTCCAGGTTTTTGAGTTTGGCACTTGTCAAACTAGGTCTATCTACTACAACATATGGTCCCATAAAAAGGGGTTGAAGTTTCTTACACTCTGTGTTGGTCAGGATTCTTGGTATGTTTAGGTACACCATGTCGGTGACCTTGATTTCCTGTGGTGTAAGTTTCTTATCATATCTATCCTTCCTTTCCTTTTGTAGCTTGGCGACCCTTTCTATAGCTTTCCTCCTAGAGGTATCTTGATTTGTTATCATGTTAGCTACATGGTCTGCTACTGTGGATATGTCTTCCTGTATTCCCAGCCCTAAGTCCATTGGGGTGGCTGGGTTTCTTCCATGGAGTAGGAAGAAAGGGGTGAATCCTGTGGTTTGGGATTCAGTGTTGTTTAATGCAAAAGTTATGGGTTCAATAAATGAATCCCAATTGTTTTGGTGCTTTGAGCAGAATGCTCTGAGTGCTGTGCCTATGCTAGCATTGAATCTCTCTACAAGCCCATTTGATTGTGGCCTGTATGGTGAGGAGAATTTATGTTTGATCTTGAGGTGTTTAGTTAACTTTGTGAACTTTGCACCTGTATAACATGTCCCATTGTCTGTTTGAAGAGTGGCTGGTGTTCCATGATGACAAATTATATTCTTGTAGAACTCTGCTGCTGTTGTCTCAGCTTTTAAGTCAGTAGTAGCCCAAGCTGTTGCATATCTGGTAGCATAATCTATGCAGACTTGTATATGTTTGTTTCCCCTGGCAGTTGTGGGAAGTGGTCCCACCGCGTCTAGGTTTAGGAACTTCATTGGTGAAGTCATGTACTCTCTCACTGTCATTGGTGTTTTGTGTGAGTGTACTTGCCTTTTTGCTGTGAGGCATGTGTGGCAGGTGGAAACATATTTTGTTGTGTCTGCTAGCATAGACTTCCAATATACCCTAGGTCGGAGTGCTGACAGCATCCTACCTGAACCAAGATGGCCGCCGGTAGGTGAGTCATGGAAATACTGTAGTGTACTTGTTACCCATTGCTGTGGTATAACAATTTGAAGTGGTACAGTATTGGTTTTTCTCCAATTTATGGGGCATATATGGACTAATGTACCATTTACCAAGGTGTATGTCTGGCCTTGGTTGATGATTCTATTTCCTTGTGCTTTTGGTGCAGGCAAGGTCCCATCCTCAAGATACTGTATGAGGGGCAGTAGGTCCTTGTCTTTCCTTTGTTCCAAGCCAAGGTTTGTACCTGAGATGGATGTGTCGGGAATCTGATCCAGTAGTTGATTTATATCTAGCACATGTTGTTTTATTCTGTCTCTTTCTTTTTCTTTTTCATCGACTATTGGCCTATCTTGTGCCTTTTGTTGGGGTGTGTCACTCTTGTTTTGGTGTGTAGGCTCCTTTGGAGGGCCTATTTTCGCCTTAATGGGAGTGGCAACCTTTTTCTTTAAAGGCACAATTTGCTTTTTGTCATTCTTCTTTGTCTCAGAGTTCTTTGACTTAGTAGATGCAGTGTCTTTTGTGACATTTTTCCTGGCAGGTGGGGTTTTGGTAGGTTTGTTTCCTGTGACCTTTTTCTCATTTAGAATAGTTTGTGATTGTGTGGGGGGTTTTGGTGTGCCCTCCTGAATCATTTCTCTAGTCATTGAGCGTGTGGTCATAGGACACAAATGGTTTGGTGTTTCCTCTCCCTGCATTGGTTCAAAGAATCTGACTGATTTAGAAGTTGCTTGAGTAATAGCATATATTGTGTCTTCTGGATCTTCATCATCTGAGTCAGGTGGGGTGAAGGGTGGCTCCTTAGGAGTTGCCTTCACTATCTGATTGAGTGATGAGAATTCAATAGGCTCGAAGTCATTATCTGGAAAGAGTTGTGAGTATTCTCTCTCACAGTGGCAAAACACATAGTGTGTAGATTGCTTCAAGATACCCCTAATGGGTGTCTCTGGCCTTTCAATGGTGTTGGGTGGATCATCCCTTTTGAATGGTACTTTCTTTGTTACTTTTGCAAACTTGGTTCTACTGGCTGCTCTAACTCTCCTTGGTGGGGGTGGAGGGTTAGTCATGGGTCCAGAGTCTGGGTATTCTCTTCTAGACATAGCATCTGGTGGTGTGTTATCATCACCCTTCACGTGTTGGATGGTGAATGAAAATTGTTGTATGTCTAGAGCCCATCTGGCCCATCTATGTGTGAGTCCTGTATTGGTTAATAGTGGGATTAGGGCTGCATGGTCTGTGTATAGTTGGAAGTGTCTGGTCTCTAGATAGTGTCTAAAGTGTAATACTCCATACACTACTCCCAGTAGTTCTCTCTCTGTGGTATTGTAATTTCTCTCATGTTTTGAGAGGGTTCTACCTGCAAAGGCTACTGGTCTGAGCACTCCTTCATTATCTCTCTGTGAGAGTACAGCTCCTAAACTCACATTGGAAGCATCAGTTGCCAAACTGAACTCTTTCTCATAGTTTGGATATCTGAGAAGAGCATTGGTACAGAGGGCATGCTTTAATGTTTTGAAAGCATTATCTGCCTCTTCTGTCCAGACAAATGCTTTGAGATGTGTCTGTAGATCATATAATGGTCTAGCAATTTGGGCATAACCTTTGATAAACTTTTTGAAGTATTGGCATAGGCCTGTGAAGGATCGGACATTTTTGACTGATTTTGGTGTTGGGAAGGTTTTGATTGATTCCACCTTTGTGGGAGATGGTTGCAGTCCCATGGGTGTGACTCTCATTCCCAAGAAGTCTATTCTGTCTATGAAGTATTCACATTTTGATTTCTTCAGTTTGAGTTTACCAACTCTTAGGCTGTTGAACACATCTTCCAGGTCATGGAAGTGTTGTTCGATTGATGGTGATAATACCAATATGTCATCTAGGTATGGTAGGGCACATTTGTACTTGAGTTTGTTCAGAATTAATGTGACTAGATGGCAGAATCCCGCCGGTGCCGTCGCTAAACCCATCGGCATCCTTTCATAGACATATTTTTTGTCATTTGCTATGAATGCGGTTTTATGCTGATCCTCCTGTCTTATAGGAATTTGAAAGAATCCCTGTTGGGCATCTAGCTTACTGAATACTCTTGGTCTGAGTGACCCTATCATGTCTAGAGTGTCATCGGCCCGGGGTGTAGATAAGGCTTGATTTATCGTGTTCTGGTTCAAATAACGAAAATCTGTGACGAGCCGATGGCCTCCCGATGATTTTTGTACTAAAAAGGATCTGGAGGCCCAGGGGCCCTCGGCACATTCTCTCAGAATGCCCTGTTGTACTAGCCTTTCACACTCTTCCCCTATTGCGGCCTGTTTTTCTGGTGTTTGTCTATATGGTAGGAAATGACATGGTACTGCCTCAGGTTTTACATGTATTGAGTGTGTATACAGGTGTGTGGCACCAATGTCTCCATCTTTTCCTACAAATACATCATCATACTTGGTCAGCAGTGATTTTAATCTATCATGCTGATCTTTGGATGTGAGCACAGATTTTGGTGGAACATTCTCTTCCAATTCTGGCTCGAGGTCATGTGCCTCACTATGTATAGCAGCTATTTCAGAGAGTCTGATTGAGTTGGGTTCAGGGTCAGCATATGTGGACTCACAGTCTGAGTCTGTGTCACTGAATTGAGTTACATCCTCAGGCCGTATGGCTGAGATGGATTGATCAGTGTGTGGGGTAGTGTCTGACACCTGTTGAGGTTTTTCTAAATCAGATTCCTTGACTTCCTGAAATAGAGCTATGATGGCACCCTTTTTGATTTTATGTGGGCGCCTGCTGGTGTTGAGTAACACTAGGGGATGTTTGTTATTTTCCCTGGGGGTTACTGCTGCCCTTTGAACTAGATATGGGGCATTGTTATTTCTTTGGAGGTTATCTACTACTCCAGTCTTCCCTTGCAGTGATTGAGTAGATGTGACCTTACCCAATACTGCAAGTTCAGAGAATGGAGGGATGGTAAAATCCCTCACTGCCCTAATGGGTTTGAGAATTTGTTCAGGATCAACATTAAATTCAATTTGAGATTTTGTAGTGCTTAAGAAATCTGTGCCGAGTACAATGGGCTGTGTGAGGTTGGGTATTACAGCAAATTGGTATTGGAATCTGACACCTTGGATTCTAAAGTTCAGCATAGCTGAATGTCTAACATGACACACCGATCCATCTGCCAAGTGGATGTTGATTTTAGATTTCCTCAGTTGGATATGGAATCTCTTTTGGAGATCCATGAGGAATGATTGTCTGACACAGGTGATAGTAGCACCTGTATCAACCAAACATTGTACATCTGAAACATCATATAGATTTGCATTGATACAGCCATTTTGAAGAAGTACAATAGAAAGCTTGGTACTCTCACCTGTATCCTTTGATGATGAATCTGGTGGGGTGATGTGTATCACTGATGGACGTCTCTGTCTGTTAGATGGTAGATTGGCACTAGCAATTGTCTCTGGTTGGATCTTTGTTAATCCTGATTGATTGTTTGTATTTGGGGTGTCACAGTGCACTGGCCCATCGGCACTGTGACATCCTAGTTTTCCTGGTTCTGTGGGGTGGTTGAGATGCTTGCCACCAGGAGTTTGGAGATTTGATCCATCACATGAGGTGGTATTTGGGGGTTACTTTGTTGGTTCCCCTGGTAACCTCTTGTGTCAGGTTTGTAATCCTCCTGGCGTGGGTTGGAACCCTGGTTATATTGACCAGAGTTGCTGTATTGACCGGAGTTGTTGGATCTCTGGTTGTTGTAGGCGCCATTGTTGTTGTAGGATCCACTGTTGTAGTTCCTATGTGGACTCTGGCCCCTACTGTTGGATCCTTGACTATAGGATCCAGTGTTGTTTGAACCCTGGCTGTTGTTGTAGGATCCACTGTTGTTGTAGGATCCAGAGTTGTAGTTCCTATGTGGACTCTGGCTCCTACTGTTGGATCCTTGATTATTATAGGATCTGCCATTACTTGGGGTTCTGTCTCTCCTATCACTGTATGAAGAGTTACCATTGTTGGAGTTGGAAGAGCTGTTGTCTTTCCTACTGTTGTGACCCCCCCGGTTGTTGTTGTTGCCCCCTCTACCTCTACCTCTATTGGATTGGTAGTTGGGGTCATAGTTATTTCCTCTGTATCTACCGGTAGGGTCTCTTGATGCAACCTTAGCTTCCTGTTGCCTTACATGGGCACTAGACATTAGGTTAACATCTTCATCTGAACTAGTGCTGATTTCCTGGACCTTTTTCTTAGTAGGCTGTGGGTTGGTTTCTGCATCCCTTACCTTCCTAGATCTTTCTTGGGTCTCAACCTCTAGGGCTAGGTCTAGGGCTTGGTCAAAAGAGTCTATTTTCTTGTTCTCAAGAGCTATAGAGATCCAGGGCCTCATGCCTTGGGTAAATGCCTTGCTTAGGGTTTCATCATTCTGACGTTGGGCATTACACACTTTCCTGAGATGGCATGCATAGTCTAGAACAGGTTCATCTATCTTTTGTGCACGGAGTGCAGTCCTTGAGATTATATTGTCTCGAGTAGCAAAATACTCTTTTAATTTACTCACTACATTGGTCCATGTCAACATATCAGGTGTGGCACTCTCCCTGAAGGATTCAAACCAAGCTAGTGCTTGTCCTTCGAGGTACTTGGGTAAATATGTTACCATGGTGTCACTGTCTGTCACTTTGTACTTATCCTTCAGATATTCTGGGAATTTGTGATCAATGAATAATGCTGTTGACATGAGTGGTGATGGGTGTGAAAAGGTTTTGGGTTTTGTTACCTCATGTATCCTGATCTTTCTGTCGTCCTGCTGTTTATTGTCTATGAGCTTGGTCATGTTGGACACCATGGAGATTATGATGTCATCTTTGGATCCAGAGGCAGATGGTGTGACAACAGGTGTGATGGCAGGTGTGGGAGGCTGTGGGGTCTGGGATGATACCATTTTCATGAGATCTGCTATCTGTTGTTGTTGTCTCTCTAGGGACTTCCGCTGATCTTCCATGGCCTTCTGTTGAGCATCTATTGCTGCATTCCTCTCTGCCAGTTGTTGGTTGAGGATCCTCTCCCTTTCCTCCTGCTGGGACTTGTTGGTCTCTAGGGCAATAACTGCATCTTGGATGGCCTTCTCATAGGCCCTTATCTTCTCAGCTGTCTGATTAGGTTGGGGGCCTTCATCGGTGTCCATGATGGAGGGTGTGGGGGAGGTGTCTCTGGAGGAGTGGCTGTCAAAGGCTGGAGCTGGGGTGGAGGATCTAGATGAGGGTGTGGATCCACCCCCTGAGGCAGATCCTTCTTCCCCTGAGGTAGATAGCGTGAGTTGGGCGTCCTGTAGAGATCCCTGGGAAATGTTGGATCCCTGAGAACTGGTTGTTCCCTGAGTAGACAGGGTGGGAGGTGTGGGGTCTACTGAGTGTGGGACTGTTGTATTGGAGGCTGGTTTGCCTCCTGTGGGCCTCCTAGATCTAGGTGGGAGGGAGACCTCTTCAACAGGCCCCTGACTACGTAAGGTCTTTGTGTGTTGTTCTGCCAGCTTGACTGATAAGGCCTTGATGTGTGTGGTGGACCTCACTGACGTGTGGGAGACCTCACTGACGTGTGGGAGACCTCACTGACGTGTGGGAGACCTCTCTGACGTGTGGGAGACCTCACTGACGTGTGGGAGACCTCACTGACGTTTGGGAGACCTCACTGACGTTTGGGAGACCTCACTGACGTTTTGGGAGACCTCACTGACGTTTTGGGAGACCTCACTGACGTTTTGGGAGACCTCACTGATATATGAGAGATCTTACTGTTGTGTGAGAGATCTCTTTGATGTGTGGGAGATCTCACTGATGTGTGGGAGATCTCATTGATGTGTGGGAGATCTCACTGATGTGTGGGAGATCTCATTGATGTGTGGGGGATCTCACTGGTATGTGGGAGATCTCACTGGTATGTGGGAGATCTCACTGGTATGTGGGAGATCTCACTGGTGACCTTGGTGGGTATGGTGTCAAGGTCAAGGTCACTGGGTGGGTGGAGTGGGTTTAACTGTGTGTATGCGGTACCAGCTTTAATTTACTGTGTGCATGATTGTTCCCAGTTGCGGTACCAGCTTTAACTTACTGTGTGCATGATTGTTTTTAGTTGTGTTACCAGCTTTAAATTTTATGAGCCTGTGAGATATGGGATCTTAGTAGGATGTTCTCCACCACTTTGTCATACTAGTGATTGGCATGATCAAGTTGTCATATGAGAAATATCATATGACTAGTGGTGTAAGGAGTAAATACATCAGGCTCATAATAAAATAATGTTATTTCCAGTTGTCACTGGTTTATTCAGCTTTAGGCAACATGTAAGAAATATCAATCATACAGTAGTTAGTATGTAGGTAATTAGTACATACAGTAAACATACAGTAATTTATAAAGTACAATGTTCAGTTCCACTCCACCTGTGAGGTATTAATAATGCAGTGTCCAGCATACTTCTAGGTGGGTTCCCACACCTAGCTCCTGACCTGCTGCTTAGAGGAATAATGTAATAATGGATAACTTTACCCTCTGGTGGAAGTCTTGAAGAAGATAGCCTCTGGCCACTAATGGTAGGAAACCAATGCCTGTCTAGCATAGTTTCACCATAGTGCAGTGGTATAGCAGGTAGCAGGAGATGACTGGAGATGTTACCTCTAGAGCGGTTCTTGGTGATGTGTCCTCCTGGAGGTGCAGACAGGCTATTTGTAGCAAATCTAGGAAAAGCACCTCCAGACTGACTGGAGCCAGCAGCATCTGCCTAACTCTACAATTGTTTGAGGGGACCCTTTCAAGTGTCACAGGGGGACAAAGGACCCCCATGGACGCCGCTATGGCCCCCATTGTCTTGGTCGGTTCTGCATCTTTAGACCCTCATATCTCGGCCGTTTATGCTTGTATAACCGCCATTTTGGGCATGCGCAGAGCTGAATGTGCCAAGATTATAATGCCCGCTGGATAGGCGCGTAACTCCCGCCGGTTTGTCTGTAGCTCACTCGGAGGTCGATTCAGTCTTCATGGCGTAACTTCCTTAATACTGGGAGTTCAGCCTTGATCTTGGGCTCATTCTGACCGTCTAATTATGGGCTTTCCATAGAATTTTTGATATTTGACCTAGGTCGCTCAGGAGCGACGCTAGAGCGACCGGAAGGTTATGGCGTCGTGCTTATGTAACCCATTGTTCAGTCCTTAGAGTGCTCAGACACTCATGACGGCGTCAGCGGTGCTCAGGCACCCGTGACGGCCGGTTGCATTCACTTACAAGTTATTAATTTGTGCATTGAACCATTAGGTCGGACCTTTTGATGTCATAAACTTAGTCTAACTGACTGTGGCTGGTGTGCAGTGGGGCATGAACGCTCTTATGTAAAGTTTGAGCGCTCTTATAGCTCTTAGAACCAACCTATGTATTAATTTCATAGATATTTCTTTGATTAATACAAAATATGTTACAATTTATGGAATAATAAAATGGTATATCATACATGGCTAGGCTTCCACTCAGTCCTTTTATCCCTGGATAAAGGACCTAGTGGAAGCCCAGCCATGCATTATGCCCGAATTAAGTGGGCTAGGGAAGCCCAAAAAAGGGAAAGGCATACGCTTGTATTAATAAGTCTACCCCTCCCTGTCCATTCTTTGCCTCTCTGTCTTTCTGCATATCTGTCTCACTGTGGGTCTAAAATACGTCTTGATAGTGCAGTCTCTCCCCTTCACCCATTCCATTTTTCTTTCTAGCCATGCTTAATTGCTATGATGCTACATAACTACATTTAATCTACCTCACAAAAACGAATGGCCCCCCACTTTCTTAAAAAAAACATGGTATTACCTGGCATGGGCCTGCATGCTGCAGCTTTCCTTCCTAATGTTTCCAATATTACCATTACAACCCCACCCACACTGACCTAGTCTGTTCCCCTACCTGCCCCAACAGTACATTGATTACCTGGCCCAGACCTACCTGTATTTACCTTAAAAGGTGCTCAGTAGGTTAACATGGGACTCAGTAGGTAGTCCCAGTACTGCAGCCTTAAGCTCTCCAGTGCTACAACTTCCACAGGTGTATAATAATACAGTCAGGTGTGTAGTATTGTAGAACATCCAGTGCTAAATGCTGTGTGTGTGTGGGGGGGGGGAGGGTGTCCAGTGGTCAGGTCTAGAAGATCCAGATCCAAATTTACACCTGTAGATTGTATCGAAACACCTGTGGTAGCTTCCCCCTGCTGTAGGTGCGCTGACACGTCGGCTGCCAGTGTGTAGGGGGTGAGGGCTGGGTATTAAAGGTGAGGGGTGCCTAGGTGTGTCTATGTGTGTTTGTCTGTGGCGGGGTGGGGGGCGGGGGTCCTGCTTGGCTGGCTCCCCCTCCCCCACTCTCCCATCCCGGTCTCCCCTGCACCTGCTTGATCCTTTAATAGAACAACGAGTGTTCGTAAAAAATTGTTCAGTACCCACAAGAATTGTTCAGTATCCGCAAGAATTGTTCAGTACCCGCAAGAATACCCCAGTACCCGCAAGAATGTCCCAGTACCCCCAAGAATATTTTTTTTAGAACAATAATTTTTTTGGTATGTCCTATTAGGGGCTCCGTACTACGCACTATGCATAACACATCTCGGCCTTTTATCATTTTTCCCACTAGGAGTAAGGCAATTTATTACTGGAGTAATATCACAAAAAGTTTTTATTACCAGGTTCATGTAGGTAAACGAAAGTTTTAAAAGCTAATAAAACAAACTGTCTTGCATCTCTCGCCAAACCGTTATCCCCTGCGAAAGTGGCTTTTCCCCATGGAAGTTTGAAGTTTCAAAAGTTTATTGGCCATAAAAATTATAATAAGGACACTAACATTATTATTTACATGTAGCCATATAATTATGCTGGTCAGTGAACTTTAATTAATGTTGATTAAGCAAGATCAAAGATCGATCATTTCAATTTAAGGGAAACAACAAAAATGATCTTCATCCTAGAACATTATAATTATTCATACATTGAGTTTTTGAAATGGAATTATGTTCCTCAGAAAAGCATTATAACCTTACAATATGATCAATGATCTATATGCACAGAGATTTCTTATTTTTCGAACGACCCCGCTTTCTATGTCTAAGATCTTGCCCTGTAAGATCCTATTGAAGGAAGTCAACATTCCGCTGGTGCTGGGAAAGGCTCTAATAGCTTTCAGACTGCCTACGGCCAACCAGCATGACCCAGATAACCAACATGACATAGTTAGCCATCGGACCATAGCTGAAAGGGGCTGCCACACATATGGGGCTCTACATGTAAAAAAAATTATTTAGGTTACAAGGCATGCAATTTGGAAAGGTAGTGGGGATTGATACAGCCCCTACTATGCGAACATGTGGGCCTTGTCAAGAGTCTATTTGCAGATGGTTACTTTTGGCTCCCCCTGTAGTCTAAGGAGAAACTAATATACAGTGCAAACACACAGACCCCCTGAGCTTATAAATGCTTCTCTGTGGTCCCAGTACTCTGCTGTTACACTGCACAATATCTGTATTACCAGTTGTAACTCCAGATCAACATGGCAGTTACCACATTGGGAGGTACGGGGTAAGACTTTACCTGAAATACATGTGTTTGTTGACTATATATTGATAATGTCCTATATCTACCGTTCCATAAAGATGACAATTGTTCTACTGAACTAACTACCAACAGTGGAGCAGCTGTGTTCCCTGTTTCTGTGCATGAGGACATTGTAGCCTATGTAGGCCCTTCACACTCACTGTGTACATGAATACATGTGTCCCACACAGCCCGGAGGGCCTTATGCAGTGTAGTAGAGTGTTTCTCTACATTGTGATAGTACTAGTTGTGTAGGCAGGGTGTGGCACCTGTTTGTACAGTAATGGGGGGCCATATGCCTTTGTCTTCATGTCATATTCAGGACTCCAAATTTAGGCTAAAACCTAATTATAAAACAGGGGTGACAATTTCTAGGTGCACAATTGTCTTAAAGCATCATTTATTTGTTTACAGGCAGTACTGTGCAGTCAATACTGGGCTGCATCTAGTCAAATGTGATGTCATACTCTGCATGAGATACGGTAATGTTGCATATAGGGGCCGGGTCTTGAATAGGAGCCTCCCTTGAATAGGAGCTGGGGGTAGGAGTGTACTGTGTGTTTACCCTATTTATTTGAGGTTGTTTTAGCCTTATTTTCTGGTCGTTGTCTATAGGTGTAACAAAGTGTATTTTGGGGTTTGAGCTAGCTTCCTGTAAAGGGTAGAGTATGCCACTACCACAGCCCAGTACACCTATTAAGCCGTGCAGCGGTCCTACTCAAATAAAACCATTTACAGATACCTCCTGACTGAAGACTTTTATTGATTCATCTCCTCGGCTACTAACACGTCAAGCATAATAAGAGTACAAAGGTTCGTCAAATGTTCTGGCACTTCTTAGATAATCAACAATCAATTATGTTCTCTGGATGATATAGTCTTATCATAGTCTCTATCTCATTCCCACAGTAAGGTTTCCTTATGACAACTCCCACTCATTAAAATCACATGATGTTATACAGTAGGCAAGGCATAAGGCAAGCTCAGTCTGACTTTAACTCCTAAATAGGCAATGCAGTGTACTCGCATGGAAAGTCTGAATAGTTGTTATGATAGGCCCACCTTAAGGTGAGTCTTAAGCTCACGCAGGGATGTTCCCTGCATGAAGAGGGAGAGGCCTTCCTCAGGCCTGAAGTTTGCTGATGTTAATCACTGCTCTTAATTCCTATCTCCATTTTGCATGAAGTCCCTGGGCTGAGAGCCAATCATTCCCAGGCAGTGCTGTTCTGAGTCTTGAATGAATATGTCTGAGAACTTCTAAATCTCCTCAGCGGTGAAGGGTGGGGTTGCTTTTTCTGAATGTGCATGTCCAGTCTCCTCTAATATAATGCTTGTTCCCTCATATGGATAGGCTGCTTCCTACTGTGATTCAATAGGATCTGGCTGGTAAATGTTAGCTCAGATATGAGTGCCTAACTTTCAATGTTG
This sequence comes from Acholoe squamosa, assembly GCA_949317995.1. Classification (NCBI taxonomy): domain Eukaryota; kingdom Metazoa; phylum Annelida; class Polychaeta; order Phyllodocida; family Polynoidae; genus Acholoe; species Acholoe squamosa. Next base: position 22,426,701 of record OX439052.1, read on the forward strand.
TCTCCATGCTCCCTCTGAACGAACTCTCTGTTCCCTACTCAGAATTCCACAAATATATTATTTGAGGAGCATTGTTATCTCAATGCGCCTGCCCAGAGACATGTAGTTGTCTCATGACGTCACTAGCTCATATTTATTTCCCCTTTATTGCTCAACTTTGTAAAGTAGTTATTTCTTAATCTAATATTCTCCTCCCCATTATTCATCATTAATCCCTCTGATTCTGCTGGTCCTAAACTAATTATCTCTTTCATTTTCAGATGGAATCTCCTGTTTATCTCCTTCATCTCTCGGCTGGAGCAATCAAGCCTTCTGTCTCAAATCCTATTATGGACTCGAACATTACAATTTACACCCTAATTCTCATGGAACATGCTACCAATTTATTTCATTTAGGACCTTTTTGCCAATAAATATTCATTATTCTGTCTTGCCTTACTGCCTTTTTCTTCGCATCTCCCTTAAATCACTTTACATATCTCATCACTGTCGACACTGCTGATTACACATTATCATCCATTAGAGATTTCTCTTACACCATCTTACAGGAGGGCTATGAAATCAATATTGAATATAGGCCGGGCCTTTAATAGGGGCTGGGTGTGGCCGACTTTAGAAGACTAAAATAGCAGAATGTTAACTTAAGATTGGATTTCATTTTATCTAAGGTATTACAAATATGTCAGGAAATGACTGAAATGAGACTGAAAGTCAGGGCAAGGAGCCTTTAAAGCATTATACTACACTAAATTACACCTGAAAAGGTCAAGGGTCTGTGCCTATACTAAAGGGTATAAAAACCACCACTGTTCCTTGGAATCATGTGATCTGTGGTTTTATTTCATGTTTGGATCAGTGGGATACAGACGACCCATAGGATTAACATAGAAGCTCCGTATCTCACACCTTCATGAGATAACCCTTACACGTATCTCATGACCAGCAAGAGGACACCAAATGGTTATAAAACATGTAAATAATTATCTTTTCATGTAATTTCAAAAGAATTTTCAACATTTCTGACTCAGATAACTTGAAATAAATACTAAGATTCACGAGTAGTGGGAATGACTGAGTTTATCTCACTTGGCTTCGCCTCGCGAGATAATCCTCAGTTATTCCCACTACTTGTGAACCTTTGTCTATATACATGTATGTGAAACACAGCACCCACTGAAACAGATGTGATAGAAAAATGGGAAACATACAACCAACTAAAATGAATTGCCATGTGCCCATGCAAAGTGAATAAGATATGCCACTAGAGGGCAGCAGGGTCGTCACAAACCACAAATAGACTTCTGCTCAGACTCTACTATTTGATAGAGTCGGGTCTGAGCAAATTTTAGCTTTGCTCCCTTGAGCTCAAACATCATTCAAATTTTGTGAATGACTCTATTCTCTAGGAAATATTTGAATAAAATAAGATGAGGGCACAGGGAAATAGGAAAAGTCCATCATAATAGCCATGCAAATTGGGTCAGTCTGCAACCTAACCAGCCCTATCCTTATATATGAGTAGTGATCACTGAATTTGACATGGTAACATGGCAATTTGTTAAAATCGACATGGCCTTTAGTGACATGAGGTGAAAAAATTAGTGACATGACATGGGACTTCAAAGGTGCTTTCTTAAATTTGACATGGGACGTGAAAGGTTCTTAGAGGTGACAGGGGACATGGGGATTGAAGTGACATGAAAAATGAGCATTTCTTAAAATCGACATGTGACATGGGGGACCCCTCATCCAGACCCCCTTATATCTGTCTGGGAAAATTTCTTTCTATGGAGTGTTTTTCCTTATTAGCAGCACTTTACCTTTATCAAGGATTCCTGCATAGTCACCTAGCTGAAACGTTGACTCTTTTCCACTGGTATGTAAATGATGCATTTCGATTTTCAAAAGGGACTCCTTCACTACGAATCCAAATGCTCTAAAATGTAGAAGACCAGCACAAATATAATATATTCGTATCGTGACAAAGAAATCTCCATCTCAATTGACCCCTAGAGTTCGACTCTATTTATGAATTTAAAGTCAAACCCAGGATAAGGGTGCTATTTTTGTGTGTAATGAAGCTATACAGGAGTTACAGGATGAACAAAATACTCCAGGACATAGCTCCTCCACCTCTCACCTTCTGCAGCAAGTCCCTGATAAGAAGCCATCATGTTTTGAAAATAAAATGGACCAAATCCCCCAAATAGACAATTTGGAGAGCAATGGGGAGGATAGTAAAAGGGGCAGCTACTTTGGGTTCACTGGGAAGGAGCTAGGTATAGTGCAGTCATTATGTAACCAGTCTCATGGGGTTTTGGCAAATCTGGCGTAAATCTTGAAAATTTGCATACAGGGTCTTTAGATAATGCTGATATGATATCCAAGTGGATGCATCCATTTTCAAGAATGTTTCCCCTCTAAAATTTATGTTGAATATAGATTGCATGAAAATGATGAATAATTCTATAATAATCCCTTGTCATTTATCTAATAGGTTAATTTGCAAAACTGATCATGGTGTTACTCATTTATTACATGTACAGTTAGCCATAGAAAGTATATCATGTGATGTTTAAATCAAAACAGCAGGCCTAATTTGCATATGAAAATGAGGTAAGTATTTGTATGCAGCTCCGCCTTTGAACAACTGAGAGTTTACACCCTGATGGTAGAGTAGCTGTAGTCTATCTCAGGTAGACAAGAAAATTAACCAATCAGAGGGCAGGGACTTTTTCAGAAAGATGGCTGGTCTTTTTGCAGTAAATTCATGTCAATCGAAGGCACAAATTGTCAATTATCTCAGGATTGAGACATAACTACAAGACGTATAACTAGCATTACCACATCTAATTTTCAAATACATGCAAACTTTGTTAGAATTTTGCCTCTATCTGTACTAGAACTGAGTTTTTTTTAAAGATTATAGACACTGAACACTTGCTATGTATTGGAGGTAAAGCCCCATAGAATGGCTTTCATACATGGACCCCCTTGATAGGGATCGAGTTACACCTGCCATGTGTCTCCAGGCCAGTTCAGACATGGTGTTACTCATTTACCCCTCACAACTTTACCATACATACCTCAGTAATGATGAAGACATAGATTTGAAGCTATTGATCATAGGCATGTGATGGGCTTATCATTTCTTCATTTTGTTTTATTTTTTGGGTCTTATGGCTGTGGAAATGCATACAGAGTTAACAACAACTCACATAACCATTTTTATATAAAATGAAAGCTTTTTATATATATATTTTCACATGGATATTAAAGAAAGAGGGCACATGCACACACAAGTTTCTAAGAAATTTAAAGAAATCTGCCTTTTCTGCTTACCATATTTCATAGCTCAGGTTTGGGTAAATTCTTCTCAAAACATGTATACTAAACTGATGCCAGAGACCTTATCTTATTGGCTAAAATGGTTGTGATAACCTATGACATCATATAGAAACACCAGGTTACAGGATTTGAAGAAAATATATGTCAGGGTGGTGAAAAGATGGCTCATGTGAGAGTACCAATAGCACACTGGATATATGCTCCAATGCCCAATGTGGTAACAGGGCTCTACAAATCCCTGTGGCCAGTGCCTGGGACACAAAAATATTTCTCTGGACACAACTTATTTTTCAAGTTGTGTCCAGTGGACACAGTTTCTAAGCAAGACACAACATTTTCCTGATGGACACAACTTTGATTTGCCTTTGTGCCCAGTGGGCACACTGCTTTCAAACAGATTTGTCGAGCCCTGGATAATGCTACTATAACTTGACACATAGCATTGTATGAGATGCTAAATGATGAAAGTATGAAGATTCATCACAGTCATTGTGTTAGGATCTTGTATATTACACAGGCACCCTGTAGCATTATCCAAATCATTCCCAGCCTATATCTGGCTCATTCATGACCTATCCGGCTTATATTTGGCATATCCAACCCATTCCTGGCATGGGCATTGGGAGACATAGCTTATTCCTAATTAGCAGCAGGGTGACAAAGCCTATTCCAGGCCTATCCAGCTCATTCCTGACCTATCCAGCTCATCCCCTGCCCATCTACCTCATTTCTGGCCGATCAAGCTCATTTATGGCCATCACCTCCACATCTTCTGTCCATCTAGCTCATTCCGAGCCTATCCAGCACATTATTGGCCCATCTAGCACATTCTTAGGTCATCTAGCACATTCCTGGTCCATCCTGCTCAATCCTGGTCTATCTAGCTCATGCCAGGTCTATCTAGCTCATTCCTGGCATATCCAGCTCATTCCCTGTCTGTCTAGCTCATTTCAGGCCTTTCTAGCTCATTCCCTGCCCTTCTAGCTCATTCCAGGCCTATCTGGCTCATGTTTGGCCTATCTACCTCATTTCTGACCCATCCAGATCATTTTTGGCCAATCTAACTAACTTGCGGCCTATATAGCTCATTCCATGTAGCTCATTCCATAACCATTTAGTTCAAATCCTGTCTCATTCTCGGCCTATGTAGCATATTCCGGCCTATCCAGCCTATTACCACCTGGTGTGGCCTATCCTCCCCCTCCTACTTATATGGCTACAATAGGATTTTTCACATGACATTGACCATACAAAGCATTTCCTTCAGTGGATTCTTTTACAAGAAATTCCATAACTCATGCTAATTAGGGACAGTCCAAATGATAAAAAAAAAACACTATTAAAACCTCTGATCAATGAAATAGAAGTTTAGTCAGCATTACATTATGTGCATGACACTTGAGACCACTAGAATTATTGGCTTGTTCTTACCTCATTATGATTTGCAAATAAGTTATATTATAGGCAAATAAAAGTCCTGGACTACTAATCTAGACTTTTCATGAATCAAAGTACATGATATTTTTGGTCTACATTATTTGTCCACATAGAAATCATTGCAACATAATTTATATGTGTTTAAGAGGAAATTGAATAGCGATTTTATACTTTATATCTTCATTGTCACATAACATGTAGAAACCTTCATCAAAATTAATGTATCCACTTAGATTTGGATTCAGCATACTCAAAATACCCTGTAGCCCAAATTTCATGATTTCTGCCGAATGTGCCAAACCATTCTCCATCCAGACCTTTCTGAGTCTCCCAGGTCCTTTCTACAATAACTATAATAGCTTTTGCTGAATGTGATGTTATTTCTCTCATTATCTATCATGTATATTTTCTTCTTGATAATAGTGAACCAGATTAGTACAATTTTGTTTTAATTTTATCAAACCAGTACAGGTATACATGTCTAAAGTTTTATTCCCAGTGAAGATTTATTGGCAAAAAAGTCTTTATGTGGATCATGCTCAGTTGACTGTGTGTATGTAGAATCATTTACAAAAGCATGATAAATATAGAATAAAAGGACGAGTAAGAGTTGAAGACAGAGACTTCTTAGCTATAAAGAGAGAGAGAGAGAGAGAGAGAGAGAGAGAGAGAGAGAGAGAGAGAGAGACAGAGACAGAGACAGAGACAGACAGACAGGCAGTGTTAATAAGTGTCCTCCATTACCGCCCACCCCCATTTTCAGTGACCCCCATTTCCATAGCCTGCCCACCCACCTGAGTCAAGCCACAGTGTCAGCTTTAATATCCTAAGTTGGTCAACTCATTTTTGACAAACCTTGAAATCCAAAAATTAGTTAAAATCTGCTTGGAAATTAAATTCATGACCATAAAATTGACCAGTTTAAAATTACTTTATGCCTGCTTTGAAATACTAAAGTGGTCTACTTGTGCCTTTTCAAGGTCATAACATGGTTGACCTTGGCGAAGGGCAAGGCCATCTTTTTCAAGGTCAAACACCCTCAATTTAGCTGAAATTAGCAAAAGAATAATGTTTATGGCCATAAATTTTGGCTTGAATTAAGTTTTTAACACCCGTCTAAAAACCTTAACGGTTTTCTCTTTGAATACTTTTTCAAGGTTCCAACATTGTTTACCTTAGCCTAGGGCAAACTCATCCTTTTCAAGGTCAAACACCTAAATCTGGTTGAAATCAGGCAGGGAACTAAACGCTGAGTGCCTTTTCAAGGTCATGACATGGTTGACCTTTGCCTAGGTCAAGAACATCGTTAACATGTTCAAACACCTGAATTCGGCTGAATTTCACAAGGGAATCATCTTTATGGCTATGAAATAGACTTTCCATCTCTGGTTTTCCCAAATACAGTGCTATAGTGCTGCATTTATGCAGTACAGGCAGTTTAAGGGTTTTGACATCCTTTCAAAAATTAAAGTGGTCTGTTCGACTGAATTTTCCCCTATCTTTTGTATTTTCCCGGCGTTCCGGGTAAGGGTAGGAAAAAAAATCCCCTGAGTCCCCACCTGTTCAGCTCTCTACCTTTAAAAACTTAAAATGGTCAATCCTTTGAGTCCTTTTTCAAGGTCCTATCATTATTGACCCTAGCCAGGGATATCCTTTTCAAAGTCAAATCAGCAAGGGGATAAAAGTTATGGCCATAAAATTGATTCTTAAATGGTTTACTCCCTCATTGCCTTTTAATGGTCATAACATGGTTGACATGGTCAAGGTCCTCCTTTGAAAGGTCATACACCTTAATTTGGATAAAAGCAGCAAGGAAATTGCATTTATGACCATAAAATTCGGTTAAATTCAATTTGTGGCATGCTTTAAAAAATATCAATGTGGTCTACTCCAAGACCAAGGAAGGCCATAATGTGGTAGACCTTGCTCAAGTTTAATGTTATCACTGGTTATCGTTTCCAGGTCAAACACTAAGGTATTTAAGTCATTAAGGGAATCATATTTACAACTACAAAATTGGTTTATATACACATTTTAACATGCTTGGAATTCTTAAGTTGACATGGTTGACCTAGGTTAATAGATCAAAGTCATGTTCCACAAGGTCAAGGACACTTAAATTTGAATGACTACAGTATTGCAGTGGAAGATGGATTTTTAGGCAGACCACGAGTTCTCTGTAACAATATCAACTATGAATGAAATTGAGATAATCAATATGGCTGCCAGAATTTGATTAAAATCTCTGAACAATAGGGGGTTGATCAATTACCATGCTCTTTTGTCACCCTCTTTAGAGGAGCTTGAAACCTTTTTGCCTCCACAAAATCCACCAACCAACCCCCCCCCCTTGTTATCAAAAAATGACTACTTGATCCTTAATCAAAATAAAAATACAAAAAATTACCATAAATTCTCTCGTATAAGTCGCGGCTTATACCAGAACCTGAATGAAAGTTAGGCTTATAGGATCAGTCCAAAAAAGGGGCGCGGCTTATATAAGGGTATCTGGCACTATAGATTAGTATTAAAGCCACAATTTTCAAGCACCAGATGCACCTCATAGCCCCCTCCAAAGTTGTGGGTGCGGCTTATAAGAGGGATGCGTCTTATACGAGAGAATTTACGGTGGTACTAAAAGTACATTACTGAAGTCCAGGAATCTATTCATGACATTTAGAACCATGTATATGGCAGCCATTTTGAACTATTAATGAGTGTTAACCTGCATATTGTTAAAGATATATATTGAAGAATTACCATTTCTGCTCCAAACAAATATAAAGGCACAAATCACAGGTTAAAAATTGAGAGGTGGGCATAGATCATGCAGGAGGACCCAGCTAGGTTGAAGTGAAAGGAGGGAATGGGGAGGGTTTAAATGGAAGTAGGTGTTCAAGACCACTGTCAGCCTTTGGCTGCAGGATCTGATGTTACACACCTACTACCACACAATAAGGTCCACCCCCTCCCACCACCAAGGCATGTGTCTGTGGGTGGTGCATGGTGAGAAGGTGGGTGGGTGGAGGGGGGGGGTTGTAATACAGTGCACTTGTTTGTGTGTATAGGCTGGTACAGGAGAGAAGGGGGCCTGTTGACTAGGTCTGACCACTGCAACCCACCCACCCACTCGTTCCCTCCTGTTTACCTGCACCCCTGTGTGTATACTAGTACTACTACTAGCAGTAGGGAGGCCCTCCCTTCTCTCTATGTAGAGGAGGGGGTGACTTACATAGGACATGCATGCCTCACACAGTGTCAGGCTCTATTGAGTAATATAGATGAAAGAGTTAAAGTTTGTTCCACTATTGAATGAAGGGAATATTGAGCTTTATTTAGCAATAAATAGTAAGAGAAGTTTGGTTGATTCTAGTACTGTAGGGTATAACAGTTTATGCAGTGTAGCCATGTTTAGCCCATGTTACTCACTTGCTGCTTCCTCTATAAGGGAGAGCACTGATCAATCTAAATAGGCTACACAGCAGCAAGTAGGCCTACTATAGAACACAAAAGAATAAGGCTCCTTCCACTATACACTATGTGACAATCTTTTGGTTCTGTTGCTATACTCCTGGATTACTCCACCCAAATAGAATAGAATTTTGCCCCGCAGGGCTATTAATATGAAATAGAATAGAATTTTGCCCCGCAGGGCTATTAATATGGAATAGAATAGAATTTTGCCCCGCAGGGCTATTAATATGGAATAGAATAGAATTTTGCCCCGCAGGGCTATTAATATGGAATAGAAAAGAAGCTTGCCCCGCCCCACTATACACTATGTGACAATCTATTGAATTGTTGCTGTACTACTGGATTGCCCCCAGCACAAATATTGATATGGAATATTTGGGCGGGGGGCAATCCAGTAGTACAGCAACAATTCTTGTAACCTCACATTTTGTACTCATTTTCACTTGATATTGAAGTGTATTTAGGCTTATTTTGTACTAAATAAAGGGGAAAATCTTTTGGTTCTGTTGCTATACTCCTGGATTACTCCACCCAAATAGAATAGAATTTTGCCCCGCAGGGCTATTAATATGGAATAGAATAGAATTTTGCCCCGCAGGGCTATTAATATGGAATAGAATAGAATTTTGCCCTGCAGGGCTATTAATATGGAATAGGAAAGAAGCTTGCCCCTCAGGGCTATTAATATGGAATAGAATAGAATTTTGCCCCGCAGGGCTATTAATATGGAAAAGAAAAGAAGCTTGCCCTGCAGGGCTATGTAGCCATGTGTAGCCTCTGTTACTCACTTCCTGCTTCCTCTATAGGGGAGAGCACTGATTAGTCTAAATAGGCTACACTGAAACTAGTAGGCCTACTATAGAACACAAAAGAATATTAATATGGAATAGAATAGTATTTTGCCCCGCAGGGCTATTAATATGGAATAGAAAAGAAGCTTGCCCCGCAGGGCTATGTAGCCATGTGTAGCCTCTGTTAGTCACTTGCTGCTTCCTCTATAGGGGAGAGCAGTGATTAATCTAAATAGGCTACACTGAAACTAGTAGGCCTACTATAGAACACAAAAGAATAAGGCTCCTTCCACTATACACTATGTGACAATCTTTTGGTTCTGTTGCTATACTCCTGGATTACTCCACCAAAATAGAATAGAATTTTGCCCCGCGGGGCTATTAATATGGAATTGAATAGAATTTTGCCCTGCAGGGCTATTAATATGGAATAGGAAAGAAGCTTGCCGCGCAGGGCTATTAATATGGAATAGAATAGAATTTTGCCCCGCAGGGCTATTAATATGGAAAAGAAAAGAAGCTCGCCCTGCAGGGCTATGTAGACATGTGTAGCCTCTGTTACTCACTTGCTGCTTCCTCTATAGGGGAGAGCACTGATTAATCTAAATAGGCTACACTGAAACTAGTAGGCCTACTATAGAACACAAAAGAATAAGGCTCCTTCCACTATACACTATGTGACAATCTATTGAATTGTTGCTGTACTACTGGATTGCCCCCAGCACAAATATTGATATGGAATATTTGGGCTAGGGGCAATCCAATAGTACAGCAACAATTCTTGTAACCTCACATTTTGTACTCATTTTCACTTGATAATGAAGTGTATTTAGGCTTATTTTGTACTAAATAAAGGGGAAAATCTTTTGGTTCTGTTGCTATACTCCTGGATTACTCCACCCAAATAGAATAGAATTTTGCCCCGCAGGGCTATTAATATGGAATAGAATAGAATTTTGCCCCGCAGGGCTATTAATATGGAATAGAAAAGAAGCTTGCCCCGCAGGGCTATGTAGCCATGTGTAGCCTCTGTTAGTCACTTGCTGCTTCCTCTATAGGGGAGAGCACTGATTAATCTAAATAGGCTACACTGAAACTAGTAGGCCTACTATAGAACACAAAAGAATAAGGCTCCTTCCACTATACACTATGTGACAATCTTTTGGTTCTGTTGCTATACTCCTGGATTACTCCACCCAAATAGAATAGATTTTTGCCCCGCAGGGCTATTAATATGGAATTGAATAGAATTTTGCCCCGCAGGGCTATTAATATGGAATAGAATAGAATTTTGCCCCTCAGGGCTATTAATATGGAATAGAATAGAATTTTGCCCCGCAGGGCTATTAATATGGAATAGAAAAGAAGCTTGCCCCGCCCCACTATACACTATGTGACAATCTATTGAATTGTTGCTGTACTACTGGATTGCCCCCAGCACAAATATTGATATGGAATATTTGGGCTGGGGGCAATCCAGTAGTACAGCAACAATTCTTGTAACCTCACATTTTGTACTCATTTTCACTTGATATTGAAGTGTATTTAGGCTTATTTTGTACTAAATAAAGGGGAAAATCTTTTGGTTCTGTTGCTATACTCCTGGATTACTCCACCCAAATAGAATAGAATTTTGCCCCGCAGGGCTATTAATATGGAATAGAATAGAATTTTGCCCCGCAGGGCTATTTATATGGAATAGAATAGAATTTTGCCCTGCAGGGCTATTAATATGGAATAGGAAAGAAGCTTGCCCCGCAGGGCTATTAATATGGAATAGAATAGAATTTTGCCCCGCAGGGCTATTAATATGGAATAGAAAAGAAGCTTGCCCCGCAGGGCTATGTAGCCATGTGTAGCCTCTGTTAGTCACTTGCTGCTTCCTCTATAGGGGAGAGCACTGATTAATCTAAATAGGCTACACTGAAACTAGTAGGCCTACTATAGAACACAAAAGAATAAGGCTCCTTCCACTATACACTATGTGACAATCTATTGAATTGTTGCTGTACTACTGTATTGCCCCCAGCACAAATATTGATATGGAATATTTGGGCTGGGGGAAATCCAGTAGTACAGCAACAATTCTTGTAACCTCACATTTTGTACTCATTTTCACTTGATATTGAAGTGTATTTATGCTTATTTTGTACTAAATAAAGTGGAAAACCTTTTGGTTCTGTTGCTATACTCCTGGATTACTCCACCCAAATAGAATAGAATTTTGCCCCGCAGGGCTATTAATATGGAATAGAATAGAATTTTGCCCCGCAGGGCTATTAATATGGAATAGAATAGAATTTTGCCCCGCAGGGCTATTCATATGGAATAGAAAAGAAGCTTGCCCCGCAGGGCTATGTAGCCATGTGTAGCCTCTGTTAGTCACTTGCTGCTTCCTCTATAGGGGAGAGCACTGATTAATCTAAATAGGCTTCACTGAAACTAATAGGCCTACTATAGAACACAAAAGAATAAGGCTCCTTCCACTATACACTATGTGACAATCTTTTGGTTCTATTGCTATACTCCTGGATTACTCCACCCAAATAGAATAGAATTTTGCCCCGCAGGGCTATTAATATGGAATTGAATAGAATTTTGCCCTGCAGGGCTATTAATATGGAATAGGAAAGAAGCTTGCCCCGCAGGGCTATTAATATGGAATAGAATAGAATTTTGCCCCGCAGGGCTATTAATATGGAAAAGAAAAGAAGCTTGCCCTGCAGGGCTATGTAGCCATGTGTAGCCTCTGTTACTCACTTGCTGCTTCCTCTATAGGGGAGAGCACTGATTAATCTAAATAGGCTACACTGAAACTAGTAGGCCTACTGTAGAACACAAAAGAATAAGGCTCCTTCCACTATACACTATGTGACAATCTATTGAATTGTTGCTGTACTACTGGATTGCCCCCAGCACAAATATTGATATGGAATATTTGGGCTGGGGGCAATCCAGTAGTACAGCAACAATTCTTGTAACCTCACATTTTGTACTCATTTTCACTTGATATTGAAGTGTATTTAGGCTTATTTTGTACTAAATAAAGGGGAAAATTTCCTTTATTTAGTAGGAAATTGAATTCAATATCAATAGCCCTGCGGGGCAAGCTTCTTTCCTATTCCATATTAATAGCCTTGCCATGGAGACTTATACCACATGGCAGGGTGAGAGCTAAAATTACTTGGAGACTTGAAATATTGTAAAGGCTACTAAGGGCATAAGCATAGCCATGGAGACCTATATCACGGGGAATGGTTGTTTTCTATTCCCTTTCCGAGTTCTATAAGAAGTGAAGGATACAATCATGGTTCTAACCCCTTTCCGAGTTCTATTAGAAGTGAGGGATACAATCATGGTTCTAACCCCCTTCCAAGTTCTATTAGAAGTAAGGGATACAATCATGGTTCTAACCCATTTCCGAGTTCAATTAGAAGTGAGGGATACAATCATGGTTTTCACCCCTTTCCGAGTTCTATTAGAAGTGAAGGATACAATCATGGTTCTAAACCCTTTCCGAGTTCTATTAGAAGTGAAGGATACAATCATGGTTCAAACCCCTTTTCGAGTTCTATTAGAAGTGAGGGATACAATCATGGTTCTAACCCATTTCCAAGTTATAGACCCATTAGATTCATGACTGCATCCCTCACTTCTAATAGAAGCTTGCCCCGCAGGGCTATTAATATGGAATAGAATAGAATTTTGCCCCGCAGGGCTATTAATATGGAATAGAAAAGAAGCTTGCCCCGCAGGGCTATGTAGCCATATGTAGCCTCTGTTAGTCATTTGCTGCTTCCTCTATAGGGGAGAGCACTGATTAATCTAAATAGGCTACACTGAAACTAGTAGGTCTACTATAGAACACAAAAGAATAAGGCTCCTTCCACTATACACTATGTGACAATCTTTTGGTTCTGTTGCTATACTCCTGGATTACTCCACCCAAATAGAATAGAATTTTGCCCCGCAGGGCTATTAATATGGAATTGAATAGAATTTTGCCCTGCAGGGCTATTAATATGGAATAGGAAAGAAGCTTGCCCCGCAGGGCTATTAATATGGAATAGAATAGAATTTTGCCCCGCAGGGCTATTTATATGGAAAAGAAAAGAAGCTTGCCCTGCAGGGCTATGTAGCCATGTGTAGCCTCTGTTAGTCACTTGCTGCTTCCTCTATAGGGGAGAGCACTGATTAATCTAAATAGGCTACACTGAAACTAGTAGGCCTACTATAGAACACAAAAGAATAAGGCTCCTTCCACTATACACTATGTGACAATCTATTGAATTGTTGCTGTACTACTGGATTGCCCCCAGCACAAATATTGATATGGAATATTTGGGCTGGGGGCAATCCAGTAGTACAGCAACAATTCTTGTAACCTCACATTTTGTACTCATTTTCACTTGATATTGAAGTGTATTTAGGCTTACTTTGTACTAAATAAAGGGGAAAATTCCCTTTATTTAGTAGGAAATTGAATTCAATATCAATAGCCCTGCGGGGCAAGCTTCTTTCCTATTCCATATTAATAGCCTTGCCATGGAGACTTATACCACATGGCAGGGTGAGAGCTAAAATTACTTGGAGACTTGAAATATTGTAAAGGCTACTAAGGGCATAAGAATAGCCATGGAGACCTATATCACGGGGAATGGTTGTTTTCTATTCCCTTTCCGAGTTCTATAAGAAGTGAAGGATACAATCATGGTTCTAACCCCTTTCCGAGTTCTATTAGAAGTGAGGGATACAATCATGGTTCTAACCCCCTTCCGAGTTCTATTAGAAGTAAGGGATACAATCATGGTTCTAACCCATTTCCGAGTTCAATTAGAAGTGAGGGATACAATCATGGTTTTCACCCCTTTCCGAGTTCTATTAGAAGTGAAGGATACAATCATGGTTCTAAACCCTTTCCGAGTTCTATTAGAAGTGAAGGATACAATCATGGTTCAAACCCCTTTCCGAGTTCTATTAGAAGTGAGGGATACAATCATGGTTCTAACCCATTTCCAAGTTATAGACCCATTAGATTCATGACTGCATCCCTCACTTCTAATAGAACTCGGAAAGGGGTTAGAACCATGATTGTATCCCTCACTTCCAATAGAACCCAGAAAGGGGTTAGAACCAGGATTGTATCCTTCACTTCTAATAGAACTCGGAAAGGGGTGAGAACCATGATTGTATCCCTAACTTCTAATAGAACTCAGAAAGGGGTTAGAACCATGATTGTATCCTTCACTTTTAATAGAACTCGGAAAGGGGTGAGAACCATGATTGTATCCCTCACTTCTAATAGAACTCGGAAATTGGTTAGAACCATGATTGTATCCCTCACTTCTAATAGAACTCGGAAATGGGTCAGATCCACGATTGTATCCCTCACTTCTAATAGAACTCAGATAGGGGTTAGAACCATGATTGTATCCTTCACTTCTAATAGAACTCGGAAAGGGGTTAGAACCATGATTGTATCCCTCACTTCTAATAGAACTCGGAAAGGGGTTAGAACCATGATTGTATCCCTCACTTCTAATAGCACTTGGAAAGGGGTGAGAACCATGATTGTATCCCTCCTTTGGATAATCTTGAATATCCCATCAGGTACTATGCCAGAAAACTACCGTGTGGTATAGGTCTCCATGGCTATGCCTATGTCTTTGGTAACGTTTACAATATTTCAAGGCTCCATGCAATTTTTAGCCCCCACCCTGCCATGTAGTAGAAGGCTCCATGGCTATGTCTGGCTTCTGAACCTTTACGATATTTCAAGTCTCCATTCATGTGATCTTTAGCTCCCAACCTGCCATGTGGTATAGGTCTCCATGGCAAGGCTATTAATATGTGATAGCAAAGAAGCTTGTCCCACAGGGCTATTATTATTGAATTAATTTGTCTACTAAATAAAGGGAATTTTCCCCTTTATTTAGTACAAAATAGTCTAGATATACTTTATATCCAGTAAAAAAACAAGTACAAAATATGAGGTTACAAGAATTGTTGCTGTACTACTGGATTGCCCCCAGCCCAAATAGAATACAATTTAGCCCCGCAGGGCTATTAATATGGAATAGATAATAACCCTTCCCCGTGATATAGGTCTCCATGGCTATGCTTATGCCCTTAGTAGCCTTTACAATATTTCAAGTCTCCAAGTAATTTTAGCCCTCACCCTGCCATGTGGTATAGGTCTCCATGGCAAGGCTATTAATATGGAATAGGAAAGAAGTTTGCCCCGCAGGGCTATTAATATTGAATTAAATTTCCTACTAAATAAAAGGAATTTTCCCCTTAATTTAGTACAAAATAAGCCTAAATACACTTCAATATCTAGTGAAAACGAGTACAAAATGTGAGGTTACAAGAATTGTTGCTGTACTACTGGATTGCCCCCAGCCTAAATATTCCATATCAATAGCCTTGCCATGGAGACCTATACCAAATGGCAGGGTGGGGTCTAAGAATTGCATGGAGACTTGAAATATTGTAAAGGCTACGGAGGCCATAGGCACAGTCATGGAGACCTATACCACAGGGAAGGGTTATTTTCTATTCCATATTAATAGCCCTGCGGGGCAAAATTCTATTCTATTTGGGTGGAGTAATCCAGGAGTATAGCAACAGAACCAAAAGATTGTCACATAGTGTATAGTGGAAGGAGCCTTATTCTTTTGTGTTCTATAGTAGGCCTACTAGTTTCAGTGTAGCCTATTTAGATTAATCAGTGCTCTCCCCTATAGAGGAAGCAGCAAGTGACTAACAGAGGCTACACATGGCTACATAGCCCTGCGGGGCAAGCTTCTTTTCTATTCCATATTAATAGCCCTGCGGGGCAAAATTCTATTCTATTCCATATTAATAGCCCTGCGGGGCAAAATTCTATTCTATTCCATATTAATAGCCCTGCAGGGCAAAATTCTATTCTATTCCATATTAATAGCCCTGCGGGGTAAAATTCTATTCTATTTGGGTGGAGTAATCCAGGAGTATAGCAACAGAACCAAAAGATTGTCACATAGTGTATAGTGGAAGGAGCCTTATTCTTTTGTGTCCTATAGTAGGCCTACTTGCTGCAGTGTAGCCTATTTAGATTGATCAGTGCTCTCCCTTATAGAGGAAGCAGTAAGTGAGTAACAGAGGCTACACATGGCTACACTGCATAGACTGTTATACCCTACAGTACTAGAATCAACCAAACTTCTCTTACTATTTATTGCTAAATAAAGCTCAATATTCCCTTTATTCGATAGTGGAAAAAACCTTAACTCTTTCTTCTATATTACTCAATAGAGCCTGATACTGTGTGAGGCATGCATGTCCTATGTAAGTCACCCCCTCCTCTACATAGAATAAAGCTCAATATTCCCTTTATTTAGAAGTGGAATAAACCTAAACTTTTCTCTTCTATATTTCTAAATAAAGCCTGATACTGTTAGAGGCATACATGTCCTATGTAAGTCACCTCTTACCCTAAACACATAGAAGGGGGAGTCTGCCTACTACTAGTAGTAGTACTACTATACACAGAGGTGGAGGTACAGCTGGGGACATGCTCCACTGACCACCACAGTACACAGAGGAGGGAGTGAGTGGGTGGACCATACCACTACATGGGACATGCTCCACTGACCACCACAGTACACAGAGGAGGGAGTGAGTGGGTGGACCATACCCCTAAATTCTAATAGAAATCCTAAGAGGTTAGAACCTTGATTGTATCCCTCACTTCTAATGGAAGTTGGAAAGGGGTTAGAACCAATATTGTTTCCCTCACTTCTTATAGAAGTCAGAAAGGGGTTAGAACCATGATTGTATCCCTCACTTATCCTAGAGCTTGGAAAGGGGTTAGGACCATGATTGTTTATCATACATTATATATAACAGAGCCATGTGGTTAGAAGAAGCATGTAATCCCATAGAAGTAGCCCTGCGGGGCTAGCTTCTTTTCTATCCCATAGAAGTAGCCCTGCAGGGCTAGCTCCTATTCGGCTTCTATTCTATCCCATAGAAGTAGCCCTGCGGGGCTAGCTTCTATTCTATCCCATAAAAGTAGCCCTGCGGGGCTAGATGTATGTTTATCATACATTATATATAACAGAGCCATGTGGTTAGAAGAAGCATGTAATCCCATAGAAGTAGCCCTGCGGGGCCAGCTTCTATTCTATCCCTTAGAAGTAGCCCTGCGGGGCTAGCTTCTATTCTATCCCATAGAAGTAGCCCTGCAGGGCTAGCTCCTATTCGGCTTCTATTATATCCCATAGAAGTAGCCCTGTGGGGCTAGCTTCTATTCTATCCCATAAAAGTAGCCCTGCGGGGCTAGCTTCTTTTCTATCCCATTGAAGTAGCCATGCGGGGCTAGCCTCTATTCTATCCCATAGAAGTAACCCTGGGGGGCTAGCTTCTATTCTATCCCATAGAAGTAGCCCTGCGGGGCTAGCTTCTATTCTGTATATGTGGAATAGATGATCCTAGTAGACTAAGAAGTTGTACATGTATAGAGCACAACTACTATATAAAGCTACACCGGTCCTCATATAGTGCACCCAGACTGTGAGCCATAGAAAGGGTGTCTAAGGTTTACTGCTGGTTGTGCAATAACAGGCATCTAGGTGTATATATATATATATATATATATATATATATATATATATATATATATATATACACTGACACTCAGCCCCAATACGCCAGCAGTGGTCAAACCTAGTCAACAGGCCCCCTCCCCTCCTGTACCAGCCTATACACACACACACACACTGGGGTGACAAAAGCAGATTGTTTCAGTTGTACCTGAGCATTCCATTTTTACCTTCTATAGACCTCTTCAACAAGATCAAGCAACATTTATAGAGCTTGGGGTCCTGTCCCTTATGTATGCCGAGAAGTGTTACCAAAGGTATTCGCAGAGGATGATCTTGACCTAGGCCAAGGTCAACAATGTTAGAACTTTGAAAAAGTATTTAAAAAAAGACCATTTCGACCCATCCTTAGGAACTAAGGGATGGGCCACAGAGAAAAGAGTATTACAAAAAGGACATCAAGAGCTTTCATTTCATATAATACACAGTATATTGAAACCATTGTTGAAAGATATTATGTCAAATACCTTAAACTGAGAAAATGCCTCATAAAGCCTCTGGTCCCATATTCACAAAACTATATATTTTGTGATATCTCTAAACATTCTGTTTTGATAGTTCACATTACATCTTCTGAAAGCTGTCGGAGTGGCATTTTCCACTCTGTGTGTTGTCATTAGTCAATATCCCCATTTATATCAGCATATTAGTCCCATCCAGCAGGATGAGCTTTTAAGGATGAGCTGCTAATAACCAGCCAATTTGAGGTGTTAAACCTTGAAAAGGATGGCCTTGACCTTACATTATATATAACAGAGCCATGTGGTTAGAAGAAGCATGTAATCCCATAGAAGTAGCCCTGCGGGGCCAGCTTCTATTCTATCCCTTAGAAGTAGCCCTGCGGGGCTAGCTTCTATTCTATCCCATAGAAGTAGCCCTGCAGGGCTAGCTCCTATTCGGCTTCTATTATATCCCATAGAAGTAGCCCTGTGGGGCTAGCTTCTATTCTATCCCATAGAAGTAGCCCTGCGGGGCTAGCTTCTTTTCTATCCCATTGAAGTAGCCCTGCGGGGCTAGCTTCTATTCTATCCCATAGAAGTAACCCTGGGGGGCTAGCTTCTATTCTATCCCATAGAAGTAGCCCTGCGGGGCTAGCTTCTATTCTGTATATGTGGAATAGATGATCCTAGTAGACTAAGAAGTTGTACATGTATAGAGCACAACTACTATATAAAGCTACACCGGTCCTCATATAGTGCACCCAGACTGTGAGCCATAGAAAGGGTGTCTAAGGTTTACTGCTGGTTGTGCAATAACAGGCATCTAGGTGTATATATATATATATGGGTGGGGCTCCAGAAAATGTCCATTAAGCAAATTTGTCATGTTTTCTTTAATAACTCTGTAATAAGATCATTTCAGGTGATATGAACAGCATGGTTACAAAGATCTCAATGAGTACTTATGTAATAACTGAGGAATAAATTATATTTTTCCTGTTATTTTCTGAATTTACCCATATTTTGCTTGAAAAATACCAAAAAATCCATGTCCCCTGAGAAAAAATGATTTTCATTCAATTTTTTTCTCTATTCACGTTGTATTAACCCATTTTGCAATTAATACAACATATTTTAGAGACCCTTCTGTACATCACCGTGAATTTTCAAGAAAATTTTCAATTTTTTTCATTATCTGATGAAAATCTTTAAAAATAGAGTTTTTCTCATAAAATCATGTTTTTATTTAAAAAATGTGTTATCTATATGAATAGAATGCGTTTGAGGTAGTTTTTTGACAGTATGTAGAAGTCTGACACCCACATATTGGAGCAGATATGCAAAAATCTGAATATTTTACTGTTTTCTCTCCATAAATGAGGCCCAAAGAGGGGTAAAAAAATGACCCTTTTAAGGCTATTTTCTTTGGGGAATAATTTATTATATAAATATAAGGCATATAAAGATGAAATTCAGTTGACACTGTGTGTGGTGGGGGCCTGGAAAGGATCTTGCCATTTGATTCCGGAAATTCCACTTCAAAGTATGATAAAAGACAGAAAATTGAAAATGTTACGTTCATCAGATTTATGTTACGTTCATCGGATTCACATGGATGATTTACCTCTAATTTGCCTAATTCTTCAATAATAGTTAAAACAAATATCAATAGGGTACCCAAGTAGTGAACTGCACCAGCTAGTGTAAGAATTTTTTCAATGTAGATTATTGTTTTGCTGTAATAGGAATGCAATCATAAATGTTACGTTTATCAGATTTATGTTACGTTCATCGGATTTATGTTACGTTCATCAGATTTTTGGTGTTACTTTCATCAGACTGTTACATTCATCGGATAAACTGATGATAGCATATGTATGGCATAAATCATCCATGAAGAAAATTTTAAACAACCAGTAAACCTGAGAAAATCAACCTAATCAGCATGGGATATGAATTTTCCAGATAGATATATTCTTTAAGGAGATATTTCATGATTTTCCCCAAAAATGTTACGTTCATCGGATTCAGGCTAATAACTTATCAAAGATAAAATCCTTTATAATGCATAAGTAGATCAAAGAAATATCTTTAGGTATAGCTAATAAAAGTGAATACAATCATTTCCAATTGTCAGTTAGTGGAACATTGTTCAATTTTATATTTTTTTTGTTGTTTACAAGAATTTTTAAATGAACTTAGAGCAAATCCATTATTTTCTCAATTGACCTGATATTTTAAGCATGACACAAGATATGTGGAAACGAAGGAAAAATTTATATATGATATTCTGTGCATAGAAGAGATACATCTCTACCAGGTTCCAGTGAATATATATCATGGTATATTGTTTGAAAATCATTTTTCCACAATTTTATCTCATTTAATCAAATCTGATGAACGTAACACCCCTCTTAATGCTTAAAATATATGCATTTTGAGCTAAAAAATAGAAAATGATGGAAAAATCCCAACTTCACAATATTTAGCATTCTCATGGCTTATCACCTCCTCCACAGACATGTAAAACTATAGAAGTCTAAGGGTAATTAAAAAATTTGATCTTTTTTTCTCAAAATTGGACATTTTCTGGAGCCCCACCCATATATATATATATATATATATATATATATATATATATATATATATATATATACACTGACACTCAGCCCCAATACGCCAGCAGTGGTCAAACCTAGTCAACAGGCCCCCTCCCCTCCTGTACCAGCCTATACACACACACACACACACACACTGGGGTGACAAAAGCAGATTGTTTCAGTTGTACCTGAGCATTCCATTTTTACCTTCTATAGACCTCTTCAACAAGATCAAGCAACATTTATAGAGCTTGGGGTCCTGTCCCTTATGTATGCCGAGAAGTGTTACCAAAGGTATTCGCAGAGGATGATCTTGACCTAGGCCAAGGTCAACAATGTTAGAACTTTGAAAAAGTATTTAAAAAAAGACCATTTCGACCCATCCTTAGGAACTAAGGGATGGGCCACAGAGAAAAGAGTATTACAAAAAGGACATCAAGAGCTTTCATTTCATATAATACACAGTATATTGAAACCATTGTTGAAAGATATTATGTCAAATACCTTAAACTGAGAAAATGCCTCATAAAGCCTCTGGTCCCATATTCACAAAACTAATCAATTTCAGGAAAATTAATCAATTACTATACAGTGATATATTTTGTGATATCTCTAAACATTCTGTTTTGATAGTTCACATTACATCTTCTGAAAGCTGTCGGAGTGGCATTTTCCACTCTGTGTGTTGTCATTAGTCAATATCCCCATTTATATCAGCATATTAGTCCCATCCAGCAGGATGAGCTTTTAAGGATGAGCTGCTAATAACCAGCCAATTTGAGGTGTTAAACCTTGAAAAGGATGGCCTTGACCTTGGCCAAGGTCAACTGTGTTATGACCTTGAAAAGGCACTTATTTATAAGCATGGCATGCCCTTGACCCTGGCCAAGGTTAAATGTGTCATGACCTTGTACTCAAGGAGTAGCTAATTTTTGGATTTCAAGGTGTGTCAAAAATGAGTTGACCAACTTAGGATTTTAAAGCTAGACATTGTGGCTTGACTCGTAAGGGAGGTCACTGGTAACGGAGGTATTTACTCTCTAGAAAATTAGATATACCATCAATCAATCTGATTTTTGGTATACAGTTTCTTTTTATCTCTGGACTGGTATTGGTTATTTTTGTTTCCACCTTAACTATACATGCTTAATCATGGTAACGGAGGTCACTCACCTTAAAAAAACTACTTCAGATTTTGGCAGGGAAATGCATCTAGCACAGAGATTTGAAGAGATATCAAGGCACATAACTATGTCTCTAATTGATCTTCATTTTAGTCTGACATTGATCAGAATATTCTTTTTATTTTCTGCCCAGGGCCACTAAAGGATGATGGTAACGGAGGTCACCCTAAAATACTGGACACTGGTATAAAGAGGTTCAGTCCGTCAGCTTTTCCTTGCTAATTTATGCCAAATTTAGATGTTTGACCTTGAAAAGGGTGACCTTGACCTTAGTCAAGGTTAAATTTGTCATGACCTTGTTCTCAAGGAGTAGCTCATTTTTGGATTTCAAAGTGTATCAAAAAATGAGTTGACCAACTTAGATGTGGCCATTTTTAGTAAAAAGTAACTTAAGGAGTGGACTATCTTATTATCTTAAAGCATGTCATATAGTGAATTTAAACCAACTTTATGGCCAAAATTTAATTTTCATGTTAATTTCAACAGATTTAGAGGTTTGACCTTAAGAAGGATGACCTTGACCTAAGCTAAGGTCAATGATGCTGGAACCTTGAAAAAGGACTCAAAAGACTTGACCATTTAGCATTTTAAAACATGTCAAAGAGTGAATTTCATTCAATTTTATGGCCATCAATATGATGTCCTTGCTAATTTCTGCCGAATTTTAGTGTTTGACCTTGAAAAGGGTGACCATAACCTTGAAAAGGTACTCAAGGAGTAGATAATTTTTTTTTAAGTTTCAAAGTCTGTTAAAAAATGAATTTAAACCAATGTTATGGCTTATCATGTGAAAGCTGTAATGATGTCTCTATCTCATAACCACATAAAGATGGCTGATCAATAAAAATGTGTATGGCATTAAAATGATATATGTCAGAGCTATGGGTCTTCACAAAGACATTGATGGCACATAGGCTATATATAACAAGCTCCCCGGCCTCCATTCATGTTTGGTGATCAGGGGAACAAACCAAAATCAGTAGAGATGTCAAGAAAACAATAAAATGCTTGATTGAGCTTTCATTGATGGATGTGCTGTAATTTGGGTCATACAACTGGTTTGCACAGAATTACCTAGACCTGTTCTGACATTATCTTTTAGGATACCTTCTTGCCAGTGAATTTTTACCCTATACATGTTGTGTCTAGAGTTTACACCCACTACAATTCCACCACCAAAAGTAGCAGTGACTATAAGTAACAAGAAGTTGTAAACCTGATTTTACAAGACCTTATAGCTCACAAAGATGATATGTCTTGTAAGCTAGTTCTCAACCTGTCCCTGTTGAAAGCTAGTTCTCAACCTGTCCCTGTTGAAAGTAAATTCAGGTGTTGTAAATCAAAGGAGGGATATGAAAGTAACACAGACACAATCATTATCCAGTAAATAGTGCCAGTCAGAGGTCCTAGATTGTGTATTGTTGCAGGTGACACTGATGTGTTTGTACTTTATTTTCCATGGATGCTTTGATAGCCAGGTGGTAATGGTATCACCAATTGAGGAATGGGTGGTGATTGATATCAGTACCAGTGTACAGGGCACTCTCATATTTCCATCATACCTATTTTGCTTGCAGCCCAGTGGCATTATTGGATATAATACTGTAGGTCCCTACTCAGGTATGGGAAAGTACAAAGTTGTAAAACTACTGAAGTCCAGCAAGTACTCCCTCAGCACAATTGAATTAGAAATGCTTCCCTGGATGATGTCTTCCAACAGGCAACTCAGTTTGTATTGGTCTGAATCAATGTCAAAATATCAAATCTATTATAAAGCCTCTATGGGGCACCGAAACTAAAATGAACCCTATAGGATAAATGTTGGTAGAGCTCATTTTCATGAAGCTGCATGGAAACATACCAATGAAATTCAATGAGTTTCAATCCATTAAATCCTGCACTCTGTTAGAAATGACTCATCAAATTCCTTGGTGCCCAAGACAGTTCCTAAAGGTGTTGTTCTTACCCCAGAGGATGTTCTGAAATTGATAAGATGCTCACAAGCCTGCAAATCTAAGAGGTGCAGTTGTCACATGGTCAGTATACCGTACACCATATTCTCTGTGTGTCAAGGAAAATGAGAAAACAAGGGAACAACTTCAACTTTGTCAGTGACAAGGACAATGTACTTTGTTTTTTGTTTCTATGTTGATTAGAAGTGGGGATATATGAATTTTTCAGTATTTTTGTGGCATTATGTAAGGTAGAACTCATTAATATTTCAGAATGGCTGCTATATACATGGTTCTAAATGGCATGAATGGATTCCTGGGTCTCAGAAATGTACTCCTAGTACTTTATTTTGTGTTTCTATGTTGATTAGAAGCGGAGATATGCACTTTTCAAGATTTTGATTAAAGTCTGGTGGCCATCTTTAAATTCTGGTGGCCATCTTGAATATCTCAATTTCCCCAAACCCGCCACAAACACATCATTCTGGATATGGTCACAGAGATGAATAATCAACATAGAAAAAAAGTATATCAGAGAATTTGGGGTCAGGCTAAAAATCAATGTTTCACCACCAGACTAATTATTGAAAAATGTCATACAATATCTTCCTACAATTTATGAAACATTTTGCATAGTCATTTATAACTTTCTGTTTAAAAACATTTGGGTTGTCTATAATAGTGTATTCAGCTTTTAGCTTATTCCAAAGCACCTCTACCCTATACAGCACATTTTTTCCCACAATTGTTTTGAAACAGACAGACACCTTTAATCTTATACCAACATGAGCTCTAATGGGAATGTCTCTGATCAATGTATTTTTTATGCCTCACCATCCTATGTCCATAACTTAAATACCCAAGCATTGAGGATATAAACTTGGTTTCAAGGTCAAGAACCCAGTTTTTGATCCAACAACCAGGTTTTTGTCTGTCTTTAAATAGTTTTTGCAGACAAAAACTGGGTTTTTGTGTCCATGTCTGGTTCTTCACCAAAGACCCTGTTATTGTACAAAAACTTAGTTATTGTCAAAGCAGGTGTTGCAATACCCATGCACTGGTCTCCCTTCCCCCCACCCTCCCATAAACCAGGTCACTGGGTCACTCCCTCCAATCAAGAAAGACCCAGACATTGGTGCAAGTACCAGGTTTTTGCCACAAAAACCTGGTTTTTGTACACTGTTACCCATGCTTTGTTACCAAAGTAGGGGTTCTGGTATGTAACCTATACTTTGGATGAAAAACTTGGGATTAATGGCAAAGAAACCAAGTCTTTGTACAACCCCTACTTTATGGACAAAAACTGAGTTTTAGTTACTAAAACCCGGTTTTAGGCACTTATTCTCAGTCATTAGGCACAAAAACATGGTTTCTGAGTTAAAACTTAGTTTTAGGTTAAATAACCTGGTCTTAGGGTGCAAAGACCGAGTCTTTGGTACAAAAACCGGGTTTTTGGTGCCACCATGTTCAGCCCACCATTGTCTTCCTTTGGATTTACCGAAGTAATCATCAATAGAACCATTAATAGCTTTTTTTTCACGTAGAATATTCTGCCAGTAGTTTGTTATGTCATGGATAATTAATGCATCTAAATTAGGGTCAATTCAATTTGGTGCCATGGTCACGGTCCGCTGCATTTTATTATGGTAATTTGAATTACCGTACACTGTAAAATCAGTGTTTAGGGATTAAACACCAGTGTTTATAAGTTAAACACTTGGTTAAACACTTATTTGTCCCACTTTTCTCAACACTTCTTAAGTGTTAAACATGTTTAATCTTAAACATGTTTAACTAGGAAGTGTTTAACCAAGTATTTAAATGCTAAACACTTAAACACTTCAGTGTTTAGGTGTTTGAGAATAAGTGTTTAAATGCTAAACACCTAAACACTTCAAGTGTTTAGATGTTTAAATATTGGTGTTGAGAAAATTTGGTGTGTATCTTTAAACACCTTTTTTGCAGTGTATCAGGTTGCCAGCTATATAGTGATCAGTCAGAGGGGGCACACCACCTTGGCATGTGTAGCAGCATTTTTACTGCTCCAGCTGATAGTCAAGGCACAACGCCTTCCAATCCGGGCTTCTAGCCTTATCATATAGCATATACTGATAATTTGTTGACCATGGATACTTTAGGAATACGAAGACCCGATGAAAAAATGGATTATGGAGAGCTGGAATCAAATTTGGACCCACGGTATCCTTCCATACAGGATGGAGTGGCCCAACGCAATCCTAAGGATTCTGGAGGGTACATAGACCCTAGCACCCATGTGGAAACCCCTGTCAAAGGCTCCTTAGGTCCTGCTAATGAAACAGACAAAAGTCTTGTGAAGGATGACAGGGATGACAATAAGGAGGGGAGTGAAAAGGGTTGTTATTTTGGATTCACCAAGAGGGAGTTGGGGGTAGTAGTGATGACGGGGCTTGTGGAATTCTCCGTCCAAACCTATCTGAGTCTCCCAGGTCCATTCTATACTAATAGGGTAAGTAATAATTATGCTTTCCCCCTAGATTTAGACATTTTATTTTGTCATAAAAGACGTTAGAAATGGTCTGATTTACTCGAACATTTCTTTTAAAAAAACATACTTCGTATCTAATAAGTCCAATATGGGTAATTGATAAAGTTTGATCCTCCCTCCCAATATGCACTGTAGACCTTTCACGGGTTGTATGACAACAACAGAAAAAAAGGAAAAGGGTTAACTTTTGTTTAAACTAATACCGAGGTACTTCTAAAAGATCCATCTATTAGTATGGGTCCAGTCAAAAGTGAGCATACTCAGGGTAGTTGTATCGGTTTTTAGTGAGATTGGAATTCACTGACTATTGTATTGCTATAAATACCTACATGGAAGCTAATACATAATATAATGTGAATAGACGTGTACTGGCGTGCATGCCTGATAACCATGTGTAGCCCTGTATAGCAAGTCTACAAATGGGTCAATTCCTCAAGGTCTAATATCTATAGAACACCATGCCCCCATACGTGGTTGGTGTATACTTATTTCCATCCGGTAATTGTTCATGCTGCAACATGTGGACACATCTCAATTGGGGTAAATCGACCCGACCACCATGTATGTTGATAAACCTTGAGTCGACCAGCCATTCATTATAGTCCATTTTCACAAGTTGTGAATAACGCTTGGTGACTGTGGAAGGTCTACCGATTTGAGTTACAAACAAAATAGTTATTCTGTAATCTCTGAAAGACGTAAGCATGGGGCGCCAACATGCCTAGTGGTCGAGTCAGGGGCAAATTACCCTATTGTTGGTGAAATAAAAAGTTGGAAATATGTGTAGAATTTAGACCCAGTGCAGTACACAGGGTTATATATATATATATATATATATATATATATATATATATATATATATATATATATATATATATATATATATGTGTGTGTGTGTGTGTGTGTGTGTGTGTGTGTGTGTATTTGTGTTTGATTGGAAAATAACTCAATGTGTTGCCAGCATTCTGAGACCATAAAAGTAGAATCCACAAAATGTGTATATATGTCTGCAGTGCCAGCCAGCTTATCCAAGAAGATGAAGACTTACGTACTTACACATGTATGTGAGTACCAAGCGGAAAGGGTAGCCTGCAAGGGTATACACGGGTTTTCCTTTCAGCTTGTCTGGTTACTTATATATAAAGAATTAATTCCAGACCTAGAGTTGTATAAATAACTGGAGGCACCAAATCTACATATTGACTCCTACATCCCTGGGTACTATTTCTATACTTTTCTTATATAAATGGCACCATCCATG
Source organism: Acholoe squamosa (assembly GCA_949317995.1). NCBI lineage: Eukaryota > Metazoa > Annelida > Polychaeta > Phyllodocida > Polynoidae > Acholoe > Acholoe squamosa. The sequence goes on from OX439052.1 coordinate 22,454,360, forward strand.
TTACCTAATATAGTGCAGACCTGGCAAAACCTGTTTCTATTCTTAAAGGGAAACAGTGCCCTGCTTTCATGACATCGTATTTCAATAGACTTGTATTAAAGGATTTTGGCACAGTCATCAAAATATGTGTCATTATAGAGGAAAACAGCAGGCTTATCTTATGCATCTAATGGTATTACAATTGGGCATAATCAGATAATGCATCAGGTATTGCATTGTTTATGCATGGAGGTTGTGGCATTATAAATAGAATAGTGAAATATATAGATCATCATGAGCTTATAGCAAAACCCTTTTTTAGGGTAACCTTGGGATATCTCTCAAAGAAAATAGGTAATTGTGCTGCATGGTAATAGGTTACAGACAGTGCCTGATTGTAGGCCAACAGGATGCATTTTTCCCAATTGTGGCATGAACAGATGCATCAGATAAGCCTGCTGTTTTGTTCTATGCATATTTCACTAACCATACCAGAATCTTTTGATTTGATATAAAGGCTATCAAAATATGATAGCATGAATTTTGGATACTATTTTCCTTCAGAACTGTCATGTTTTCTTTTTGATTTATTTCTTTGTAAAAATCTTATTTCAGGCACAGGAGAGGGGAGTCAGTGGAACAGTAACAGGGCTCATATTTGGCATCGTTCCTCTGGTCTCTCTTATCATTTCACCCATATTTGGTACTCATGTAAGTGTTTCTCTACTCAACCATACCATAAACCTTCCTGCTTAGAGGAGGAAACCTTTTTGTGTGCTAAAGGTTGGAAAATTATTGTTTAGACAATGTAGCATGACTGTAAACACGTAGACTTTTCACAATACCTTTTTATCGTCATCTTTAAAAAGATGATATATTTGCAAAGTTTAATCCCTTTAATATTTAATACACTAAGAAATGTAACCATGTCTATAGAGCTTAAAACTTGTGTTTTTATGTATCGTAATCTCCCGTGTATAAGGCAAATCCAATGTGTAAGGTGCTTCCTGAGTTTAAAGAAATCCTAGAGGTTGGCCACCAGAACCTGGCGGGGCTGACAAAGGGCCTGCCTAATCACTTATTATTGGGGATGTTGTAGCTGTGGTCAGTAGTTACACCGAGGTATCCAAATACACCAGACATATCACCCAGTGACCCCTTCCTCCAGGGGGTGTGAATGAAACCAGTGACCACTGTTCTAACGTTTTATGGTCTATATAATTGTTTTTTTAAAGGGATTATTTGAGCTCCTCCCGTAGGTACTAAATCTCCCACTAATAAATGTACTAATTCCTCACAGTGAGGGGGCCCGCCAGGTCCTCCCAGATAACCTTTATAAGGTGCAGCCGGGGCTTGACCTTTAAATTAGGTTTACTACTGTTCTATAGTAAAAGTACCCCCTCTATAAGGCACAACCAGACTTATGGCTGATTCTATAAGACACGGGAGGCCTTACATAGGTTTGAGTATAACACATGTCTACGCGGGAGATTACGGTGATAAATATGTCTTTGGCTATATCCTACATTTTTATTCTACTCACATATCCATGGAGGTAAATGAGTAAGGTTCATAATTATACTTGGTGTTACAGATTCAGCACTTTGGCGTTAAGTTCCTCCTTGTCACCAGTATGATGACAGGCGGCACCTGCAGCATCCTTTTTGGGTAGGGTATAAACCCTTTAATAAATGGTACCTTAATAAACTGTCCCCTGTGAGGCCCCTAAGTCTCAGAAAGCCCCTATCACACAAAATCGTCTGTCTTAAGACATAGGGCCTAAGTCAAGTCCCTATCTGTTAAATGGTCCCTATATCACAAAATCATTTGCTATATAGAAGCTCAGGTCCCTGAATCACAATTCTTTTTTTAAATGGCCCCTTAATCACAAAATCATTATTTTAGCCAATATTGACCTGTTTTTTGGTCCAAATCACCCATGTTGTGTTCATCAGACTCTAGATATTTGGTTTAAACTTGGGCCAATTGACCTGTTGACTTGATGCCTCTGGGGCCAATTCGACCAACTTTGACCCATATTTCAAGAGCTGTTTTGGCCAAGTCTTGTGTCCAACTGACTTTATTTTGTCCAATCTCTGGCTATTTGATTCATCTCAGGCATTTTCAACCTTTACCAGTATTGATCTGATTATACCAAGTTTACCCATTGTTGGTCTCAGCTAGGTCTATCTTATGCAGTTTGGGGCAATCCTGGTTAATTGACATATCTTGGGCTAATTTGATGCTTTTTGACCTGGTTTGACCCACTTTACCAAATTTGGGTCAATCTGACCAAATTTGGCCCAATCTCTGACTATTTGATCCACTTTGAGTAGTAAGGTCAGCATGGGTCAAAATAGGTCATTTGGGCCAAATTGAGTCAAATTAGGTAAGATGGGTCAAATCAGATGAGGGTTCTGTTAGATGGTTTAATCCAGGTCAACATGGGTCAAAATATGTCAAATTGGCCCAAGATGGGTCAACTGGCCAGAGATTGAGCCAAATTAAGGCAACTGGACTCCAGTTCAGAGAATTGGGTCAAAACAGTACATGTCTGCCTCTTCGAAGATACATTAACAGTGCTACTAATAGTAGAAATGTGTAAGAGAAGCACATTGATTCTTTATGAATCCTGCCAGACGAAAATAATGTTGATAATCCAATTGAAAGATAGGGGTTTTGAGAGGTAGTTACTTTTTGAAACATAGGGACCTCACATATCCCTATCTCACAAATGATCCTTATCTAAAAAATATTTTGAGATATGGGCCAATTGGACATGGCCCCTATTGATATTTCCCCGTGCTGTTTATTTTCAGCATGTAGGGAACTGTGGTGTCACGGCCCCTATATCTAAAAGAATTGTGGGATAGAGACTTTTTGTAGGATAGGGGCTCTGGGTGGGCCCTAAAACTCAAATGGCCCCTATCCCACACACTTTTGAGGGATAGGGACATTTTGAGACTTAGGGGCCTCACATCCCCCTTCTTTGGATTCATGCTTACTCATTTATGTAATTATGCCTAAGTAATTCATTACAATAACGATATGTCTCCTGTAGGCTCACAAATATTCAGAAGTACCACAATACCTCATACATACATATATATATATATATATATATATATATATATATATATATATATATATATATATATATATAGTGTGCAATTTCTATGCAAGGATATAGGCAGAGTTCAACGATGATTTGTCATTCTAGGGTGTTTCTTTACGTGTGGATGTCAGGCTGTCTCCCTAGAGGCCGTAGGCCGAGTGGGAGGCAGCCTGACATCCACCAGTGAAGAAATAGCCTGAAATAACAAATCATCGTTGAACTCTGTATTTATTTCATGGTTTTACATTCTTAATTAGACAGAAACTCATTTTTATTAACAGATGTTTGGCCAGGGCGTCGAGAGTGGGATACAGTGGAGAATGGAAGGGTGTTTCTCCACTCCCACCTCGGGAATGGCATTCTAGTAATAATCTATAGTAAACTACGTTCCTACCATGAAATAAAATCAATTGCTGCATCTCTCTCTGCTTAGCATTGACTTGACAAGACTTAGATTGTATTTCTATGCACAGTTAGTACACTCACAGGGCCCTATAGGTTTCAGGGCTAGCTGCTGCCCAGACATGGGCTCAGCTAGAATATGTCTGGGCGGACTGATGGGCTTAGCCCCGAAACTTCTTTTCACTGTATGAGATGGCTACGGGCTACCCTCCTCTCATAGCATTGGCAATATTCCTAAATATTATCAATCCCATTATACTTAAAAAGAAATACAACAAAAACAAAAATCAACATAAAAAAAACTTTTTTTTTGTATTTGTGTTCTATATAAAGTAGGTTTGGGCCTCACCTGAAAAATGGTAAGGATATCTAGGGAATCTAACCATCAACCTTTGTACCCAATGCTCTTCCTACTGAGCTAACTTGGTAGCTTTGATAGTTATAGTAGTTCGCCTTTTGTCATTCCAAAAGAATGGAATCTTTTATTTACCAATTTCTGGGATATGTACAATGATAAACAAATATCATTTCTTGAAGTGGCTATTGTTCCCAAAATTGTTACAGCTTTGTTGACTGGGTGGATGATCTTGTGCCTTACACAATACTGAGTTTCCTGGTAAGAGGCGTAGAGGGAGTGGCCGCTGCAGCAGGCTACACAGCTGTATTCAGTCTCCTTGCACACACCTTCCCAACCAGATTAGCTTCTCTCTCAGTAAGTACTGCTATGTGTGCTTTTAAATTTAATCAAGCAAAATAAAAATAAGCAAATTGCCTGCAACATTATTATACTCAGATAGAGGCTCAGTATATATTCATAATCTAAAGGGCTTTGAGTATCACATAGATGAACACATATCCCTTATTCATTACTATCAAGCCTTCACAATGGGCTGTATTATTACAGGATTAGAAATGAGGTTAGCTATCTATGATGAACACAGAGTGCTCAAAGAAGAGAACATGGTATTGCGAAAGAATAAATAAAAAAAGTATACACCTGTTTTTACTTATGGGATTATCTCTAGAGTATAGCACTAGACGATCACTGTCTAGATTATCTTAAATACTCAGAAAGCTATTTGCTAATGCTAAAGGAATAATAACATTCAATGATTTCATTTTCAAGGCATTCATTGAGGCAGTTGCTGGTATAGGTTTCACAACTGGAGCACCCTTAGGAGGGGCCCTTTATGGGGTAAGTTTCAATATAAGCAAATGCAGCTTTTAACATTATCCTCTGTCATCATTAACATTTCAAGCTATGGACATAGGTCTGAAATGATATCGTAAACAATAATATGTTTATTTGCAGCCTAAATTGTTGAAATAAAATATTCAATCTGTTAGAATAAACTATTTTCTCAGTAAAAAGATTACGAGGTTTCAAGATTAAAAAAAAGTATTTTTTTCTTAATACCTCCACATATAGCCATTGTATGAATATATAGAAAAAAATACGTCCCTTCTTGTCTTGTGCAGGCCGGTGGGTACTTGGTGCCCTTCATAGTAAGTGGGTGCGTCATACTGTCGGTTGGAATCTTGCTGTGGGTAGCTGCTCCCTCCGTCTCAGGTAATGTACAATATATATAGGCTAACTGCAAAGTGGTTTTTGGGCAAGATCTGGGATAGATTTTAAAAAGCTGGAGCTCAACTAGATCTTCACTAACTCTGCAACACTGGCTGCCACAGAATGCCATATTCATTTGGATCCTTTGTTGTTTTAAAATTAGCATTTAGCAGACAAGCTGAAAGGACATTCCAATATATAATGCAAACATGATACTCCAATGCATTCAGGGGCGTAGAAAAAGAGGGGGGTCATAAATGAGGTGGGGCCTGAGTATGTCTGGGCCCCCCAAAAATTTGCCAGGCACCATCACGCTTTACTTTAGCCAACAATCTAAGGTGGTCAAGATGGGGCACTCGCAGGGCCCTCACTGCCCCCCCCCCAATGAAGATTCGCTTCCTATGCCTCTGTGCTTTATATAATGTAAGCAGAAACAGAGAACAAGGGATTTAAAGGGATGCGGTGTCTTGTTGCTGCAACTGTGGCTTAGTGGAGGTCCGGCTATAATCGTAAAAAGTACAATGACACAAATGGTGTACTTATGTCATTTTAGCTGGGCATAGTGGAAATGGTGGGTAACATTGAAATTAATCCCAGATGTACTATCCTTTTATTTGTCAGCTCCATAATTGGAATTTTATGGAGATTTACTATGCATGATCTACACTGAAGATATCATGGGAGGTTATAAGTAACATGAACTAAAATATCCTGTCTATATTTCCATATTTTGATTCTTATTTATAAGATCCATTTAACTATGTCAATAAATCTTTTGAACAATTCATTTGTAGGAGAAACTGCACATAGTGAATCTCACTGGCCACTACTATGGCGTCCCTGTGTAATTCTTGCCCTGCTTAACCTGGTTTTTGGAACTTCCGCACTCGGCTTCCATATTTCACGCACTGGGCAGTTTCTTCTTTCCAAGGTAATTTCTCACTAAAGACATGTATTCAAGGTCAGTAACCACAAATTCCCAGGCACACATTAAGCTTCCCACTAGGGAAGGTTCTAAGGCTAAGAATGTGAAAAATAGACCAAAAATTGCTTTTGTGTACTTTTTTACACGGAAAACCATGGTTTTCTCAAAAACATTCTATTTCCTGGCACTTCCTGTATATTTGGAATGTAAATGGAACATTTTGAAGACAAAACAAGGCCTAAATAAGGGTTCTCAGAGATATGTGTTGCCATGGCAGCCAAAATTATATTCCAAATAGAAAAAAAATTAATGCCATCTGATAGAATGGTTCATGGAGGTTCATACGCTGAAAAAACAAAAAGATACCATTTCTAGATCCAAAGCTATGCCCAAATGTATGGAAAGTGATGATGATTTTTAAATGATTATTTAATTCATTATGCTAATTAGATGCATGATTTGATTGAAACAATGAATGATACAGCTTATTGGCTGTATTTATAAGTTATGTCATTCCATTTTTGTGAAGCAATATCTCCGAGACTAAAAGGGCTAACTGCAAGTGCTATACCTCATTTTAAAGCAGATGATATCAATTTTAAATTTTATATTTAACCTCAGCTGACCCTTTCCCCTCATCTGTTCACAAATAACTGATTAGGTGAGAATGAGTTGAACAACTGGGTCCATGATGGGGGTCTGGTGGGGGGCAGTTCTCTATGAAAGTAGGTCCCAATTACGAAATTTCACAGCCCCTTAAACTGAAGCTCAAATTTTACAGCCGCCCCTTTTTTTTCAAGAAGTTTGACAACAGCCCTCCTTTTCAGAGTCCTCTTCATGTAAACCATGGTTGTTTGACAATGATATCCAGGAATTTCACAGCCCTGGAGTTAATACATGGAATATTCAAGTTACTTCCTTTCCATGCAAAGTATATCACTGGTATAACAGCTATTAACAGCCCCCTTATATTAAATGCAATTCAATCAACAGCCCCCATTTGTGGCATAAAGGCTTTTGTTGCATTAAGGCTTTTGTTGCATAAAGGCTTTTTGCTGTATAATGCCGTTTTTTGTTGCGTAAAGGCCCCGCATGAGCCTTTATGCAGCAAAATGATACTATTTTGCTGCATAAAGGCAATTTTGTTGCGTAAAGGCCCAACACCCCCTAGATCTATATAGTACTCATGTCGACTTTAGGGGTCTAGGGCCATATAACTGTAACGGCTCGATCGTTGATTGTCTATTCTAATTCCTTTTAATAGAAAATGCAAGAATGAATGCCAGTTTATAATGCAATGGACCCATTGTTTATTTCTGAACTATACAGTATAACTCACAAGGGGACTTCGTAATCAATACTCCTGAATTTGTGGGTCAATCAGTATTAAAGCTTAACTGAGAGGTTAAGGATCTATCTTGGCCTGACACTGGTCAAGCTCAAACTAACTCCCCTGCCAGACGCAACTTCTCGACCCGGAGTATGCCCCCAGGGCATCGCGTCTGCCGCGCGTATGGATTCTGAAGTAGTTGCAGCAGGTGCGGCCTGACGCGTAAGTTCCGCACATCACTCTCCCAGCATGGGAGAGACTGTCAGCTTCAAGCAGATGTTTAAGACTTCAATACTTATACAGTGAAATGTCTGGCATAGCCTATACCTCTATAGATTACAATTTAGTGAGGCATGCCCCGAGGGCATCACCCACGTTACAAATGCCCCTGGGGCATAGCCTATACTTCTATAGACTACAATCTAGAGAGGCATGCCCCGGGGGAATCACCCAAATGACAAATGCCCCTGGGGCATAGCCTATACTTCTATAGATTACAATTTAGTGAGGCATGCCCCGAGGGCATTGCCCACGTCACAAATGCCCCTGGGGCATAGCCTATACTTCTATTGACTACAATCTAGAGAGGCATGACCCGGGGGAATCACCCAAATCACAAATGCCCCTGGGGCATAGCCTATACTTCTATAGACTACAATCTAGTGAGGCATGCCCTGGGGGAATCACACACTCCACAAATGCCCCTGGGGCATAGCCTATACTTCTATAGACGACAATCTGCATGCTGCCGTTATTTCTAACCTACAGATATAAAAGATGCACTGTTGGGAGTCTCACATGTATAGTGGTGTCACGGTACTAATAGGGCCAAGGACGTTCTGATTTTCCCCCCATCTTCCACCATAAAACTGGCGTCAATCGGGTTCTAATTTGATGGCGTTCATAAATAAAGGCTTAAATTAAAGCTGAAGTCATTCTTGATTTTTTTAGCATGGTCAACCATAATGGAGTCAGATCCGTTTTTGCACCAGTTGCCATGGAAACCACCATGTTGAATAAATTACATGATACAGGCACCCCTGACAAGTCACAAATGTGACCTTGGACCCCTCTCTGACACAATAGGTTTCCATGGTGACCAAAAAATTTTTGCAACTTTTTCCCCCCAAATCGTTACCTTTCTTCTGGTACCAAAATTATTAATCTGCGATAAAAATAAGGTCCCCTGGCACTGATTATACCAAGCAAAACACTGTTTTTAGTTGGGACTATTTAGCTGTCCTAGGTTTACTGGGGCGGAATACTACTGTGACACCTAGTAGGTTGGACAATGCCCCGAGGGCATCCATAATATGGACGATGCCCCCAGGGCATACAGTGATAGGCCTACTAGATGTTTAGGAAGTCTGACCATGCCCCTAGGTCATCCATGGTATGGCTGATGCCCCAGGGGCATATCCCTACACTCATATAGAAATAGAATGTTAGGAAGCTTGACGATGCCCCCAGGGCATTCATGATATGGATCCTAAATTATTATCTGTGAAATCAATGATGTCTAACATTTTGTTCAAAAACATTTAAAAAATGTGAAAATTAGCTAAAAATCGGAACACAGGATAACATTACTCACCTAAAGTTTGACACCCCATATTATAGTGCCAAAAGTAAGTTAGGGCATATAACAACTTAATTTCCACTGGCTGTGGGACCTAAAAATCTATGAAAATCTATTGGAATTTTCCATGACCATATGACTATTTTGTGGAATCATACAATGAAAATGCTTGGTATTACCCCTATGCATGTAAATGCCCCATTTTACCACATTCCATATCAAATTCAAGTCATTAGGCCTATGTCAGTATTCACCATAACAGCATGCCCTAGGGGCATCAGTGGGGAAATCAATGCCCCCAGGGCATCGGATAATGATCCCCTACCTCTTTAGGTTGGAGATGACAGTGGCATGCCCCATGGGCATCAGTGGGGTACATCGATGCCCCCAGGGCAGCAGATCATGATCGCCTACCTCTTTAGATTAGAAACGATTCAAAGTGGCATGCCCCAGGGGCATCAGTGGAGCCATCATGATTAATGCCCCTGAGGCATTCCCTACATCTGTAAGCTACAAATGACTATGACCTTGGGACATTGTCCTACCTCCCCTGTATGTAATGATACCTATACATGCCCTGGGGTTTTTCCTACCTCCTCTGTATGTAAGGCTACCTATAAATTGTCATATCTCCTCCGCATGTTAGGCTGTCTATATACAGGCCCTGGGGGCATGGTCTCTACTACGGATGCCCTGGGGGCATTGTCCTACCTCTTCTGTATTTAGGAATCTGGAATCTAGGTCAGCAGACGATCTTGTTTAATTACTGTTGAATCGAGGACTAATCTATCCTATCAGCTGATAAATATACACTGTATTTGCTTAGGTATACACTAGATGAACACAGTTCTACATGTATTTAATCATGTAAAGTGTCACAATATGATAATATACTTCAAAATAAACGAACTATGTTGTCAAGGTGGAAGGATGCAGTGCTGACACAGCACGGCACAGCAGGGACTGCTGTCACGCGTGGAGCAGCGCGTGAATACCCCGGGGGCATAGTCCGGGTCGAGAAGTTGCGTCCTGCCTCCCAGCCAAGCCCCTCAGACGCGAGGCTACACTCATACATTGTGCTAGTGACTGCCACGATGTTCCTGAATTTGACACTCTTCAACCATATGTTTCAGACTAGAAAAATAAAACCTATGCTTGAAGAGTGAGTATTATTTCCAGTTTCCATCAGGTGGAAGAGGGGCATAGTGGGAGAGAAATATAGTAAACTACCACTATTCTTTGCTGCTTCCTATACTACTTCCTGTACGGTGGTTCCCTGAGGGTTTATACCTCAGGGCACCAGCCTAACTAGTGTGTAGAACTCACGCTAGATGGAGGGGTCCTGTAGGTCAGGAGACACCTAGTGTTTGAAAATCAAACTACAGCCTAACACGAGGCTGGAATAAGACAACTGGTGCTGCCACTTCCCCACAGTGGCCAAAGATTGTAGCGACCACTGCTCATATTTTACAAGCAAAAATGCCGCCGCGTTAGCGCTTCTCCTCAACAGACGTAACCGTCCTAGGTGGAGTAACCATACCACCCGAACTGCCCTCTTGAGGGACGAGCTGACACTATATCACTGCTATATTCATTCCCTATTTTATAAGCCCCCTCCACAATCATCCAAACAGACATCAACACAGTAAAAGGTATGCCCGCGCACCCCCTCCCGGGCGTACCTTTTACCGTGTTGATCCATTATAAAATCATTATTTTACAGTTCATGTTATCACCTCTGCAAGTTAGTGTTGTCTACCTTTGTTCATCTGGATCTTACTTCATTAGCACATTTTTCTGGGGCGCACTTGCCGGATGGCAGGTAAGTATGGTATTGCACCAGATGGAATGGATATTCTGTCGCATCAGCCACAAAATTTCCACTCCTCTTCTGAAATTCCACTGATGGCTTGACAGACAGAGAGCATCAAATTGGCAGATGAAACCCTCTGGAGAGAGTATGGCTATAGGCCTATATATAGCAGTATAGATGTTAGCCATGGCCAAAAGGTTTTGTTAAAATTTACTGAAAGTCATAATATGACAATACCGGGTATTTTATATTGCACCAATCAGGTACTTGCAGTATTCTATGTTACATCATAATATTTGATCCTGGTGTATAAAAGTCATGTTCAGGATATATAGGCTACCAGGTAAATTAAAATGCATTTCATACCTCATTTCGTCAGCCTAAGTCTGGTCCAGGGATGTTCTCCATTGGGTACATGATTACTGGAATCCTTTTTATGTTCCTGGGACCAGCACCATTTATTCCAATTCCCAGGTAGGTTCTATAACATTTACTTGGCTTCCCAATCCCAGCTAGGTTCACCTTGTGAAATAACCCAAACGATCATGGTCCTCTTCTATGTAATGTTTTTTTGCTAATGAAATAGTTAAAACTCAAAATTCAACTTTTCAACTTGTTGTGTTCCACAAGCCTTGTGTCCACAGGACGACAGAATTGGTACCGACAAAATTTCCAATGACAAAAACATGTCCAGCGTCCATTTCCGATGATAAAACCAGTTTTATCATCCATTTCTGATGACAAATATCAAACATGTTAGATATTATCACTGGAAAATGAACGACAAAAGTGGTCTTATTGTCGGAAATCGTCGGAAATGAATAACAAAGACAGTTTTATCGTCATAAATAAACGCTGAACTTTGTCGTTGCAAATTCTGATGCCCTGTGGACACATGGCTTTAGAACCTACTGGGACCTCAGGAGGTTGGGACTATAGGTCTGCCAGCATCTGTGCTCACAGTACTACAAAAAGCTTTAGCACCTAATCCCTTATCAGCTTTTCATTTTAGGTTAATCAGATTAGTAGAAATACTAACTTTAACGAAGTTCAGTTTATCATGTCTATTTTGAGAAAACTCATCTCATGCCACTATGTTGATTGACTCTGTGCGAATTGTTTGAAAGCTCATATCACCATTTGCTGCAATATTGGCCAAGCAGCTTTTGAAACACTCTGTGATTCTTTGGAAGTGTATAATTATGATAAGTGATACAAGTATAATTAAGTTGAATCTTGATGTATCGTTTTACAGTCAGGTTTGGTTATTCACACTGTGTAACTGTCTTATTGGTGCTGGACTTGGAGCTGGATTAATAGCCTTTCAGATTGTGGGTATTGAGGCCAAGTAAGTTCTTTCTTTCTTTTTGTGAATTCCATATATGTACATGATCTAAGATTAAGTACATGGTGATATGACTATTTGGAAAGGGCTTACTACAATTCTACTTCAAAAGTTAATAGAAATTAATCTCTTTTCTAGGCTGCATGGAAAATATTCCCAATTGTTCATCGAGAGTAAGTTAAGTCTGGTGATATTAGTGTTTTTATTTGAGTTAACTTTAAACAGATAAAATATAGATTTGATAAGTTATAATATTTTCTTTTTACAGAGAGGTTTATGGGCATTCACTTGACACATATGGCTGGGTTGGAGGTGTATTGGCTGCAAGTTTTAATTTAGGGTAAGAGACGGTTAACAGATTTTGATAAATTTATGATACCTTCGACTTATAAACTAATGCTTTAGAGAAACAAAGCTTTGAACTGTCACAAAAGCTTCTATTGTTGTGCCGATATCATCTTTGAAAGATAGGCATCCTTGCCTGTTCTCGTTCTATGCATGAATCATATCGCCCATAACCTTTTTCTGCACCACTGAATTCAAAAGTGTGGACATGCACACCCACTCCCTAAAGCAATGAGGGATTCGGTTCCTAGGGCCAAAACCCGATACCAGTTTATGAAACTAGCCAATGATGGAATCGGGCAGTAATTGACAGTAATTACAGTAATTTAGGGGTCTTTTGCTGACGCAAAATGGTTAGTTCACTGGATAAAACAAAGTTGATGGGAATTCATTATATCTACAGTGATTTCATATGGATCTAATGTGACACAGTTGCCCGTGTGCCTACTTAAAACATCAAACAGGCCTAGTTAAGCTCAATTTAAATTTTCAAGGCTGATTGACGATTGATTTTCTTCACTAAGAAAGTGTGCATTCCGATAGGACATCGATGTAACTAACCTTGTAAAATCGACAGGGAACAGTGTGACGTTTAGATGACAGAGTCTAAAGAAATTGATGTTATATTTTACAGAGAGTTTCTGGGACCGGTATTATCAGGGTTCATGTATGACATGGTTGGTTTCCCCTGGACCTGTGTGGCCGTAGGAAGTCTAATATTCACCCTGGTAAGTATTTCAGCCTTTTATATGAAAAGGGAGTTGATAACAGACTACAGTTACATCAATCAGTGCACTTTACATGCGATATGAATTTCAGATCTGTACACGCTATAGATTTTCGATACTGAGCCTTCTCCTGGTGGGCACAAGGTAGGATGACAAGTTATTTTGTGTGACATAGAAAGTATAATGCACAGAATCTTCTGATCCATATTTTACTTGTTCACCATACACAGTTACCGGCATGGAATAAAACACATTTAATTGATCGATAGATCAAGACGCATTTAATTCTGAGAATTCATAACACCAGCAGATGAGCACCCCTCGCCTATATATTTCATATTTCCAAAGTCAAATTTAGATCCCTGCCCGCTCTCCCTCCAAAAAAAACAACCCAAAAAAAAAAAGTAAAAAAAATGAGGCATCTTTCCCCAAGGAAAGGCAGCACAACCTCCTGAAGTCAGAGTATGGCTTATGTCATAGGCAAAGGTTCATTAGTATTGGGTATGACCGACGCAACAACTCATTTCAAAAGTCTAACCAAATAGTTTTCCGAAACAAAAATATCTCATGTAAAGTACTAAAATTACTTTCCTCCTGTTTTTGGTCACCAGGGCTTCTTGCAACTACTCAACCACATGGTCTCCAACTGCCGCCTTTCCTTGGATGATGAAAAGGTGCCATTGACCAGAATGATGGAACTGGAAACACCCAAGTACACCAAAGAAACAATGAATAATGAGTTACAAATAGACAGAAGGAACTAATTAACAATTATACTGTAAAAAAATACTGTTTAATCTACCAGGGATCCTCGGTAATCTAAACAGTGAACCACCATAATCATATTGCACTGAAATATTTTTTTTTTTACAAGAAGCCCTTGGTGTGGTACGGTGGAACAAGAAAGCTCAAGGAATCTCTTAGGATACTGAGGTCACTAACCCCTGGTGCGGTGTGTATGCAACTGAAGCTTGTACAGGGGGTTTTATGGTTTAGAAGGGCTATCTGGGATAGTCAGCCAGTCTCTACCCCTCAAAACCTATATAATGGCTTTAAAGTCACACATCAGACTGACATATAGACCTGTCTTTATCCTTTAAAGCCCATGTAGTTGCTCCACAGGTATCACCTACACTCTAAAAAATGTGTTTTAACTAAAACATATTTTACCAAAACACTTTTTGGTAAAACACATTTTCATCATCTAAACATTTTTCTTAATACACTTTACACTTTTCTTGCAAAAGTGTTTAGGTTTATAAGAGTGTTTTAATACTTGGTTCCAATCCAACTCACCAGGAGTGCGTTCTACGACCCGCCGTAATTGAGTGCGGGCACTCTTTGCTGTTCCAGAAGAGCGCCCGTAAATATATGTGTGTTCCAGAGGCACCAAGCTCCATCTGCGGCCTAGGTCCGCAAATCAAAATGCCCCATAAAGAGGGCAGAATCTACCACGTCCCTTTTCTGTGTTTGTAAATCATTCTTACCTTAAAAAGAATACTAGGATCTTGATGAAACGACTCTTATATGTTCCCATGAATGTTCTGATATGAAACAAAAAATGAAAATGGTAAAATACAGTGTTTAAGTATTTATTTTAAGAATAAAAACAAAAAAAGTAATATCCCATCTATGGAGACACGTATAGTTCCCTCTTGATCTATGGCAGGTTATCATAATGGTCATGTGATCAGATTTTTGGTCATTTGACCTTAATCCTGTCCATAGAATAGGAGAATATTTTGGAAGTGATCTCCAAAATGGCAGTGAGGACGAGAAAGCTTATTATAAGGAAAAAGAAACGTATCTCCAAGTTTGAGAAGCGCCAGTTTCACTTTCATCATGTTGGCATCAAGCGGCTACGCCGACGTAACACTTACCACATTAGGATCAATCCTACTCTTGTGTATACATAGATAGAACTAAACGACTGTGGTGTACGAGGTGGCCGATCCACCACGAGGGGGAGACCCCCCCCGAGGGGTGGATCAGCCACCGAAGACACCATGGAAGTTTAGTTCTATATTTATTTTATGTTTTTAGAGGTTTTAATAAGGAAAAATTATCAAAATCCGGTACCGTAGTTCCCTGTAAAAGCGCCGATCCGCCATTTTGAATGTTTACATGCACCCAGAACGAGGCTGCAGTGGTGGATCGGCCGCTGTGGTGGATCGGCACATGTTACGCCACTGGTGGTGTGCGGATCGGCTCCCTAATGCTATCTCTACGGGAAGAAGTTATTCACATAAAATAAAAATGAAAGGGACTTCATTGCGAGATACAGGGTCTCAATCCAGATGGCAAGGGATTTAGCAAACAATTTTGTCCAGTCTCCTTGCTGTAGCACGACAGGGGATGAAGCTGGCCATGCTGTACCAACAATCTCAAAGGTAGATCTATACACACGTTTTCTTAGACTATCAAGTCTTACTACTCAGATGTGGGATTTTGATCCGTTCTCACACTCACAAACACAGTGACCATGCTCTCACACATTTCCGAACGTTTCTCCTCTAATGAGGTGGGGGGGGGGTTAAAAACCTTTGACTCCTCTTGATAGGGGGGGGGCGTAAAAAATTGACCCAATTTTTAGCAAAAAAGCCTGTGCGCTACTATAGATCAAAGAGGGGGGGGGGGCAAAGGTCAAACGTTGGGCCATTCCTATGATAGTACTGTAGTGTTCTACCCCTCGATGTTCAATTGAATCTTTCGATAAACAACGAAGAACAACTATTCAGGTTCCAGTTAAAACTTTATTGTCTAATAACACATAGGCATCAGCCGTTCTCGATCACAGTTACAGGTGGCAGAGTTTGAACTCTATAACAGGTTCGACACTAGGCCTTCTAGTGTCTACAGTTGATATTCCACATACACCTCCTCTGTGCAGCAGCACAGAGGAGTATTAGAATATGGTAGCCGGGCAGCCGCCAACCATCGCTCACGATGGTCAGTCGGGGCTGACCATCGTATAGAAATATAGTTTCTACTGTACTGTAGAAAAAAAATTATTATCACAGTTAATTATAAGGCGTTGCTCCATCCAACGTAGGAGACCAGTGTCGAAACACTGCTTCACGACCTGCTCCTGGTCGATCCGAGGGAGGCACGACCGGGTATGGCAACCGGGGTCGTGTCGTTTCCTCCCTGTCTCGTTGAGAAGGTCCTTCCAGCGTAGGAAGCCCATCGATAGTGTACAGTACTACTATGATGGTCCTTCGACCGTGAGGCCGAGGATGTGTGGCACCACCGGGCCCTAAGACCAGGGTGGCGTCGGATCCACACAGCTTCGCAGGAAGGTCCGGGGACTGGAAAGGTACCCCCACTCGTGGAGGGTACACCGTCGTCCGGGAACGAGTTCCCGGGGGTTCCGTGCTGACATCGAGACTCTGTTCGATGTCAGCGATCCAAGCTGAAGAGGAGGAGCAGTAGTATCATACTACTGATCCTCCGAGATGGACCCTGTAGCGGCGTCGATTTCAGCCTGCTCTCCGTCAGTGCGCTCCTCCTCATGTGAGGCACTGGCGGCTAGCTGGCCCGAAAACGTCGGCGACTCCGGCAATGGGGCCACACGGTCCATTGTCGTACTCCAAGCCTCGTTAGAGGTCTCGGGTGCATCCCGGGAGTCCCCCTCAGCATCTGAGTGGAGAACGGCCGAGTCTGCTGAGTCGCTTCCGTCGTCGTCGTCGCTCTCCCGACCTTCAAGGTCGTCCTTGTCTCCCTGGTCAGGGGGAGCCCTTGGAGATTGACCGACGACATCGACGTCCCCGTCTATATCCATCGACTGTTCTGCCTCGGCAGGTTCTACTGCTTGGGCGGAAGCCGACGGGTCCGGGCAGACGGCTACATACGCCGGGGCCAGAGGCGTGATGCCGTGAAGATCCGGATGGATCCTCGGTGACACCACTCTCTGGACCGGTGGCGGTGTAGGCTCGGTGGCTCCCGAGAGGGTTATCAAGGGAACCGAGGAGGAAGACGGGGCTGCTGGTGGGTAGACGGAGGCACCGAGAGACCTACCCGGGGTGTCAGGCTTGTCCTGCACCACCTGCTCTCGGCCCAACATCGTCATAGCCGAGCTCAGACTGTCCATCTTTGGAGACAATTCTCTCAAAGGATTCGTCTGAGCCGCCAGCGTCCTGACGTCAGGGACCACTCCACCCTCGACGAGGTACCTCTGCGCTTCGCGAGAGGGCTCAGTTCGAACGGGCTTCAGGGTTCGGACGCCATGGTGCTTGTCCTTCATCCATTCCGAGAGTTGGACCCCGAAGACTCTAAAGAATTCGCGGTCGATTTCCTCCCAGCCTTCTATGATACTATCCCTCCCAGCCTTCTATGATACTATCCCTCCATCTGAACGGTCTGGCGCACCTCATCCCTAAGAGCCGGAAGGAGCTCGTTACAGATGGCCATGTTTGTTCTATCAAACAGGCCGAACAAGTAGGCACTCGCTTCCTCACGAAATGCCTCACCGAATTTGTCGATAGCAGGGCTGCCCGTCATCTGTAGAAGTCCCTTACAACGTTCCACGAACGTCTTCGGGACCTCACGTTCGACGCCATCGCCGTATGCAGGCTGTGCCAACTCCCAACGCAAGGTTGCTGTCAGGGTGTCGGCGCCTGTCATGAAGTTGGAGAAGCTAGCTCCTGCTGCCGAGGTCAGTGTTGCGCCTCCCACGTGAACACGCGGCGTGGCAGCTGGGGTGCTGTCTTCCACCGCCGCAGGGGGTTTGACAGGGGGAGACGAGTTGGTGGTCACCTTGGGTTGCCGATCACGACCACTCCGGGATTCCACCGTCTTGCCTCCAGTTTTAGCACCACTGGTGCTTGGTTTGGCCGAACCGGTCGAAGCAGTCTTCGACTTTTTAGGAGCCGGGGCCGGGGCGGCTTTCGATGCCTTTTCGGGCTTCGAGGGAGCAGCCTGCGGCTTAGGCTTCTTGGGTTCAGTCGAACCGGCAGACTTCCAAGCCTCTGTAGAGTGGGGCCTCTTGTTCCCACTCGTAGAAGCTGTCGGTCCTGGGTCTCAAGGACGACTGGCCTCCCGCTTCTTCCGTTGCTCTACCCTGAACTCGGGGTAGGCACCGTAGAAAGCGGGCATCAGTTCCAGTCTGATATACAGGCGCTTCGTAGACGGGGGTGCGGGAGCCATCCGCATCCAGTGTCTAGTCGGTGCGCCTGTCTTTTCATTCCGTTCACACTTTCCAACCAGTGTCTCCACTAGTTGGATAGCGCCCTCGGCGTTGTACTTATGGGGCTGCTTGTACGACTTGAGATGACGCGCCATCAAGCCCCTTCGTGAGGTCACGAAAGGAGGAGAGGTCGGGTCATCAGGGTCCTGATAACATGGAATGGTCTTTTCCACCTTAACACAACCGAACTGCGGACGGATGGCCCGATGCTCTTCAACCAAGTGTCGAGCATACCTGCCGTCTGTCGCATATACGCGAGGGGGGAACCCCTTACGTGTGCAGTTCTCGAAAGCACACTGCTGCCCTGGATTGAAGATGCGCCATGCGAACCCAATCCGCTGTCGCTTGGGCAGCGACACCCCCGACGAGTCTGAGGCATTCGTGATATTCTCGATCATCGAGACATACCAGTCAATGGCATGACTATCATCCGAATACCATTCCTCGTCGTCACTACCATCCTTCCCGACGAGACTAGGGAGTACCACTTGACCGTTCTTGTGGTAGTCCTGAAGCTTGGTCAGTGGCCTGTCATTGACGTACTCAGTACGTCGTTTGGCAGTGATCGCTGACAGCCGCTTCCACTCGTCGACAGCCTTGGCCGTGTCTGGGGGTGAGGATACGGTGCTCTCCACGGCAACGGCATCGACCTCCGACGGCTCGGTTCCAGGTTCCGGTGGTGCAGTAGACTCGCTACTCCTTTCCCGGGCTGGAGCCTTCTTGGTTGCGGATTCCTTCTTGCTACCTTCCTTCTTGGGCACCTTAGGGATCTTGAAGTCTTTCAAGGTACCCTTGGATGCCTTCGATTCAGTGGGCTTCTTGCCCTTAGAACCTGAAGGGGTAGCACTTTTCGATGGAGCAGGTGTCGACGGCTTGTCGACCTCCATCTCATCGGGGGAGGAGTCCCTCGAGGCGGCAGCAGCTGCGACTTTCAAGTCGCGCTTCTGCTGCTTAGATGCCTCTTTCGCCTTCCGGCGGAGCTCCTTCTCCCGCTCCTGGGACTCGGCCAAGGCTTTCTGTGCATCCTCGATCTGCTTCAGAAGGGCTGCACTTTTAGCCGAGGTAGACTCGAGCTCTTGCTCGGGTCTGGTCCTCTTGGACTTCTTCTTCTTCTTCTTCTTCTTCTTCTTCTTCTTCTTCTTCTTCTTCTGCGACTTGTGGCTCGCCGAAGAGCTGTACCCTGACTGCTCATCGGACGAGGACCCCATGGTTCTTCCTGAACTGCTGGGTTCCACCAGGGAGAGAGAAGACTCCGGGTCTCGGACCGTACTCAGACGGAACGAGACGTCGAAGAGGATCTTCGAGGTGTTTCGATCCGCACTCTGGCGGGTCGAAGCCTCGAAGGTGCCTTCGATGTACCTCGAACCGCACTCAGGCGGCTCGAGGGACCGAAGACTGCGCTCACGCAGGTCGTGTCCCTCGACACTTAGGCAGGGGAGACCTCCTACACTCAGGTAGGAAGTCCCCGGGGCGGAGCGTACCAGCTGGAATAAGCTAGGCTTAGTCCAGCTAATCTGCGTCCGACTCTTACGAGAAGGCCGCAGATGTGACCTCCGTGGTGTGCGGCGCAGCCTTTTATCCCTGTGGCGCACACCTCTGATTGGAGGAAGGGCCTACGTGACCGAGGAGGGCGAACCCTATTGGTCCACAGCGCATCACGCCATGACCAAATAAGGTAATGCTCACTCTCCCCTCACCGTCACGCTCTGGTTCTCCAGTCGCAATGTTTGCATATGCCGTTATTTCCTATGCGGTCTATGGGTTCCAACACTATTAACATGGATAATTTGGGCACCCCCCCCTTCATCAGACTACCCGGATTAAAAAAAATGGTTCCAATATGGATCTACCCTTCGGGCAGAATCCACCAGCCTATGCTGGGAACCCATCCTCACAGTCAAAATAAAAGTCGGAGGCCCCATATTTCCATGTTTCTAGCATCAGGTTGTCTCAAACTAAGAGGCAATCGTATGACTTCTCGTTGTGTAATTTCTTTTTATTCACCGTCGGCTTCACGTCCACAGACAGATTTACTCAAGAACGGCACCCGTTATTTTAAAGCCTCATTAAAAAAAACAGGTTAGTAAAGCTGCTGCTTAGTATTGTGCGAATCATCGATTACTGAGTAGGGTTTAATCTAGGACTTTTCCTGATTCTAACCTTTACTGTAGGAACGAGTGTTGAGCCTCGGGGCGGGTTACTATCACCCCCTCCTAGCCCGCCGTCCTTTGATGTGGCCGGGCCGACCGGGCTAATAACCCGTTTCCGTCGGCGTCTGCCTCCCATCACTTGTGACGGTGTGGATGTAGGAGCCAGAGTGTTTGCTCTGGATTTCCTTTCATCCTCGACACTCGCTGACCGTTCCTTTGATGAGCCTTGGCGCTTAAGCCTCGCTCGAGTCATAGGTCCGGACTGGAGTGACTGATCTTTGACTTCAATCGAGACGTTTCGATGTGAAGTTTGTTCAGTTGTTTGCACCTTCGAGGGGGGGTCGGGCTTCCGACATCCCTTCAAAGGCTGTTTAGATGCTTTCGACTTATCTCGACGGGCCGGTCGACCACGGCGTCGCTTTGATGGTTTACTGGCATCCAACACCTCCACCTCACTCAGTTTTCGAGCCTTTTGCTGTCGTTTTCGATGACCCTGCGTAGTTTGTTTTTTAGACTGAACTTCCGGCCGCGACCTTTCGATCTCTATTTCGACCTGTCCAGAAACAGACTTAGCCCTTTTCGTAGCCTTACGAGAAGGTGAATCATTATCAAGTTGTGGTTGCAACAACTCGACAGTTTGTGATAGCTCTACGCCCAACCACCGGCGCACTCTATCGACATTGCTCTTTTGCAACCGTCCGCGGGATGATCGAAGCAATAATGTCGACTCAGAGAGGACAGAATCTACTACGAACGGCCCATCCCAGTTGGGAGCAAGCTTCATAGCTGCCTGGGGGGTGTGGTACCTCACCACCTGTTCCCCAACTGAGTATCTTCTCTGCTTTAGCCCATAGTCATACCCGACCTTCTGGCGTTCCGCAGATTTACCTAGGTTTTCTCTTACCATGCTGTAACTCTCTCTCAATCGGTCACGAAGTTGTTCCACGAAAGTGACGGAACAAGGGACTTCGAGTGGGTTCTCGATTGAGCTGAAAATCACATCCGCTGGCATGAGAATTTCTTCCCCGAAGACCATCATATTTGGACTGCATCCAGTAGAACTGTGTTCAGAGCTGTTATATGCGGACACCACATATTTCGCCTGTTCATCCCAGTCGTCCATATGTTTGTCTACCAACATAGTCAGACTCTGAATCAATGTTCTATTGAACCTTTCTACCTGACCATCGCTCTGTGGTCTGTACGGATTGGTTCTCTGTTTTACAATCGTCAAATATTCACACATCTCAGAGAAGAGTCGAGACTCGAATTCTCGACCTTGGTCGGAATGCAGAAGCAACGGGACTCCAAAGGTCAAAACCCATTCGTCCACGAAGGCCTCTGCACAGGTCTCTGCTGTGTGATTTGGTAGGGGAATAGCGCGTACATACTTGGTGAAGTAATCCTGGATTACTAACATGCAAGTATTCTTGTTTGGCGTGGGTGCAAATCCCGAGATGATATCCATAGCTATCCTCCCGAATCTCACCCCGAACAACTCTTGGTGCAGAGGAGACTTACCCATGCCCTCGCCGGGCTTTACCAGGCAACAGGTAGGACAATGCCGAACCCAACGACCTATGTCCTTTCCCATTCTGGGCCAGTAATATCTCCTTTTCACTTTCTCGAGCGTTCGTTTACGACCAAAATGTGCCGCCGTTCGGTGTCCATGGCAAAAGGAGAGTACCTCACCCCTCAGTTGGTGTGGTACAACTACTTGAATCGTGCGTCTAGCTTGACCCGCCTCGACTTTCCAGCGACACAACAAGCCTTCACGGAAGGTTAATAGAGGCCATTGCCCTACTAATTTCCGTACCTCGGCGCTCTAGATTGATACATCAGGCCTAGTGGGTTTAGCCCCCTTAACTAGCCATTCAGCAACTCGTTTGATGTCGGTGTCCGCTTTCTGAGCATCAATGAGTTCATCGAGAGACCAAAATGCAACACCCACCCGGCTGTCTACTAAACTACCTACAGCTGCCAAAACAGCATTATGACTGCCACAGTCTGTGCAATCCGACCTCTGGCATAGCCGCACAGGGATACGACTAAGACCATCGGCGTTTAGATGCTTGGCCCTACTTCGATGTTCGATCTTAGAGTTTTCGAGACCGAACTCCGAAAGGTGGGCCAGCCACCTACCCATCATCCCTTCAGCCTCTTTGAAATTCAGGAGCCATTTCAAAGACGAATGATCGGTGCGGATAGTGAAGTTACCACCATAGAGGTAGTGCCTAATCTTCCTGGTGTACACGACAACCGCCAGCAGTTCCCTTTTGGTGGTGCAGTAGTTTCGTTGTGTTTTACTTAGAGTGTTGCTAGCAAACGAGATCGGGACCTCTGCTCCATCCTGCACTTGGGATAGAACGGCCCCGATCGCGGTATTACTAGCGTCAGTGTCCAAGATAAAATGACTGTCGGGTGTGGGGAATCGAAGCACAGGTGTCTCCCTGAAACTTCGTTTTAACTCGACAAAGGCATGTTCGGCTCTTTCCGTCCACGCGAATGCCTCGTAACGACCTCTACTACCTTTCGGTTTTTGGATCCTGTAAAGGGCTTACGAGTTCCGCGAACCCCGGGATGAACTCTCGGTAGTAGGAACAAAAACCAATGAAGGATCGAATTTCCTTCACTGTAGTGGGCCTAGCCCAAGTCATTACATCGCTAATTTTCCCCGGGGTGGCTTCTATACCCTGTTCAGACACGATTCGGCCCAGGTACTCGACTGAAGTCCTAAAAAGTTGACACTTTTTAGGTTTTAACTTCAGTCCCCATGCTCGAATCCTGTTGAAAACTTCTGCCAGATTCGCCATTGCTTCATCCGTCGTTTTGCCGAAGACGATGATATCATCGCGGTAAACCAGGCAACTTTTACCCAGCAAACCTCTCAACATTTCCTCCATCATTCGCTCGAATGTGGCGGGGGCGTTACACAAACCAAACGCCATTCGATCGAACTCGTAGAGCCCCCTCTGGAAGGAAAAAGCGGTTTTCCCGACGTCGTCGGGATTCATCCCGATCTGCCAATATCCAGATTGGAGATCGAGACAACTAAACCACTTGTTTCCTCCTAGGGCATCCAAGGATTCGTCGATGCGCGGGAGGGGGTAGGCATTTTTCTTAGTCACTCCATTCAGACATCGATAATCGACGCAGAATCTCATGGTCCCATCCTTCTTCGTCACCATCTGGACGGGACTGGACCAGGGACTAGTACTTGGCCTAACCACCCCCGTATCCAACATCTCCTTAAGTTGTTCATCCGCCGCAGCTTTTTTGCTGAGCGGAATCCTTCTATAAGGGACTCGGATAGGTTGTGCGTCACCCGTGTCGATGTTATGCAGACATCGATCGGTGCGCCCTAACGGTTCATCTGGGGATTTAAAGACATCCACATGCTTACGTAGTAAGGCGGACAGCTTCAGTCTTTCTTCTGGCTGGGTCAGGTGGGTGTCGCCATACATGTCTAACAGCCAGGTAGGGAGCTCCCCCGTGCGGGTGCTCGCGATTTCTGCCGTCTCGATGTCTGCAGCTTCTTGCTCGAGACGCATGATCACAGATCCTACCTCCGGTGAAGAGAGTTCACCGTTTCTGTCAGCGTACTGTACAGTACCGACCACCTGGCCTTTCTCCAGGACAATGTCTCGATTCAGTGGATTACAGATGGGAAACACTGTTCGACGGACATTGCTGACAAGGGCAGCCTCACCAACCAACCCAAAACTCAGAGTTTTCAGGTCGGGTTCGACTATGCCCTGTCGGTCTCTTTCCAGACCGTCGGATTTTACCAAGACATCGCACCGATGTCTGGCAGGTATCCTAGTGGTCTGTGCTACTGAGGCTATCGATGACACTCTCTTCAGTTTACACTGATGGTGCTCTTCTACCGGCTCGGTCATGACCAATTGACCCGTCCTTGGGTTCAGGATCATACCGTATAATGCCGCGAAGTCGAGCCCCAGAATGCCATCGTCAGCCACATCGGCCACTATTGGGCTAAACACATAGTGGGTCGATGCGACCTTAAGAGGTAGAACCAATCGACCATAGGTCCGCATTTCGGCTCCAGACGCAGTGCACGCCGTTATTCCCTCGTAGAGATTATCTGACGGCACTACTAACATTTTCGCGAGTTCCCGAGAGACAATGGTGTGGCTGGCACCAGTATCTATCAGGAAGTCTAGAGAACGCCCTCGAATCTCTGCAGACAGGTACCATCGTTTCCCCGATAAGGGAGCGGTTCCTGCTAGCATTCTCAACCCTACGTCAGTACTCAGATCGATCCCTCTCTTCTTCAGAAAAGAGAGACAGGGATCATCTGAGGGAAGCTCTGTTGCGCAGACTCTGGCCAGCTGCCGCATCAGGGCTTCTCTCCCGGCGTCGACTTTCACTTTCGATCCAGTCGAACCCTCGACCTCGGAGTTCGGGCTGCCAGCGCCCTGTTCCTTGGCCATTGAGGCTTTTTCTACACCGACATCTTCGGAACCCGACCGGTGATCAACCGGTGCCGCTGTGGTAAAGGGCTGGGACGGCCCTATCGGGACCTTACCTAGTTCCCTCGAATCTACTGTCGTCTGATCAGGAGTGCCAGAGGTGCTGATACCTTGGCTTTTCGATGGTCGGGCAGCTCGATTGCCACGTCGAGCCGCCCGCCTCAGTTTTCCGTCGCGTCAGGTGGTAGACCTTTAATCGGCTCGGGGCAAGTTCGTGCGAAATGCCCCTGCTTCTTGCAGTTCCAACACTTGGCGTCGGACGGAGGGGTACTCGGCTTCTCCGAGTTAGTAACAGGGACATCCCCTCCCTCAATAACCCTGAGTAAATTCTTTAATTGACTCAGCGAGAAGGTCTGTTCCTGTACCTTGGGTTTGGAGGCCTTGTTTGGTGTTTTCGATTTACCAGCGGATTTCTGACTTTTCTTAGTCTTACTCCCCGCCCCGGGCTTCGAGTATGAGGACACTTCCCCCTGCCCCTTCTCGACCAAAGCGGTGTCAGCCAACGCCGACAATGCATTTGTCGAGGTAGGATTCACCAACTTCGGCAGGAGTTGTCGTTTCCGCAACAACTCGTCTACCAAGTCCATGAGATCCTTGAGGGACATGTAAGTGTGCCACTCTCGAAGAACGTCTTGTTGTAAATCAACGTCATACAATCCTCCTATGAACAACTGGTTGACTTTGGTTATGAGCCATTCAACCGAGAAGTCCACACCTGGATAGGCATCGCCGGCAAGACGTCTCAAAGCAAAGCCATAGGCTCTAATGCTTTCGTTCTTGCCTTGGCGTCTCTTCTCCATTGTGACAATGGGATCTTGGAGGCTAGAAGTCATGGCTTCTGTTACCATGTCGACCAGTCCATCCAAAGTCCCATCTCCATGCTCCTCCCATAGCCACACAGTATCAGCTGCGGGGCCATTTTGGAGTAACATGAGGAGTTGAGCTAATGCCATACTCGAGGTCCACACATTTACTCGACGGACGTGATTGAATCCGTGGTACCAACGGAGCCAATCGTCCTTCCATGTAAATGGAGGGCACTCGACTGACCTAGTTCGGGCTGGTTCATGCCCGATAGAGGTATTTTCAAACATTCTGCTTGATCTCCTGACCTGATCAAGAGCGAATGTTGTACCTCTTCTAGGTATTTGATGGTCCATCCCCATGTTTCTCATAGTCGTGTCTGCACGACTATGATTCATCCCCCAGGGGTTACCAGAATCGGCGTCACTCAGGCGCGAAGCCTCGAATCTGATATCCCTATATTTGGGTGGATCAACATGTTGTTGGGTCGTGGTAGGGGTCTAGAACTGTCCGATCACTCCACTTAGACCATCGGTGCGCGGCATCGAAGGAACAGGTTGGGTCCGACGTGACCTCGAATCCACTTTCGAGATGTCGTCTATTGTCCCCACCATTCTATCTATCTCAGCCTGCTGTTTTGAACGTTCCGCCTGTCTTAATTCCGCCACTAGGAATTCCAGGCGGGCATGTTCGGGCTTCGAGAGATCTCGTTGCTCGCTGATGGCGAAGAGCTGCTTGACCTCCTTCATGGCACGATTAAGCCACTCTCTGTAGTCAGTCAAGACGCATTACCTTACCTTCCAGTTACCAGGTTACATAACTGAATAAAGGCCATCCGAGAGGTGGAAGTTTTGAGGGCTTTGTCCAACCCGAACTATTCATGTCGTGTTGGTTTCTATAGCTACTAAGCAAGCCAAAGAGCCACCCTTATGTTCATAAGAATACGGGCCATTGACTAGGCCTTTAAATGTGCGACTTCAGTACCACTTTGTAAGGATGGGTCACATATAGGCTTTGACAGATAAAGATATTTGAGCTTTGATGTCATATTAGAGTCATATGTGATACTTGGAGCAACTATACAGGCCTGAGGGATCATAAAGACTGGTCAATATGTCGGTCTGATGAGCCACATGAACCCATTATAATGGCTTTGAGGGATAAAGACTGGTCTTGTGTCAGTCTGATGTATCACTTAAAGGACATTATATAGGTGTTGAGGGGTGGAGACCGGCTGACTATCCCAGTTTGTGACTTTATGCCATCAAATGTAGGCTTTGAGGGAAAAAATCAGGTCAATCTTCAGGTCTGCTTTATCACCCAACACAACTATAATTATAGGCTTTGAGGGATAAAGGCATTTGGGGGATAAAGACATTTGTGCTTTAATGCCATATTTGAGGGTTAAAGATCCGTGGATGCCTTTAACCCTCAGATCCCCTTGAATCCACGCCTTGGAGGTAACTTCAAGTATAGGATAGAGAAATTTATGAGATTTCTACGGGATAATTATAGACATCTGACGCAGACCTATAGCCTGTAGGAACCCCATAAAAGTGTTGATCCTACTTATAACACAACACTTTTATTACCCGGATTTTAACAGCATATATTATATAGATGCCCCCGAATCTAGCCTTCTTATTGGTCAATTCAATTTATCATATTCTATCATAACAGTGCCTTTCACTGCAACTTTACTGGGCACTGTTTGTTGCGTTTGTAAAGTAAGCTCCACAGGTCAAATTGAAATTAGTTCTCTGTTAGGGGCCTATACACTTCACATCGTTTTCTCATATAGAAATAAACTCTCTTATGTTACTATCAACTGAAAGGCGTAGACTGTATAAACCATCAAGAACAAGAATATTATGAGATACTTTATTCTGCAAACAGTATTCATAACAGCATTTGAATGAGCATGGTCATAATCACATGATGCCTTTGTTGTGGGCACAGATATAGGAATTGAAAAGTCTGCACACAAAGTTAAGAACACGCAAATATGGAGCCAAATACTAAAAGTACTATTTACAAAATGAGGCATTTATAGGTCTTAGCTGAACTAGTCGAACCTGAGCCTGCTGTCATAGAGGAAGAGTTATCCTTCCATTTAACCCCTCAATTCATGGCATCGACTCTCAATTATTGCAGAAAAATACCAAATGTATAATATCAGGTGGTCATTTAACTGCTGTGCTTTCCATACCTTTAGACCGTACACACCATCAACATTTTAAAGGATAATTAAATTCTTGAAGGATAATGTTTTGTCTTCTTTTTGTCTCTTTGTACACAGCAGAAGTCTCTAACAAACTGGTTAAAACTGGAGTCAGCCATCTGTCCAAGATAAACATTCAAATCCATGCACAATAACTGAGCCTCTGTCAGCAATTTTATCTACTGCCAGAGATGCAGGGACATTAATCTAATTATTTGCACTTGGTATTACATTCCATGCATAGAAAATGTTATTTAAAGATAACACTGTTTAACATTACGTGCGCAAAGTGCTCAGAATTCCCATGTGAATGCAAACTTTCTATATAACATATTGCCATATAGTCAGCAAGCATACTTATTTTTCCAGACTATACATCAACTCATTTGAAAAATAACCCTCTGATATCTTTTTCCTTCACAGTTAGTACGGCAGAAAAGGTTCCCAGGAAACCAAAGGTGGAATTCATAATAAAGTTCACTTCAAAGTCGGGGTAAAAGTGGCCCTTTTTCAAGTATGATCATATTTGTATTTTAGAAGAATAAATATCACAGATCTAATATAAACACTTAGTTCTAAGTTAGCTGTGCTTGATTGTGACCACCTTAGAAGCTGATGTTGGTCTTTTTTCAGCGGCATCTTCTTGTACCTGTAAAACCCTCGACACACCTGAATTACCCCGAGTAGGTTTTGGTTCAGCAACTTGCTCCTCAGGTGGCTTTGGTGTTTCAACTTTCTCCTCTTGCTCTTGTGGCTTTTCCTCTTCCTTCTCTTGTTCTTTCTGTTCCTCTGGCTGCTCCTCCTTCTCCATTTCTTCAATCTCTTCCTGCAGGAGCTGTTCTGCGGATTTCACACCATCCTCAGGCACATCAGGTTTAGGCTGATCCTGAGGTTCTTCCTGCTGTGACTCTTCTGGTTCTGGCTGTTCAACTTGTGGTTCTGGTTGTTGTTCACTTGTTTCAGGTTTGTCTTCCACATCTTGAACATCCACTGCTGTCACGGCAGCTGCTGTTGCGGTCGCTGTTACAGCTGCTGCTCCCTCCACAGGTACACCAGGCTCCTCCTTATCTGCCTTCTTCTTCTTTTTCTTTTCTTTCTTTTCCTTCTCTTCCTTTGGTTTCTTCTCTTTTTCCTCCTTAGGCTGCTTCTTCTCCTTTTCCTTCCTTACTTTCTCCTCTTTAGGCTTCTTTTTTTTCTCCTTCTTTTCTTCTTTTGGTTTCTTTTCCTTCGGCTTTTTCTTCTTCTTACCCTTGTCACCTTGTTCTTCTCTGTCATCTAAGATAAGAGCCTCTGAATCATCTTGAACATCACCTGTCGGACGTGGGGCCACTACATCTGGTGCTGGAGACACTGGGGTATTCTGGAACATAATATGGGAAGGCAGGCAATCATTAAAGCTTTTAGTGGTACGTTATAGACCTAAATGGGCGCACAGTTCTTTTGAACAGCTCCTCTGGTAAAGGTCAAGCCTTGACACAATGCAAACATCTTAGATTAAACACGGTTTTGGTGCAAAGGTGATTATTTGTATTACAGTTCATTTCAAGAAATGATATTTTGTTTTCTGAAGATCAGATTTCACATGACAAATTTCAACTTCCATACCCTTGCCTCCTCTTGAATAGCCGCAGCATTTAGAACCTCCACCCCATCCTTGTTGACCTCTTCTGGTACTGGAGTAGCCTTCCTCTGGACAAACAGCGGGCTTCTCGGAGGAGTATATGCCGGTAGAGGTGTGTTTCTATTAGATAATGGTGGGCTTATGTCTTCTGGTGTTTCATAACAACTTGTTAACAGCCGCTCCAGGGCATCAACATCAACGATCAGGAAGAGGACCACATCAAATACAGCCTGTACAAAAGGAGAAAAGGTAAATCATAGAAATTATGTCTGCTTTTTATGAAATGCATGGAAAGCTAGTTAACCATTATTATCGTGAAATGAACACTATTTCTCAAATCACATTATATCATCATTTTATTTTACCTAATTTAATATGAAAATGCATTGCTTAGGTACCTCCTTCAAGGAAATTATCATAGGTTTGATTTGCTTGTTTTTTTTAGGTTTAACATGAAAATGTGGGTTGGCAGAACAATATAAAAAAGTCTTTGTCAAATATTGCCATATTAGATCTTCCAAGTGGCTTTTCCCATTCCTTTGATATGGCTTGCTTATGCTGCCTATATTATCATCTACCTACCTGTATGATATTGGAGATAAGGAAGGCGATTGGTATCACGATACCAAACATGACGAAGTTCAGCACTATCACCTCCAGTAGTACCAGCATGATGATCAGGTATCGCCTGAAGTAGTTCGGAAGTTACATTATTAGCATGGTGTGAAATAGGGAAGGGATGTTTATGCATGAGGGCTAGTTATATTGGGGCATGAAAGCCCCCTTCCCACCTTTGAGAAACAATGAAAAAAAATAACACAGGCAATAATGTAGTCATGAATTTCCGAATACTTTTCTAGGAAATACCATCCAGAAATCAATAGCTTCACAGAGAGAAGAACACTGATCGCTTTGACGCATACTGCACAGGTCAAAATTTGTCTCTCACATGACATGTATGAAGGCATGTCAAATGAGGTTGACGCTCTCATATTTGGTTCGTCAACTCCACTTGACATATGTAATGAAGAAACGTCACATATTTCTGATCCATTCACCTGAGTGCTAGGTAATACTTTGATACAATTATGTAAGGGTCAAGAGCAGTCAATAGCTATGTACCAATGGTTCAATCAAGGCAGGCCTATAATAGAAGGCAGGGGATATCATAGTCCCACAGGCCTGCAACACTAAGACACTTTTTCCTATCTACAGAACTTCTACTTGACTGAGGACCTCTATGCAGTCCATAAGACAAGGGCATGGAGATGCATGGCAATGCCATCTGTCTCCATGTAATGAAGATACTGAGATTATAGTCTGTGGGTTAGCATACAATCTTTTGGTATTTTCACTGACCCACACACAAAGTGTCTAACCTCCCCAGTTGAAGGATTCAAGATTGTGGCTGTCTATTTTGATATTCAATAACAAATGCAAATTTAAGAATGAAATAGAATTCACTGCCATTCGTTGATAGTATTTACAGACCTTAGTGATCTATTCTTCATGGAAACAAAATCACACAGATACAGCAAATGTCTCAAGTGTTGGAAGTGCCTCTTGGTAGTGATTAATCCTGGTACTGAAATGGTTGTTTACCCCATCTAGTGGAATATCCTAGAACAATTATGTAAGTCAAACCATCACATGTCAAGTGCCTTTGACATGGCCATGACCCTAGTCAACTCACAGATGATGTGGCATTTTAAGGCATGTCAAACCATATGAGGATTACTGTGTGCTTCAGTTGTCATGGTGACATATGTGCACATGTCCCAATGACATGTGCTCTCTGTGTCAAATCAAGTTGACATGGGTATACATGTCACTTTGTCAGGAACACTTTTTTCAGTGTTAAATTAGTACTCCCATGAATATGAACCAAATGTGGCTCGAATGATCTTTATAGGAAAGTGAACTAGCTGTTTGTAAAACTCACCAATTCTCAGTATTGTTAAGATACTGAAATCAAAGTCAGACCTTCTTAACTTACCTCCTCTCTAAATGCCGTTCCCGTCTCTCAGACCCATGTAGTGCCAGTAAGTCATCACTGTCAAGTCTACCAGGGCTATTCCTGACAAACGCCACAATCAGAATAACGATGGTCATCTAAAATGTATACATAAGAGTGTGCTGATTCAACCTTAAATGAGTGGACATGTATGTATTGTTGAATTGGTAATTTTCACGGACAGATGCATACCGGATTGTAAATTGTTCACATGGATATATAGTTTTACCCCTCAAAAACACTATTTAGAATTTTATTAAATACTTTTTTAATCAGGCATTTTAGTCTGCTGAAGAATAGTCATATCATTTGACACAACTGCCCCCTCTCTTGGTGAATACAAAAATTCCCAAAATAAAAACTTAACCACTTGCCAACTTAAATAAAGATCTACTGTTCTGGTACGGTGTAGACCAATTTGGCCTGTTCTTGTTCTCCCTGCAATAAAAACTTCAAATAAAGTAATATATGTGTCTTTATCATGTATTCTGGTCAGGATGGGATAGAGCTACAAATGGTATAGGGTTTTGCCTATCTACGAGGCATATTTAGGGAGCTTGGGGCCTAAAACTGCCCAAGATCAGGTGTTTTTTTTTCAAGCAAAAACATAAAAATCTGTGCTGCAATGTGCAAAAAATAAAAATAAAGGGTCAACAGGTTCCCTTTTGTGTTTTGGTATTTCCCCCATAGCACAAGGAAACTTTTAAGACCATATAGGTGTATGTAGCCAAATGTATGTGGGCAGTTTTACACAGGGACCCAGAGAGACCCTAACATGGCACCCATGCTCTGTTATTCATATAGCAGAGGGATGAAATAGATACCATGCAAAGCCTGAATATGTCCCTAGATGTGAAAAAAAAAGAAATTGGAACCCTAGCTCTAATAACATAGCCTGGAGACTCCATCCAGTTTCGGTGGCAGAGTTGGGGTAGTTTATTGAGGGGCCCGAGAGAGACCCTATACATAGTCCTACATAGTCGTACCAGCCATGATTAATATATTTAACTATAATGTCCTACATGTTAATTGACCTTTCTATCAAAGTAACTTGGCCTGTTAGTACCAACCTCCTACTCTACTATAATGTTTAACTAAACCCTCTTATGTGTTAATCAACTTTTATATCATAGTAATAGAGATGGAATTTCACACAAAACAGAACGTTGAAATTCATGATAGAAGAAATGAACACTATACCAAGGCGGTGATCCCCAGGGGTAGGCCATAGGCTATGAAGATGGGCTTGTAGTAGGGATACCAACAGCTGAAGAAGATAATTATAACTGGTTATCAGTGATAAACTATTCAAAGGAGAACCGAATAAAGGCAGTTATCAGATTAATAACAATGCTGTTATCAGCACCTATTGTAGTGTAAGATTGAGAATGGTATAGGATTGTATGGATCATGTTAGAACATTCTAGAATAGTGTAGCATAAGCTTGCTTGTGTGTGGTTCATGGTGATGTTAGTAGAATGTTCTGGAAATATATAGAACACCATGGTATGTGTAGGATCCATCCTTTGTCTTCCCCATAATACAAGAACTTTCTAGAATTACTAAGGCTATGATTTATAAGGGCCTCCTTCTGGTTCCCCATTCATTCAACAACACTAAGTCAGACCTGACACATGGACATTATTGGATTACTTGCTGACATTGGACTTTGTACCTGAGGACTATAGGAGGCAATATTCTTTGTACAGGTTACATCAAGGTTATACATGTACACAGGTTACATCAAGGTTATACATGTACACAGGTTACCTCAAGGACACTGTACCTACTACATGTTAAAGACTATATCACCTGTGGATTATATTGTGCTACTGTGACATCTATAGGAAATAAGCATCTACCAGTGGGATTAGATCTCCTATGGACAATTTCTGTGTGACTGCAGGGCATTTATCAACTCTGTGAGAGTACTTATGCACCTGTACCCTGCTGTTGTGTGGATTAAGGAATAAACAGTAGTAAGTTTAACTTGTCACAAGGACTTTGACTCAATTCATTGGCTTTGGCCACTACATTGGGTACAAAGAATAGTCTTCAAGAACCAGGATATTAACCAAGGATCCCAAGCACATCAACATGTCACAGACTGGAGCCAGGCATAGAGAACCAAGCAAGATGCTGGACCCAGATAGTGTTAGGTTGGAGAAAATGGTCACATTACGCCGTTCAAGAGGTGGCCATGCTGGTGCATTCACCAAGAAGGTCAATGACTTAATGCATAAGATGGACTGTGGTGTTGATTTACCTGATGTTCAAGTGGCACTTGAGAAAGCTACATCTGCATTTGTGCTGTTCTCTAAAGTGCATATGGACTATATGAGTCTGGTTATGGACATTGAGCCTCATAGCGCCCTCAATGAAGACACCATATATACCAAACTTGAGGAAAGGTATAATGAGGCCAAGAGACAGTATACCTCCTTTGTTGAACAACATCAACTACAAGACAGTATTACACCTCATGACAGTGTGTCCCAGGCTGGTACTGGTGCCACATCAAGGGCTTCACGTGCATCAAGTACCCGAGTGAAGGCAGCTGCTAAACGGGCTGCCCTTGAAGTCAAAGCTAAGGCTCTTCAGGAGATGCAGGAGCTTGAGCTTATGCAGCTACAAATGGAACAAGAAGCTGAAGAGCAGCGAGCTGAGGCACGTCGCCGAGATGAGCAGCAGCGAGCAGAGGCACGCCGCCAAGGAGAACTAAAGCGAATAGAGGCACGCTGCCGAGAAGAGGAGGCTGTACGTCAGCAGGAAGAGGCTGAGCGTCAGCAGGAAGAGGCTGAATATCAAAGCAGGCAGAGGGAGCGGCTTCTTGAGCGCGAAAGAAAGAAACTTGAACTACGCCGTCAGCAGCTACAGATGAAGGCTGAAATGGATGCTGCAGCAGCAGAAGAAGAGGTTCTGACCAAGTTCACTGAGTACCCTGATTACACATATAAGGGATCAAAGGTCAGTCAAAATGTTACTGATAAATATCTTGGTAATAGCATTGCTTCTGTGTCTAGGAAACATGTAGCTAGAGTTGATAGTGATGTAAAGTTGCAGTGTGGGGGGATATTTGATTCTACTACTGAAAATGAAGTCTCACATCATCTGGGGGGTCCTATAGGTACTAGTACTGTCAGGAAACCTAGCTCAAGCTCAAATAAGAATCACTCAGGAGTTGTAGAAAAGTCAATCCTCAACCCCCTTGCAGCCGAGTGGACAGGATCACCTATACCAAGAAATACTGATAGAAAGTCAGATGGGCAGTTCAGCTTTGAACAAGTAGCTAGGATCATTGAACTAGTTAAATCACCACAAGCATCAGTCAAGGATAGTGCAAAGCAGTCACCTGAGTCTGTTCCTAATGATTTTGGTCAAAACAGCCAGGGGACTGGTTATGCAGCCCATGAGTCTCAAATGATGTTACAACGCCAGATGATTGATGTCATCCGTCTCCCAAAGACAAGCCTGATAAAGTTTGATGGGGACCCTATGAAGTACTGGACCTTTATGAATGCCTTTGATACCAGTGTGGATAAGGCCAACATTGAGGCTAGTGATAAACTAACTAGGCTGTTTGAGTATTGCACAGGAAAGGCATTAAAGGTGATACAGCCGTGTGCACTAATGATCCCATCAGAAGGCTATAAGAAGGCAAGAGAACTCTTAAAGCAGAGATTTGGTAATGACTTCATGATCTCAAAGGCATGGATCTCAAAGATTACTGAAGGTCCAGCTCTGAAGCCAAATGATTGTGAAGCCCTGCAGGACTTTGCTGATGATGTTAGGGGCTGCATGGAAACACTACGAGCTATGAACAAGCTAAAGGAGGTAGACTCTCAGGATAGAATGGTAAAAGTCATGACAAGACTTCCAATGTACCTCCAAACTAGATGGCGTAAGGAAGCTTATAGGATCCGAGCGAGATTTGGTGAATATCCAAACTTCCACGAATTTGTGCAGTTCCTTGAGATGGCTGCCGGAGAGGCCAATGACCCAGTATTTGGACATGTAGTGTCAGCAGCCAAAGAACCAAAGGTTAAGCCCTCTGTGCCAAAGAAGAAGGGATCAAGCTACAATGTGAATGCAACAGATACTGGCACTTTAAGCCAAGATGGCAAAACTACACCTGATCCACCCCAGAAGGAGAATAAACCCAAGGAGTACAAGTGTCGGATTTGTGATGCCGATGGTCACAGAGTTAGTGGATGTGACAAATTTAAGAAGATGACCCTGGAAAAGAGACGAGAAGTTGTAAAAGAAAAAAGACTGTGTTTCAATTGTCTTGACTACAGCAATCATAGCTCCAAGGAATGTAAAAGGCCTAGAGCCTGTCAAGAAAAGGATTGCAAAGGGAAACACTCAACATTGCTGCATCAACCAGTAAAGGTCACCACTACTCAGTCCACAAAGGATGGAGACCAAAAGGAAGAACAGAAGATTCAAGACAAGCAGGTAGAAGAAGCCAAAAGTTATGCATGTGGGCAATCGAATGTTGAAAGCACAAAGGTCGCCTTACCTATAGTTTCTGTGTATGTCAGAGGGAAAGGTCAGACTAATTACACACGCACATATGCTCTGCTTGATCCAGGAAGTAACAAGACCTTCTGTTCAAAGGACTTGGTCCAGAAACTTGACCTTAAAGGACAAACAACCTGTCTGTCCCTAGAAACCCTTGGTGAAGGTAAAAGCACAGATGCCCTAGAAGTTTCCCTGGAAGTGACAGCCACTACAGGCCCCAAGAAGAAACGCAAAGTGGTTCAGCTGGAAAAGGTCTATGCACTGGCCAGGTTCC
Source organism: Acholoe squamosa (assembly GCA_949317995.1). NCBI lineage: Eukaryota > Metazoa > Annelida > Polychaeta > Phyllodocida > Polynoidae > Acholoe > Acholoe squamosa. The sequence continues at coordinate 22,490,774 of OX439052.1, forward strand.
CTAACCTAAGGGACAACATACCATCTGCAGCAGACGTTAAGAAATGGGATCACCTTAAACATTTGACATTGTTCCCGAAGGAGAAGTCAGATGTCACTCTACTCATTGGGCAAGATGTCCCAGGTGCTCTGATTCCACTTGAAGTTAGACAGGGAAGAGAGGGTGAACCTTATGCCACTAGAAAAAGTCTAGGATGGACACTCAATGGACCGCTACAAAGTGGGAATCCAAAAGACCCTGCTCTCTGTCATTTCATACAGGCCAATCAAGGACCAGAAGTAAGCTTAGAAGCTCAAGTGGAGCAGTTCTGGAAGCTGGACGTGGGTCAGACTTTAGCTGGTAGCCTTCCACAAATGTCACAAGATGACAAAAAAGTTCTTGATGTATGGAATAAGTCTATCCGGCTCAAAGATAGACATTATGAGATGGACATACCCTTTAAGGTTACACCTCCAGAGCTACAAGACAACAAGAAAATGGCAGAAAAACGCCTACAAAGCCTTGGAAGAAGACTATCCAAGAACCCTGAACTTCATAGCCTTTATAAGGCAGGGATAGAAGACTTAGTCCAGAAAGGATATGCTGAACCTGTTCAGGAGGATGAGAATGATCAAGGTAATGGAATCAAGTGGTACATTCCTCACCATTCTGTCACAAGCCCAAACAAGCCAGGAAAGCTTCGAATCGTCTTTGATTGTGCCGCAAAATATGATGGAACAACACTGAACAAACAAGTGCTGCAGGGCCCTGATATGACCAACAAACTTATTGGTGTGCTACTAAGATTTAGGGAAGACCAAGTAGCAATCATGGGAGATATGGAAGCCATGTTCCATCAAGTGCGAGTATCTCCGCAGCATAGAGATGTACTAAGGTTCTTGTGGTGGAAAGATGGTAACCCTGATCTTCCCCTAGAGACTTACAGAATGGCAGTACATTTGTTTGGTGGGGTATGGAGCCCCAGCTGTGCAAGCTTCGCTCTTAAACGTACAGCTGAAGACCACAAGACAGAGTTCAGTGACGAAACAGTAAAAACTGTAATAGAAAACTTCTATGCTGATGACTGCCTTAAATCAGTATCGACTGTGGATCAAGCAAAGAAGCTGGTGAGTGATCTCTGTCAGCTGTTGAACCTTGGAGGTTTCAGGCTCACAAAATGGATCTCTAACAGCAAGGAGGTAATAGAATCCATTCCAACTGAAGAGAGAGCTAAAGAAGTAAAAGACCTTGACCTTGACTCAGCAGCACTTCCTGTGGAGAGAGCACTAGGTGTCCAATGGGATACTCAAGAAGACATATTCAGCATCAAGATCAAGTAGAAGGAAGCAACCTTCACCAGGAGAGGTCTTCTCAGAGTGGTCAGTTCTGTGTATGATCCACTGGGATTTGTAAGCCCATTCATACTTCTAGCAAAGAAGATATTCCAAGATGAGTGTAAAAGAGATAAAGGATGGGATGATAAACTGGAGCCTGACAATGCAAGGAAATGGAAAAAGTGGTTAGAAGACTTGCAACAATTGGAAGAGTTCAAGGTAAGACGTTGCCTTGTGCCGCAAGGCTTTGGCAAATGTGTAACAATCGAACTTCACCACTTCTCTGATGCTTCAGAGGAAGCATATGGCACAGCTTCCTACCTGCGCATGGTCAATGATCAAGGAGAGCTTCACTGCTCATTTCAAGACTTGCTCCCATCAAGCACATGACTATTCCAAGACTAGAGCTATCAGCAGCTGTGGTTGCTGTCAAGATGGATAGCCTGCTCCGTAGAGAGCTTCGCCTGGAAATCGGTGAATCCATCTTTTGGACTGACAGCATGATCGTCTTACAGTATATCAAGAACACTACCAAGAGGTTCCAGACTTTTGTTGCTAACAGAGTTGCAGTTATCCATGATGGACCATTGCCAAGTCAATGGAGGTATGTAGACACCAAGTCAAACCCAGCTGACGATGCTTCTCGTGGTCTCAGTACCAAAGAAATCCTGTGTAGCAAAAGGTGGAAACAGGGGCCGGACTTCTTGTGGAAGGATGAGTCCCAGTGGCCAGATGTACCTCCAAGATCCCCTGACCTACTAGATGATGACCAAGAAGTCAAGAAGGAAGCCAAGGTGTGTGTCACCCTCACTGAAACAGAAGATCACTTGGAACAAATGTTCAAGAGGTATTCAAGCTGGTACCGTCTAAAAAAGGCTGTTGCTTGGCTAAGTTGCTTTGTTCAATGGCTCAAAAAGGGAAAGCCTAAACTCAAATCTGATCTCAGTGTGGAAGAGCTACAAAGGGCTGAGAAAGACATTATCAGATATGTACAAAGGACATCTTATGCAGATGAGCTCAGAAGCCTAAAATCAGGCAAACAAGTCTCACAAAGGAGCTCCATCTACAAACTAGATCCGTTCAAAGATACTGATAACATGCTCAGAGTGCAGGGCAGGCTCCAAAGTGCACCAATAACTGACTCTGCCAAACATCCTCTCATTTTGCCAAAGGACCATCATATTGCTGAGCTCATTGTGAGACACACACACGAGTGGACTTCCAGGCACTCGGGACGAGAGTATGTCCTGTCCAAGGTCAGAGAGAAATACTGGATACCACAAGGACGTCCCTTGGTAAACAAAGTGCTACAGAACTGTGTAATATGCAAGAAATTGAGAGGGAAATTAGGTGTTCAGAGAATGGCAGACTTGCCTACAGACAGAGTCACACCTCACAAGCCACCCTTTACCTATACAGGAGTGGACTGTTTTGGCCCATTTTATGTCAAGAGGGGCCGGAGCCAGGAAAAGAGGTATGGTTGTCTATTCACCTGTTTGACCACAAGAGCCATACACATTGAAATCCTGAGCTCAATGGATGGGGACTCATTCATCAATTCCCTGATAAGGTTTATCGCTCGCAGAGGAGTTCCTGAAAAGATCAGATCAGACAATGGAACCAACTTTGTTGGTGGCAACAAGGAGCTGCAGGAGTCAATACAGAAGTGGAATGAAGATCACAAGACAAAGGAGAATCTTCTGATCAGAGAAATCAAGTGGGAGTTCAACCCACCAGCTGCATCCCACATGGGTGGAGTATGGGAAAGACAAATCAGGACAGTGCGCAAGGTATTGAATTCCATACTCAAAGATCAAGTCCTTGATGATGAGAGGTTAAGCACAGTATTCTGTGAAGTTGAATACATTGTCAATGGTAGACCTTTGACCCCTGTATCAGATGACCCAAAGGACTTGAAACCTCTAACCCCAAATGACTTGCTTCAACTAGGTGTAGGACTCAGAGCTTCCCCAGGAACCTTCCAAAAGGAAGACATGTATGGTCGTAGGTGGAGGCATGTACAGTACCTGGCAGACCAGTTCTGGAAACGGTGGGTAAGAGAGTATCTCCCTACACTGCAGCTTAGACAGAAATGGTTAGACACAAAAAGAAATATCCAATCTGATGATGTTGTATTGGTTATGGATGAAAATTTACCTAGAAATAGTTGGCCACTTGCCCGTGTTGTCAAAACCTTCCCAGGTAAAGATGGTCTAGTTAGATCTGTTGAGGTCAAAACTGCTACAAATGTACTTGTCAGACCAATTGATAAAGTTTGTTTGCTTGAGTCTGTCACATCATAAATGTCAGATTGAGTTGTGTTTGTAAATAAAGATGTCAGATTTGATGTAATATTTGAGTCAAAGATGCATATTGTACCAACATTATAAGAGGTATATGAGACATTGTCATTTCATATTGTATAAGGTTTGTGCTCTTATCATTTGTTTCTGTTCATGTTTGAACTGTGTTTCTTGATATTGTATGAATAAAATAAAAGGTTTGTAAATGTTCACTTCTAAGGTTCACATTTAAGGGGCCGGGAATGTAGTGTAAGATTGAGAATGGTATAGGATTGTATGGATCATGTTAGAACATTCTAGAATAGTGTAGCATAAGCTTGCTTGTGTGTGGTTCATGGTGATGTTAGTAGAATGTTCTGGAAATATATAGAACACCATGGTATGTGTAGGATCCATCCTTTGTCTTCCCCATAATACAAGAACTTTCTAGAATTACTAAGGCTATGATTTATAAGGGCCTCCTTCTGGTTCCCCATTCATTCAACAACACTAAGTCAGACCTGACACATGGACATTATTGGATTACTTGCTGACATTGGACTTTGTACCTGAGGACTATAGGAGGCAATATTCTTTGTACAGGTTACATCAAGGTTATACATGTACACAGGTTACATCAAGGTTATACATGTACACAGGTTACCTCAAGGACACTGTACCTACTACATGTTAAAGACTATATCACCTGTGGATTATATTATGCTACTGTGACATCTATAGGAAATAAGCATCTACCAGTGGGATTAGATCTCCTATGGACAATTTCTGTGTGACTGCAGGGCATTTATCAACTCTGTGAGAGTACTTATGCACCTGTACCCTGCTGTTGTGTGGATTAAGGAATAAACAGTAGTAAGTTTAACTTGTCACAAGGACTTTGACTCAATTCATTGGCTTTGGCCACTACACCTATTACAGTGGCAGATCCAAAATTCTGAAAAGCAGGATGTCCATGCACCTCCATACCTCCATAATTGCATTCATATCCAAGTAATCTTGATCCAATCTGTCTGTTTGGCCAAGTTTGATCCATATAATCTGCAGTCCCAAAGGTGGTGCCCTTGCTGGGCAGAAATGACCTTTTAAAGGGCTATGACACTTCAGGAATTAACCTGCTAGATAACAACCCAATACCAGCTTATAATGAATTAAAAGAATAATCTTACAAGAAGGTCCTGTCCAGGTTTTCTTGGTAGAGGGCAGCGGTAATGATGGACACAAAGGCAGGTAGGCCCCATCCCACTAGCACATAGGCAAGACGGTGACACCAGCCAATCGGCTTTCTTGTCCGCACCTATTGGAATGAATTTTAGACTAGGATGAAAATGGTATTGAAAATACCAAATTATCTCTATTCTGTTGAACATTTTTCTGAAACAGGTTTTTTTTTATGTTCATGTCATTGAACAGAAGTAATTGAGATAAGATTTATAAAGGTATTTTATTGATTAAGGGAGTGTGAGAACTCTCCTCTTAAGACATTTATTATTTATTCACACCACAAAGCCTCTCCTGGTCTTGGCAATTACTTCCTCCTTACTAAATTACTAAAAGCAAATGATAAATACTTTATTTCAGAACTGACCTCAGTGAAGCTGTATCCTGCAATACATAGCACCCAGAACATGGCGGCCAACAGCAGGAAGTGAACGAGCCATGCCAGACCCCGACATGCTGCCTAATGGGTGATAATTAAAATAAGATACCGTAATCTCCCGCGTATAAGACGCGTCTTATACGAGGGGTTTTAGTACTCATTGGATCCACAAGGGGGACACCAAGACCTTTCTTTTGATATGTTACATGCCATAATGGTCATAATAGGGCATAAGGGGGCCCAAGCTACACACAGGTTTTTAAATTTTGAAAATTCACTCAGTAGAACCAAAGTTATGAATTTTTCAATTTTTTGAGAATTTTCTAAAACTCTAGGTGAGTCTTATACGCGCACTGCGTCTTATACGCGGGAGATTACGGTAGTTATTTATATTAAAAGTATATATCTGAAATGAGGTAAAGGTTACAGCTATTTCATTTGGACCTCAAGCTGGATTCATAGAGTTACGTGGGAGGATCCGACTTAGTGTAATTATTATATCTTTGTTTAGGAGCCATGAGGAGTCTCATTATATATACTTACATCATCATTGACGGCCAATATTGAGAGCAAAGCAACCAGTTGTGCTGCAGTGAATGCCCCAACAAAGTTTACAGCCATGAAATGACGGTCAAGGCGAACCAAACTGTGGTAGGTAGACAGAGGGCCGTGTATTGTTAGCAAGGGAATTCTTTTTTTAAACAAATTCGTACTCGAAAAATGCAAGTTGAGACTACAAATATCACTGGTTCCACCAAAGCATGTCATCTTGAGAATGCAGATGAAAATAAGAAAAAATACAAACATTACTTCATGTTATGTTAACCTATTTATAACAGAAAAAGGAGATCACGTAACAGACGACAAGAAAGTCCACTTTCAAGAAGGAAAACCGAGCAGTTTACATGTATATGAATGTACATGTACTACAGTGTTATTATATTTAGCCTTATACCACGATTTCGGGACTTCCGGTGGGTTTATATGCAGTTTAGCCATGCATTATTCTGCATATACCACCCATGTGCATTTTTGAAATTTTTGGTATATACTTTTTCGAGGTCAAGTTGGACTTAGAATATTTTGGGAAATTATGGCAGCTATACAAAGTTTATCTAGCCATTTTCCATTGTGAAAAATCGTCCAAACTCATAGGAGAATTGAACCCCGGCCGCAGTGGTGGTAGGCGAAGGTCTTAGCCATAGCACCACACTGAACGGTGATGAACTCCAACCAAGACATGTTATAATAATAAAATCCCAAGAAGTATTCGATCCATAGACGAGGAATGCATGCTAATTTTCTTCATTTTCTTCGATATACATAAGAATCCATTGATTTTCCCAACGTATGCGAGTCGCGGTCTGGCCATTCCCACCCGCCTCCTTGTCCGGCGAAAGTGTGTCAGTGGCCCGGATGTAGATATAGGTCAACTGCTCAACGTACAAGAAAGACGCCGAAAATTTCGGACCGTTTTGGAAAATCAATGGATTCTCCTTTATTTTGAACATATTGGACATAATACGTATGGAGGGATCATCTAAACTATCTAAGGATATGTATGTTTTATTTTGAAGACTTGTCATGGTTGGATTCCATACGAAATGTGTGTGTAAACAAGGTGGTACCTCTCCCGGCAAGGAACAAAAACAATGGCTTCACGCAGAGCGCTGACCCGGGCTGTATCGCTTGCTTTTACAAAATGTCTTCTCGTGGCTATAATCTTTGGATATCAGGTAAGAAATTAATACAAAATGGAGGAAATGGTGGTATAAACCTATTAGGTGATGAATACCGGGGCCCCACGGGCTGTATATACAGCCCTAGGGCCCCGATATCCATCATCTATTAGCTTATTATACTGAGCAAAGAACAGGTTAGCAAAGGGTTGATGCCCCTTGATCGGTTGATGGGTCGGGAGCAAAATAATCAATTTATACATGAGACATACATGTGTTACTCACCAAAGTACAAGATACATAATAAAGATGACTAAGTGGACGATTATTCCTATTATAAGTGCCGTTAGGAATATAGGGTCAGTTGGGATGCGGTAGAGCTGTAAGAATAAATGAAACACTTGCTTCTGAGAAGTACAAGATAATTAGCACTTAATTATTTACTTTCTTTAGGTAAAAGCATCAACGGTATGACAGCTTGATGCCTAGGGAAAAGTATGTATACCAGTTTCTTGCAACTACCTCTAGATCCACAGATCTAGATTCAAGGTAGATCAAGCTTGAGTAAGACATTTTGACTTTGTAGTCACAGATGCGTGATAAGCTGCTCAATCAGAACACTTAATTAAGCAGGGAAAGACTGGCCACTATAACATCATAGTTAGGAGCCAAGAGGTGCTTAACGATGAACCAACTACATAGCCTCGGTATGCTGCTAACCAAAGAAAGAAATAAAAAATAAATTGTTGTTTTGTCTAGTTGGATTAGAGCTTGGAGTATGTTATCTGGGTTATCCTTTTGCCCATACATGGACAGAATACTAATGGTAGCGGGAATGGCGCTAGGTAACTGCTCAGAGGCCTGATAAGCCCTCAAACTTTTCTTTGTTGGTAAGAGATTAAGATATGTGTTGGTGACTCTTGGTGAATCTACACAATGAACTGAATTGTTAACATCATTACACTTGCTGTTGCCTGTTGGCCTTGTATAAAACAATAGGATATAATGGTTGTCAAAATGTATGATGAAGTATATTTAGGCAAATAAAGTGAATTCAAAACAAAAAAAAACTCATTCCATCATAAGTGTAACTCACGGTGTTGTCTTTTGGATTCAGTAGTAGAACAAATGTCCCTGCGTCACCTGGACACTCGCATACAGTATATGTTACACCTGCCTTCACAAGACTACAGCCATCTGAACTGTACAGACTGCAAAAATAACCACCAGAAAAAATTGAACCGATTATTTTTCCATCAACTGACAATTGTATTTCGACAGACAGTGAAAATAGTCAGTGATATAGTCCACGACTAGGTAGGTTATTACCAGGTGTACAAAGCCACCTTATCCCAGTATTTGCCATAATTGAAAAATTCTAGTTATATCCAAAATGGGGAGGGATAGCCCTTGGCCCTAGATCGCTCTGGTTTGTTGGTAACAGGTTTCAAGGAATACTGTTTCCTCATAAATGATCGTCAGACTTACCTTTGCCCCTGTTCCTTTTTAATGTAGGCACATTCAGGCTTGTCTCCATCCTGAATGGCAATAATAAGAAAATGAAAATACAACCAATGTCTACAGATAGAATTAACACAGGGAGTTCAGCCCTTGACTGGCCCGTGTGTAGGTATCCCTATTACAGCTACAGGAATGTTACCTTCCAACCCTGATACAATAAAGCCTTTAAATGTACGTAGTAGGTTTTCATGAGCAGTCAGGATGTCTCAAAATGTAAAACCCCTTGGTACATTACACCGAGCCATTGAGAGAGTATCAACCTTGTCCTCATGCTGCATGACTGCTGCACTAAAAAGACATTTGCCTTAGCCTTATTCACAAATTATGACAGATAGGATGCAACAATGATACAGCACTTGAAAGCTTAGTTAGATCTTGTTATTCTAACAAACGACACTGACCAGGGTGTGGGTGAAATTGATAATGAGGTTGCCTTGTACCACATGACCAGCTAGGATGTGGGCGCAGATTGGGTTGGCACCGACAACCATCAGATACACATATTGAGAGGCCCTGGAAGTATAACATACATCAGATACACATATTGAGAGGCCCTGGAAGTATAACATACATCAGATACACATATTGAGAGGCCCTGGAAGTATAACATACATCAGATACACATATCAAGAGGCCTTGGAAGAATAACATACATCAGATACACATATTGAGAGGCCTTGGAAGAATAACATACATCAGATACACATATTGAGAGGCCTTGGAAGAATAACATACATCAGATACACATATTGAGAGGCCTTGGAAGAATAATATACATCAGATACACATAGTTAGAGGCCTTGGGAGTATAACATTCCACTTGGCAAAAACATATTTGTTTGCAAAGATATTTATTAGATTTGGGTTCTTGGCATTACCGGCATCATTTCTCCCAGCCTAACCTTGACCACTGTTGTGGTCATGGTTTTCTCAAACATTTTTCTCAAGTTGAAAAACGTTTTTAAACGCATTTAAACGCATTTTCAACGTTTGGTATTTCAACCTTGAAAAAACATTTGCAAAAAACGTTATTTAATGTAAAATACGTTATTTTTTAAACCTATGTTAAAATGTTTGTATTGAACATTAAAAAAATGTGTTTCTTTTTGTACATGTTTTGACTTTTTTAATGTAAAAGATTTGACAAGATTAGGAACCTAAAGAAAATGTTTTTAACATTAAAAAAAACATTTTTATGCCAAGTGGGATACATCAGATACACATAGTGAGAGGCCCCGGAAGTATAACCTTATTACATCAGATACACATAGTGAGAGGCTCTGGAAGTACAACATTATTACATCAGATACACATAGTGAGAGGCTCTGGAAGTACAACATTATTACATCAGATACACATAGTGAGAGGCTCTGGAAGTACAACATTATTACATCAGATACACATAGTGAGAGGCTCTGGAAGTACAACATTATTACATCAGATACACATAGTGAGGGGCTCTGGAAGTACAACAAACATCAGCTACACAAAATGAGAGGTTACCAACAGACACCATACATCAGGTGCATGTGTACATAATTATGGAGATTCCCTTAAGGTAGTTCTATGCACAAATAGCATAAGAATCTCTCGTTAATACCAAATAGAATACTTATGGGACTAAATGAATGGTATTCTTAGAGTAAGTGCCTAGTAGTATCGAAATATGTCTTTGTCTGAGGCTAAGAGTCTAAGTAGTATATAGAAATGGTCCTCAGTGTCAAGCGAATGATGAACGCCTCACACTCATTGCACAGGTATAGTAAGCATGTGAAATGTGTCCATTCTCAGGCTATGAGAAAAAAATGTATATGTATAAGCTAATATTTTACTAAATGTATAATCAGTGTAATGGTAATGTGACCTTGACTCACCCAGTGCGTGGGTCCTTGAAAGGGTATGGTGTGGTATACGCGACTCGTGATTCAGCAGGTAGGAAATGATACAAGGTCCTGTGGTGTAAGGTCAGTACATAGTACACCAAATTCCCATTGGCCTGGCGCCGACGCCGACCAACAGGAGCACCCACCGTGGATAACATTTCTATGAAAGGTTGGGGAAAATGATTATATTTTGGGGATATGATCTGATGTCATTAAAAAAGAAGTGATCTTTCTCTTGCAATGTTAAATTAATCTTCAGTCTAAATGTCTGTGAAAAAGTAATTCAATAAAAACAGCAAAAGTTATGGCAAACTGCAATTGCAATAATCTGTAAGACCGCAATCGCAGATCATTCATAGTTTACAAACAATCCACGCTTGTCCAGATAACTATGTATACATCAATTTATGTGTCCATCTTAATCAATGCTCCCTCCACAACTATCTGCCTCAAAATAAGACCTACCAGTCATGGTGGTGTTCACTGATGGAGAAATGGTCTCATCATATGGTGTAGTAACTACAGTTGGGGGTGGGACTGTATTTGAGCCTTGTGACACTTTTCCTGATGATGAAAGGCCAGGGGTGCATGTCAGCGTCTCTTTTGGAACTGATATCCGGGTACTCGAAAGTGACTCAGGATAGGTGTACATCTTGGTGTAACACTCCACGGGGTCAATATTCAATTCTGCAATAAGAAATATGGTGATGTTGATTCTTTAGATATAATAATTGTATGTACCCCCGGTATGTTATATCTAGGGTGTTGAAGAGCAGAGGTCTTTACACTTTTAAGATAGTTTTAATCATAATAACTTGGACTACAGATCAAATACGATTCGTTTTTCAACAATATTGCTACATGAATCAACATTGTCTTATCTTTGATACATCTGTCTATAGACATATCTATTTTTTTCATTCTAATTCATCTTTGGTGGTATAAAAAAATCTTAAATTTTAGACAAAGTAACTCCTTTACCTACCAAAATTACTAAGTCCTTTTCTATAAGCAGGGTATCCATTACTTTGCAGGTACTGCGCCTTTTGCTTGCCAAGTCGCTGAAACTGTTTAGCAGTGTCAGCTACCAGACTCGTTTCACTATATCTTTCATCCTAAGTAAGAACACAAAAACTGTTAAGCATTTCCCCTTTCACGAGGGCCTGTTTTCTTTTTGACTGCCCCTTCCTGGCAGGGCAATACATAACGTGTCTCCTAATGGATTAGTCACAGGTGTAGTGGATGTTAAATAGTGTTCAAGCTCGGTCTGGAGGTTAATTCAAAAGATCCTGGGATTTCTACCCCTGCGATCTTAGTGTAGGCACATATCATAAGACCTGGCCAGTCTACCCTATTTAATGCAGTGGTTGCAGGCCTGTCAGGAATAGCAAGTCCTGAGATCACTTCACTATTCCTTTTCCAGCGCTAAGATTACTGCAATCTTAGTGAAAGAATTGCATAGTGGTTTAACCTGAGTACAAGAGCACTTACAGGGAACACTCCTGACCGAAAGAGTGAATAGCCTGCTGCATACATATAGAGGGGAGGGAGGACATTTGCTGAGTGTCCTAAAGGGCTCCTAGGGCTACTCATGCGTTAAGTGCACTGTAAGGTAATTCTTCCCTTCTCTCTCTTTGTCTGGGGGGGCACAATGCTTCTAATAGGCAAGCATAAATCATACATTCATGGGAACAACTCTTGAATACTGTACGGGGTCAACTGCACCCTGTGCTCTTTTGTTAGCCATATGGGGATGGGGAACGATGGTATAAACACTGTTGTGAAGAAGAGTGACTCCACAGCTATTCCTTTATTTTGGGACTCTTACCCCTGTGCCCAGTCAGAACTTCTTGGAATAGTGTAGGAGGGCTGAGGCTAAGATCGATGCGATCTTAGTGCTGGCTAGGAAAAGTGAATGCATTTCTTTCACTAAGATCACAGTGATCTTAGTGGTGGAAATGGAATAGTGAAGTGATCCCAGGACTAGCTATTCTGGACAGGCCTGCAACCACTGCATTACATAGGGTAGACCAGCCAGGTATTATGATATGTGCCTACACTAAGATCGCTGGGGTTGGGATCCCAGGATGTTTTGAATTAAGCTCCTGGTATCGAACCAGGGACGTTAGGCATCCAGAGTTGCTACTCTAACACGCTACACCTTATTTCTACTATAGGCAGATCATTATGTTATCGGCCCTCCCCTCTGGAAGCCAACTCTAGATAAGCTGTGACCCTGCAAAGTATTACCATTTTATGAGGGGGAAGGGAAAATTCGACCTACCAAGCCTAGATTCCTAGAGTATGTTGTCTGAAACCTTTATCTTTTTAGCCAAATGTTCTCAGGTACATGGAATTGACACTTACATTTACTATTTTGTCCCATAATGGTTTATTTTCCTTTGCAAACAGTTCATTTCCTCCTGTGCAGATCATCTGTAAAATACACAATGTATAATCACAAACATGTATTGATATCTTCTTGACTATTAGTATTGCTCTTTTTGACATTTTCAGTTCCACAGGATAAACCTTTCCCATAAGGGGTGCATCCACTGCCGACGGATGGACCATCGCAGTGGACGCAGCCCTTATTTTTGGTCACATTTGGTCAAAGTAGAGAGAGGAATATGATAGTAAAACTTAGACATACCTCATGTAGCCTGTTCTTTTCCGGCTCAGACAATGATTCAAGGACAAGTACCTGAACATCGACTAACAACCGGAATCGCTGAAAAGGATGACAGAGAAAGCCTTCAAATTTTTATGTTATACAGAAACAACCTATATCAGCAGAATCTCTCATTCGATAATGAGACCGCCACCAAAGGGCCATTTTCCACCATCCAATTTGGCTGCTCTTATGGCTGATAGACCAATGGCAATTGCTTCCTTAGCTGACATAGACCCATATGTACTGAGCCCCTAATAAGACATACATAAAAAAAATTCAAGAAAAAATATTCTTGCAGATACTGAACAATTCTTGCGGATACTGAACAATTCTTGCAGGCACAGGAACAATTTTTGTGGGACAGAAACATTATTGTGGGTAAAGATAATATTTCTGGAGATACAGAATAAATTTTTGCAGGTACAGAAACATTCTTGGGGATAAAATATAAAGAATGCACACATAATCCTTGTGGATACAGAACATAATTCATGAGGATGCACATTCATTCTTGCTGGTGAACAAGTAACAGTAAAACAGTAAAAGAAAATGTCTGTACATTGGGGGATGTGTCCATTACCCCGACCCCATTCAAGATTAGTAAAGGCAAGGAGTCCTCCTGTACCCCCAGAAATCCTCCTGTATCTTCTTGTACCCGCAGGAATCCTCCTGTATCTTCCTGTATCCGCAGGAATCTTCCTGTACCCGCAAGAATTGTTCCTGTACCTGCAGGAATTGTTCAGTACCCGCAGGAATTGTTCCTGTACCCGCAAGAAAATTTTTCCTGGAGAAAATTTTTCTAATTATCTAATTGTGGTAGACCTTTCCCATATACCTCCATCTCTTTATATATGGATACCTTACCTCACAACATGCATCAAGGTCACTCTGGACTTCCATTTGGTCAGCACGACATGTATTGAAGAATTGTCCCACCATATACTTGAGCTGAACTGGGTCTGTCTGTAGAGCAGCCACATCCTGCAAAATGACATAGACAGTCAGACTGCATGTATCACCTAACCCATCTCATTGTACTATATATCATAGGCATTTGCATGCATCGGTAGAGTCTAATTACATATCCTTTGAGGAATCATTAAGCTATGTAGTTTGAACCCTACTCCACTGAAAAGCTCCAGATGGTTCTTTTGCTCACCACGTTGATGACCTAAGGTCCTGAGGCAGTGTCAGAAGAGGTACAGACATGGGGCAGCACTTTATAGTGAATGGAATCCATCAGTCTACCTCTCCTCAGTATGACAGCTGTGTTAATATGTAATCACCTAACAAGGTGGCAGGTATGTGCCACTAATGGATCAAATATGATATTATCAAGCTTTGATGTGTAACTGAAGATCTTCACTGCTGAAGTCCTTGTTTGCTCAAGTTAAAGATACCCAAATCTACAACATTAGGTTGTCATTTTGAGGATCCAAGCTAGTCACTACCAAGGTTGTCAATCTAACAGCATTATAATAATAGTATGACTACCTTTGGTCAGTGTGATGACCTAGGTTCATCAGATTGGCTACCATGGCTAATCCATCCAGGGACCTTATAAGGGTGTATATTAGGGCATCATCAATCTGACGACCTCAGGTCGTTCAGTGTTGTAATCTATCAAGTGGGAGCAAAGTGAAGGCTTTTGTATCCTGCATGCTGGAGGGGTGGACTATTTTCTCACCCCTCTGACCACATTGTCCCCCGCTTCTGGCGTGGGATCAGTGCCATAGCGATACCATTGCAAATAAGATCAGTCACTGATGCTAGATGCATGTGATCTCAGTGAGCCTCGTTTTCAGATAACGAGGTCATGACATCACACGCAGCGATGGCAGCCGGCTAGCAGCTGGAGTCGGCCGCCGGTGTGCAGTGATAGTGGAATTAAAACGATTAGGGATGAATAGTGAACCAAATAATCATACTCCAAGCTCTAATAGAACTAGAAACAATTAAAGGGCTTATGATACTGTCCCTACGCTGTCCGTCAGTGACTGATGGCTGTCAGTTGGCCGTCAGTCAGCGTTTTTGTTTGGGTTGACATCAATTAAATCAAGTGCATCTAGCATCTGATCTCATTTGCAATGGTATCGCTATGGCACTGATCCCACACCAGAAGTGGGTGACAATCTGTTCAGAGGGGACATTTTCTTGAGCCATTGCAGTCTGGTGGTATATCTCCATGATGTTACTAACTCTTGATGATTAAAGATTACTCTCTTAGTAAAAACTGAAAAATTACAAACTGCAACTATTCCATCCATTTTCAGGTTGTTACTCCCTTTCTAAGCTTATATTGGATACGGATATATTTTCACAGCAGGGGGGGACATGTCTTAGAGGAGTATACAAAAAGAATTCAAATAAAGAAGAGGCTAATTCTGAGGCTATTGGAGTCTGTTTTGCTGGTGAAACATACCAGGTGGTTGAGATCTTTGAAACTTGCAGACGTACAAAGAGACCTGTCCTCGTTACCCCAGCTGTTACTTCTTATACATGTACGTGTCATATTACCTAGCAATATAAATAGATAAACGTACGTTATTCTACTAAAAATAAAATAAATGAAATAAAAAGATAATAATAAAAAAACAAAACAACAATAAGAACAGCAGCATGACATTCCTGAGTTATGAGTCATGTTATAAAGCAACAGAAGTTTTTACCGTGTTGGTCAATTATATTATACCTTCAGGTTTAAGACACAGCTGAGAAATAGGGTACTGTGTAGTCAATATCATATCCAAGTCGATATGTTATACTTAAGACTTGATAAAAAGCTACGTGATAATCAGTATAGGAACATACATAATTGTTAAATATACAAGCTTATGATTACTAGCGTATAGTTTATGAAATTATTTATAAAATCCATAAAGCATCACACATACCAATAGTCGGACGGGGACAAGGCTTGGTAACAGTCCTCTCTATGTTTGTGTGTGGCCAGAAATATCCACCTGGCATCTTAACATACTGACAAGAATTTTCTGGAATGTTACATAGTCACATGTCAACATTTTCCAGTCATTTCCCATTAGCATTCTCATTAGAGTTTAATGTAAAACAATGATAATAGTATTATAATTTTCGTGATTATTAAACCAAGACTCCACTAAAATATGATTGTGGCGACTCAGCAACAAAACCATACACTTTTACAAAATAATGAATTTGTCCTCGTTATAAAAGAGTGCATTTGACATATGACCTTGGAAAATTGCTCTTATATTGCCGAGCTCCAAATGTGTCACCCCCATTAGTGTTACCTGCGACACTGGACTACCCTTTCATGGCGTAGATAGTTCGTGTTGCAGCTGAAGGGCTGTTTCCACCACGTTTGTCGGGTCCATATGCTGCTAATTTAACTGTTTCTTGTCCATAGGTTTGCTATACAAAAATCCATCAGACTAGCTTAAAATGGACCCGATCGAAGCAATGGAATCAGCCCTTAAAGAGGAAGTTCCATTCATAGGTCATGTGGAGTAAGACCGACTGACACCAGGTTTAGTATATTAAGTGCTGGTTCCAGTGCCATCGGTAGGGCGAATTTTTGCTAAACTATTGGTTTTTCATTTTTAAAAAATCACTGGACTAGCAAATATTTGCCCAACCGACAGCAGTGTAAAGTAGAACACCTTTTGAGGAAGACGGTAATGTCACATTGGTACAGCTATGGATTTTGTATTATAACTAATCGACAAACCTGCTGGATTAAAGCCTGCAGCGTAATGTGTTGGATCCACCACATCACCCTTTGGACAGGCGTCAACAATACATGGCTCAAAAATCTCCTGTTGGAATTATTCAAATGTAGGAATTCTTATGTAAGTAAGAACAATGATGGGAAGCTAGGTATCCTTGTGCAACATCAAGGGGAATGCCTCTTCACTTATAATTTGCAATCCCGACAAAACATGTATAAGACATCCTGAGTTAAACGAGATATTATTAGCAATTTAGTACTGTGCTGTCAGATGAAATCCTCACCTATAAAGCTAATATTTCAGTGCTGTCGGCTAGGCGAATTTTTGCTAATCCAACCAATTTTTCTATACTTTTCCAATATCAAAAGTAATTGGATTAGCGGAAAGTCGCCCGACCAACCGCAATGGAATACCCGCTTAAGGCACACCTCCTATACTACTTTGACCGATCCTATAAAGTGTGCTAGGAGCTCATCATTGTAGACAAGCTGTACACAAGGTAGTACCATTGTTTCAAATGACATACATCATGTGTTTGTTATTTTTTCTATAAGGTCTGCTTAGAAGTAAAGGGAAACTTGTACTTAAACCTGTCACTGGAAAATGTTTGTGTCTATTTAGGATTTCACTGGTAAGAATGGCTGGCAATTAGATGCCCATTAAACAAATGAACACTAAGTCAACTTGTAATCATATAAAACACATAGAATTCAACTGGATGCACAAACTCAAGAAGGATTTAATGTACGTGATACATAGAGAGTTGTTTGTTTCACCAACCTCATCGTCTTTAAAATGGTTACCACCTTGGCAGATCTGGCCACCATTAGATCGTGCTGGATTATCACATCGCCGGATCTTTCCCCGCTTTGATTCTTCCCCACAGGTTGGCTTACACTTTGACCATGACGACCAGGACCCCCATTTCCCATCCACTGAAGAGGGTAGAGAAAAAAATTGTATTCTAATAAGCATAATGTTGAAAGAATGAAAAGCCAATCTACGTGTTTCCATACTATTATAATTTCAATTAACCCTCCACATAAATCGGCCTCTCAAAGAACCAAAGGTATCATGAAATGTTATTGAATTAGAACACCAAAAAGCAAAAAGCCTACTAGTTTCTATCGTTCGAGTCCCCCAAAAAGTCCCCTCCCATACCCAGTGGGTATGGGAGGGGACTTTTGGCAGGCTTTGGGTGGAAAGTACGCTAAAAGTATTCCACTCATAGTCAGGGCTTTATGGTACCAAGTCAGCGTGTATGCAATGCTCGAATGGCCTGTCAGGGTGGTTGGCGGGGATAGAGTAAAAGTAATTAGATTTTCGCCATATTCTCAATAGATCCCCAAAATGACATGTACTTTGTAGATATGCAATAAATATGTAGGGGTCCCAAGCATATTTCTGAACTACAGAACCTTCAACATTATATAGTTAATATGTCACATAAATCCCTAGTTTCATATCCAAAAATATAGATTTTTATATAACTTCGTCAGCACTTAGCTTATAAACTTGTATATCTTTTTAATAAATGCAATACTGACATCTGATCCCGGCCATATTTCTAATGTTGTGGATGATTAAAATAAAAAAGATCAGAAAATGGTCAAACTATGAATGTGTCAATGGCTATGATCTCTAAGACTCTCGCAGCACCAGAATCTGAAGTACAGTGGTAACATGTTTGGCTGTCATGCAGGAGGTACCAGATTCGAATCCTATCCATGCCACTCTTTTCACCTACCTATTATCTTAGGCATTGTAACAGGAGAGTCTATACCTACGCAGAAAAATTGCGCAATGAACATCTCTGTCATCCCCGCCAGCCACCTTAATCAATAAATGGTCTTCTTAATAATCAAGTTCATACTGGTGGGAACATCCTACCATCACATGACTCAAACCTTACCTGGGCATGGGTTGGCTGCACACGACATGTACTGGTCCCTCGTGATTGGAAACAACATAGATACCGGGAAGGTAAGGTTGCAGTTTGATCCTCCACCGAGCGGGGTTGGATTGTCACAGGTGGCTGTACGATATATTTTACCTCCTCCGCATGTCACCGGACAATTTGACCAGGGGCCCCACTCACCCCATGATCCATCACGGTAATACACAGCTGTATTTTGATAATGGTAAATGTCAATTTTAGAGAATAATCTCCCATGTGTACAAGAGCAAGCTGACTGTATTCTGAATCTTGAATCTTTTCTGCATTAAAAGCTTGATCATTAACCTTTGTCATTATATTCAAATATTAAATTCAATATTGCAGTATGTAAAACTATTGATGTGAGACAATTATCTAGGTGAGATTGGACTTTGCTGCATTTTGTCAGAAATTCTAATAATCTAGTATGCGAACTTTTGTGAGCTTTCTTTAATGATCAAAAGTAAATCAATATGCAAATGTTATTTGTTCATTGGTGCTTCAGAAGTGAAGATGTTTAGTCATTCTTAAACAGCAAAAGGTGATAAATGGTTATAACACTGATTGTGAAAATACTGCCTCACCTTGGTTACAGGGTTCTCCCATACATAGGTCAGCCTTGACATAGTCGTCCCCCTCACAGTACCTACCACCCCGCTGTGGACGCGGGTTAATACAATGTCGACTCCGTGTCCTGATACCCTCCTTATCACATGGTGCTGTACATGTTGACCATGGTCCCCATCCGGACCATCCACCATCCACAGCTGTTACGGTAGATGGTGAAAAGAGGATAAGCTAGATGCAAAGTCTACAATTCTCTTCAATTATTGCATCCAGCACTAAGACCCATTTTGCTGATCATGTCACATTTTCAGTTCAACTGCTTACTATGGAAATAGGCCCTTGTGCATAATCTATAATCAGATTCAGATATCTCGCTCGTTTATCTTTTTCTTTTTTGTTCCTATTTCCTTTTCTTAATTAATCCAAATCAAGTTATGAACCAACATAGTGAAGAAAAATGATCACACCAATGTTACAACTCACGTGGACATGTCTGAGTCATACAGACTTGTTCCTCTTCCACTTCTCCCTCACAGTCAATGCCATCACCATTGGGTGCAGGGCTATCACAGACTCTGGTTCTGGTCGTTAGTCCACCTCCACACGATACGCTACACTGTGACCAGGCAGTCCAATCAGACCAACTACCATTAACTACAATTATAAAAAAAATAGCAATAATTTCTGACATAGGTTTTATGAAATTACATGTAGCCGTAGATTTAGGTCTGAGTTTAGATTTTAATTTCAATGTATCACTTCTTTGTATGGAATTTGGTAGAAATGTAAAACAAAGGTTTATTTTTTCAATCTTCATTTTTATGATAAACACGACTTTCATAGGGCTCGATATTTTTCTATCTAAAAGAAGGGATATAAACTAGACTCATCCCAGCAAATTGTCGTGAGTCCTCGTCAACCTGTGTGAAGTGGCTCACACATGTCGCTAGATGGAACACGACGTTGTTATAGCACAAGATCACCAGGAATAGCAATTGCTATGCCACATGAGTCTAACACACAGTGGCGAAAGATGACGGAATGAGTTATCACTCAAAAAGGAGTCACCATTGATGACCAATCATGGCGACAGATGACGACAATTTGCTGGGATAGTCTGGCAAACGATATGACCAAATAATATTTTAGTTCATAACCCACTGTGACAGATTTCGTTGTAGCAAGCACAATCCTCAATGGTATCACCAAAGCAGTTATATCCATTGAACTCAGGCTTCTGACATTTCCGCATGCGTGTTTGGATCCCCTCTGAGCAGGTTACCGAGCACTCTGACCACTCACTCCAGTCCAACCAGAAGCCATGCCCTGGATAAATCAGACAAACATCTTCAGTGATTAACCTTTAAAGGCAACACATTGGATTATTGCATTAAATCCTACTATAATGAGGCATGCATGTAATCCTGGTGAACACTCACTGGTGCACTGCCAGAACTGTAATGGTACATTAGGACAAAAGAACAGGGATGGGGTTGCATCAAGAAGCTTACAATTGGTTTGCTATACTGGGGAAATGTTTCATATGTAAAATTGAAGATAAATCTACCATCAGATTTTTATTTGTTGTTATAAGTTGATACGGTTTCCAGTATACAAATTGAAAACAGGATTAGGGTTATGCACCAGCCCCACTGGGTTAGCACAGATTTAATTTGCAGTTGCTTCTACAGAAATCCCTTTATCAAAGCTTCTCTACTGAGAGTTTCTTTTCCTCTGGCATAATCCAAGCAAATAGAACAAAGGACATCTTACTTGGACAAGGCTTATTGTTACAGGAGAAGAGCTCGAGGTCAAAGCGAGGGTCTTCACCCCCAGCGCAAGGCTTGCCTCCATATTTGGGCCGGGGTCGTTCACAAAACCGCCTCATCTGTTTGCGGCCTCCACCACATGTGACAGAACAGGAAGCAGTCTGTGACCACTCACTCCACTGGCCATCAATAGCTGTATGGGATTAAAATAACATTATTTATGTCAGATGTTTATGGTGTCATGACTAACAATCCTTTGGCAACAGCTAAGAGCAAATTACAACTCCAATATAGTGTATACATTGAGGCCTCATTAATCAAATGTGGCCAGGTGAGGGAAAACATGCCTCCTGGGTAAATGGCCTTTTAAGGTTAAAGTCATGAGCTTTAAAATGAGATATCTTGAGCTAAAATATCCCCAGTAGTTTTGCTGTAATTGCTTGTCAAACATAGGTTGGTGTGTACAACTGAAAATGGGAAATAAGCTCTAAACGCACTATATCCTATCATAAACACTAATAATGCAAAAATACAGTTTTGTGGAAAAATAACCAAAGGAATATGTTTTTGTCATAAAAATGGTTGTAGAGGGAATTTTTGAGCTGTTTTCAGTTCTGGGTTCCTGAAGGAATTTAAAAAAAAAGTTTGTGGCAAAAATTCCCAATTGTAATAGGGGAGTGGTTTCCATGGCAACCAGAATTTGCCTTTTCTACCAATTTTCTATGTTTCCATGGCAACCGACATTCCAAAAATAGAACATTTTCAGTGGAGATGGAATGATTTTAAGCATACCACTGGATTCCTTATGAAAAAATTGGTCTAAGGCTTTTTTTTAGCATATTTGTCAGTGCTTTACCCATATGGGTCAGAAAGTGTAAGATTTTGCCCTTGAAGGCCCTTAAAAATGAACTTTCTAACTACTTTATATAACCCTTACAAATTTGTGAAGGGACATCCCCTCAGCTCAGAAAACCAAAAAATACTGACTAAGGACATCCTGGTTCCATTTTTATTGCTTGTTTTGTGGCATGTAACGTCCGGTACCAAAATGATGAAATATGGAGGTAATTAAAGTTGCTGTCAGTAATATAGAATGTCCCATTATGCATAGCAAACACATGCAATAGCAAGGCCAATATGTCTATTATTGACTTCAATTACGGAATGAAACAAGATTTGAGTTATGCATGCACAGTAAACTACCGGACATTACATAACGTCCGGTACTTTTATCAGAATTACTTCACATAAGCTGCTCTCACATGGAGACAAATGCTGATAGACACACAATTTTTTCACCAAAGTAGGGGATAATAGGTCCCTTTATATCGGTAATAACAAAAATGCTGAAGCTTTATTTTTTCCATGTAATATAACTGATTTAGATTTAGGAACTGGACGTTACAAATTACAGATTTCCATTTTTAAAGACACATGATGAAAAATTCTCAATCAGTAACATGTCCAAACCTCATGGAAATGGTACCTATTATCGGTGTCAGGAATGAGAGCCCTGGGGAATATTGGCCCCCTGAAGAGTGGCCACCTGATTTTCAGCCACCATAGCTTAAGCCCTCCAGGAAACCAGCCCGCTGACAATCAGCCAGCATGAATTAAAGCCCTCATGAATGTAGGCCATTTTTCTAACATCCAGCACAACTAATCTGACTGAAAATGTGATTTTTCATTTAACATCCATCACCTGACATGACATCAACCTGAAATGACATCAAAATAACATGACATCAACCTATCATCCAGTCCACCTAACATCCAGTCCACCTAACATCCGATCTACCTAACATCCGATCCACCTAACATCCGATCCACCTAACATCCGATCAACCTAACATCCGATCCACCTAACATCCGATCCACCTAACATCCGATCCACCTAACATCCGATCTACCCAATATCTGATCCACCTAACATCCGATCTACCTAACATCCGATCCACCTAACATCCGATCTACCTAACATCCGATCTACCTAACATCCGATCCACCTAACATCCGATCTACCTAACATCCGATCCACCTAACATCCGATCCACCTAACATCCGATCCACCTAACATCCGATCTACCTAACATCCGATCCTGCTAACATCCGATCTACCTAACATCCGATCCACCTAACATCCAATCACCTAACATCCAGTTCACCTAACATCCGATCCACCTAGCATCTGATCATCCTAACATCCAGTCACCTAACACACGATTCATCTAACATTCACAATGCTGACCCTAACTATTTCTTCAGAGCATTTCCTTCTTATTTTTCAATCCCTTGTCAATGGACTATTCTGGGTATTATTCATTATTTTACAGATTTATTAAATTCTTTACCACACACACTCAGGCCCTGCTCACAAGCTTACAACTCACCCCCCCCCCCCCAGTGTGTAAAGTGAGCTACTCTTACATCATCCATACCAGGATGTTGTGAGAGCCGGACCCATTCCATTTCTTGGCACTGACTCACTGGGAGTATCACAACATACCGACATACCTGTGGACGCATTTCTATGATGCAGGGAAATTCCACAATCTCCCTTCACCCTGATTGGTCCACATATAAATAGAATCATTACCAGGTATGACGACGCGTCAGATCTGACCAGATCCAACCAGACCTGAACAGATCTGACCTGCTCCTACCGGTATATTTCATCACCCTGTGAGCTGCTTACCTAGGTATATAAGACCCTATGAGCAGCTCCCAGGCATCTCTTATTCTACACACAACCTCCCTAGTATCTAGAACCTACGACAGGTTGAGCTACAAGCTTAGGGGCAGAGCCTGCACGTTGGTGAGTGTATCATTGTTACCACCTATATGTACACTCTGTCATCATGCAATGAACAAGGATCAAAGAACTTCTCTGGATTCAGTGTTCATTACAACATCAACTTGTAACGGTTTGTTGACACCTTAAAGCCTTTGCCCCCATATGTAAGTCTATGATCCTATTATCCATCACTGGTCCAACAGTCTGTCACTAGTTCATCACCAGTCTGTCACCTGTCCATCACCAGTCTGTTACCCATCCATCACTAGTTTTTCATTGGTCTGTTACCAGTCTGTCACTAGTCCATCACCAGTCTGTCACCAGTCCATCACAAGTCTGTCAATAGTCCATATTTCTAAGAACCAAGTGTGGCGCCTTCCACTTGCCATGTTGTTGTCTGTATTATGACCTAGTTTTGTGACGTAAGTGTGTCACTTTGGCGAGATTAATGTCTCCGGCTTTGCACCCATATTTCCCATAGAATCCAATGTAAATTCATTCAGGTCACAGCAAATATAAGATCCATAGATGATGATCGCATACTGCTTTTCTCCATAACATTCCAAATATAGAAGAATTTTCAAAGCAAATCGTATCAGCCGCCCGCCATGGAAAGTCTGTGTTGCCACCATGTAAATAGATGGGAAGTCCCTGTGTGACACACTTTCAGCCAGAACTAGGTCAGGAAGGCAAAACCTGCCATGGCAGACTGCAACTCGTTAAATCTTATAGTCCGAATTGGCATGGCATCACTATCTATAGATCCTATATTTGCTGGGACCTTAACCCTTTAAGGGCCACTGATTCCCTTAGGCAACATCTAAAATGCCCTTGAGCTGCCGCTGCTGCAGCATCAGTGAGCTGCCCAAAGGCAGCAGTACCACATTGCTGACATCCTAAAAACACAAAATTATCATATTATTTTACCAACATCAATGTGTTTCTACATGAACACACATGTATCCTCCTCAGAAAAGTACAAATCCCCACAGTCATGTAATATTTTCATCCTCCTCAGCTGCTAATTTAGGGCAGTATAGTATGCCAATTCTGCTGCCCAAGGGAAAAGGGCATTTTTAAGAGCTGTCAGTTAAAGGGTTAATGATTTAACATGGCAAGCTTGGATTCTATGGAAAATATGTGTGCAAAGCCGGAGGTATGGCAGACGGTTTAGTTATATTTACATTCACATTGGTTTCTAGTACCCCTCAGCATGGAGCAGCGATCCTGCCTATTGCCACAGCAGCCCGGGTGCGATTCTCTATACGATAGAAATGGTTTTACCATGGACAATATGGCAAGATTGACTATGCATATCCGCCAGCCATTTCAATGCCTAACTTGACCTTGAAAAGGTATATAGCAAAAATCCTAAAAAAGCACTAGTGCATTGATGCTCTCATAATGCACGGCTGATATACAAATATCGTCACTGAAACACCCAGAATCTTGGTATAAACACTTTTGACTGCAACATTATGGTTTCTGGTCATCTCTTTATGCCGTAAATGAATATTCCTAACCACATTCATGATTCCATTATGAATTTTTACAAGGATTCTGGAAGCCTCAATTTGGGCTTTATTTTTCCATGTTTTTGGGCCCAAATGCATAGTTTAATGTGGTACTCAAAGTAGATTTATCAACTCCCCTGCTACTAAGGTATATCTGACAGGCTACAAACTTCACATTTGGGTTTATACCCTCAGCCCCCCATTGGGCCCATTATAATACTAAGGCTACCCTTTTGCCAGCAGCAGTGTTTGCATCTGACTACCCCAGCCAAAAAGTAAAGAAAGTCAACATCCCTCTAGGTTTAGGTGGTTCGGATGTTACATGGATTGGATGTTAGGTGGATCGGATGTTAGGTGATCTGCTCCAAACCACTTTTCCCTGACCAACCATGGGGAGACCCGTGGTAGGCGCTGCAGAAATAGTGAAAACGGACAGAAAACTGACCCTGAAAAAACTGATGTTAGGTGGATCTTTTGTTAGGTGGACTGGATGTTAGGTGGATCGGATGTTAGGTGGACTGGATGTTAGGTGGATCGAATGTTAGGTGGACTGGATGTTAGGTGGTCCGGATGTTAGGTGGATCGGATGTTAGGTGGATCGGATGTTAGGTGGACTGGATGTTAGGTGGTCCGGATGTTAGGTGGACTGGATGTTAGGTAGATCGGATGTTAGGTGGACTGGATGTTAGGTGGTCCGGATGTTAAGTGGATCGGATGTTAGGTTGATCAGATGTTAGGTGGACTGGATGTTAGGTGGATCGGATGTTAGGTGGACTGGATGTTAGGTGGTCCGGATGTTAGGTGGATCGGATGTTAGGTGGATCGGATGTTAGGTGGATTGGATGTTAGGTGGACTGGATGTTTGGTGGTCGGGATGTTAGGTGGATCGAATGTTAGGTGGATCGGATGTTTGGTAAACTGGAATTTAATATAGGTTAACTATAGGTAAATGGGCATTGTTCAGGTGGCTTGTATTCAGGTGGCTTATTAGCAGGGGGCCTAAATTCTTGGGGGCTTACTCTCAGGGGGCCTATTTTCCGGGGGCTTACCATCAGGGGGCCGTTTTTCAGGGTTGCTCCTGTTCATGTAACCCTATTATCATATACAATATAAAAAATAACTTTGGGATACTCCAGATGTTCTTTATTCAATACAGGACAATTCTAAAAAATACAAAAAGTCAAAAAAGAACCAATTTGGCCATTTTATTTTTATTTTGGCAGGCTACAAGTCTGAGAGTTTTTGATGCATGACCACAAATCAACATCTTTCTGATAGCCCTAAGTGTCCTCTATCAAATGAGTCTATGTAAGACAAGATTGGTTCACAACTTCTTTCTCCAGAGCCATAAGAGTCCAAAATGACCCCAAAAACACAAAATGTACTACTTTCTGATGACCTGACCCATATACTGCCCCCTGGTGGCCAAAACCAATACTAAAAATCCCCCCCAGATGCGCATTCTCCCTAGTTGGGTCACAAATCATGATTACCAATACCGGCACAAATTAGATAATCTGATTTAAGATGACATAATTATGACATGTCAAGGACTTATACTTACCATCACATGCAAAGCGGTTACATTCTCCCTCTTGGAACTGTGCAAAGCCTTCCTGGTTTAGCAGGTCCTTTGTAACTGTGGCACCTGCGGATAGAGTGCAGGCGGAACCACCATGCCCTGGTAAAGGGTCATCACAGTATCTATATCTAACACGGTGGCCGTCTTCTCCACAACTCTGGCTGCAGGGCCGCCATTCATTCCACCAACCCCAGTTACCATCCGCTGCAGAATGGAATGTTGGAGTGATTCAATAAAAATGAGTTATCAACAAAGAATTAATTACAGAAAGAAACACCCTAGCTTACAAGCTAACCTTTTTAAGGGTGCATAGCCTTCATTATGCATGACAGCAGCCCTGACAAATATATGGTATATGGTTGATAAGTTTTATGTATACTGCATAAGGGTTAGGGTTGGGATACACAATACTCCTCACAATGCTGTGTTTCAAATACAATTTAACATCAAATCTAGGTGCTAGTAGTCTCAAGCATCCCTATACCACAATGACCTACCTGGACATGCAGGAGTTGTGCAGTTTGCGACATCGCTGGCTGGTCCAGGACAGGGTGCACCACCATTGTTAGGTGCAGGGTTAGCACAGGTACGTGTTCGTGTTGTGGTGCCTGAGCCACATGTCACCGAACAACTACCAGGCATCCATGGGGTCCAGAACCCATCAACAACAGTTGACACTGAAAGATGACGTGAAATCTTGTTGATAATTAAATCCAGTTGAATTCATCTAATTATAAAGCATACACATGTGTGCCAAATTGCAACAGTTGGATATTCGATTCATCAACGAAGAAAGCTTTAGGCCTATAGATCGTTTTATTAAAAAGAAAGAAAAGATACCTCTGCAATAAAATACTATCTCAGCTTCTTTCTATAGGATACTGATAGGTGTTGCTATTCTGTTTAGTGGGTCTGGTCAGCAAATTAGTTTGTGTATGGAAGCCAAAATGTCAGACAAAGGATTATGGATATAAAAACTGCTATCAAAACCATTGTTTCTTTGATGTTGACCTACCTGCACAAAGCTGCTCACTGCAAGTTTCATGTTCCTCAGCCAAGCCGGGACACGGGTCTCCTGAGTACATTGGGGTAGTACAGGTGCGGGAGCGGCTCCTGATGCCACCACCACAGGTGACGCTACAGGCACTCCATGCGCCCCACATTAACCAATTGCCATGCACTGTATGACAGGTTAGGATTTAATGTATAATAAAAGATAAAGTTCTACTCTTAGAGTTACAAATCCCAACAAAAATTGTTGTTTCTTTTCTTGGTAAAAACTGTATTTCAATGTGGTTAAGGTAATGCTATTACTGAATTTATCATATTACTATATTTGCTTGACTAAAGTTAAGATCCTCAGTTTACTGTCTTTATTAGGACTAACTTAAAGGAAAGAAAACAATCTTGATTTGATGAAAAAATGTATAAAAACATTGTAGTATCATATCAACCATTATAAGAGTCTAAGACCTACTGACCAGGACAGTTGGTAACTAATGCAGCACATGTCTCCGACTCTGCAGCATTCCCGCCTTGGCATGTCATTCCGCCTGCACGCTGACCTTCACATGACCGTATCCTTGTATGGGTACCATGCCCACATGTTGCGCTACAGTCTGACCACTCCTGCCACTCACTCCACGTTCCATTTACTGGACATTCCACCTGTAATGAGCAGCATAATCAATATGGGAGTTAATAGTTGTTGAGAATTAAGAACTGGTTCCATTGCCGGCAGTTGGGTGAATCTATTCAGATCCAACTGTTTTTTTCCTCTATATTTTGGCAACATCATAAATTGTAGGATTAGTGAAAATTCGCCCAACCGACGGTAGTCAAAGCAACTCTTTATTGAAATGCCTTAGTGAATTTTATAAAACAAAAACCCCTGGTTTCTGAATATGTGCTGACCAAAGCATAAACTCAATGTTGTCGTGTTTGCCATGCATGTAGCAGCAAGTCCGTCAAAGGAGCCATATTTTAGGAGTTTAATTCGTAAGATTACTGAAAGCTATAACTTGTTTATTTATGTTGTCCAATGTCTCTGGGTATGGAAAAGTGATGTTGGACCAATAAAAGCTTGTGCAGTCACTGAAAAATTTGCAATTCTATACAACCATCTCTTGAAATTTTACCCTTATTTTTAAGAGCTAAAATACATATTAATCACCCTGTTCTGGCACTTAGATTCATCTTACAACAAATCCTATGGTACATACCACCCCTAAATTAGACCCAATGATCGCATTGGAGCCAACCATTTGTTGCTAGGACAAGCGGTCACCTAGCAACAGCTGATTTTAGCTAGCAATGGACCCTTTCTGAGACGAAGAAAGAGCATTCCTAGGAATGACTTACAGAATGGAGATCATGGATACTGTTTCTCATTTCGCTATTCAGAAGCTCCATGCAATTGTAAAAAATGCAATATTGTACCAAAATACAGTGTGCTGATCAGAAAATATAGAAAAAAAACGATAGACCTATATCAAGTATGATGAAAACATGCGACTTCAGCATTATCCTCTATTGGCAAAATATTCTTTACTGGACAATTGTAGTGTGTCTTATATCCTGAAAATGATGAAATGAGAATACAATTGAGGTTTTACTCTTCTTGAGGGGCAGTGATTCCTTAGCAACAAATTTACTTACACAGAGGAGCTTGTTCATAGACAAATATGTATTATTGTGAAGAGAGTTAACTATCATTGGACTCAATTTATTTAGAACTGAGTAGATCTTGTTAGAAATATCCCTGGAGCAATAGGAAATGTGCCAGGTAGTTTTTCATTACTCAAAGAGTTGGCAGTTGCTTAAACCTTGCTAGCTTTTGTTTAGCAAGTGGTGAAACCTTGCTAGCTTTTGTTAAGCAAGTGGCTCACCAACTGACAACTACTCTACTCAGATATGAAAACATGATTATGGAACCTATCGATTTATAAAGAAAATAAATCTGAAGTTGTGTCTTCTCTCTCTCAGTGCTGCCAAAGCTTTATTGCTAGACCCGTTTACATCTTAGCAATCAAATATTTGCTAAGGATCCATTGAAATATTATGTAACACGACAGGGGGAGGGGAGGTCTGCCCAAGTGTTACACAATGAAAATGAGGAATACATCACACAGTGAAATTTGACAATTAACAAGCATTTTAAAGCTACTTATTTGCACGCATATAAGTGGTGATAAATGGGCAGTAGCAGTTCCCAATGTATTACCAGATGTCACCACTTCCATTCAGGTGTTATGTAACAGGTTCCTTCACTGGTGGCCTTTGTAGTCGGCCATATTGCCTAGCCCCAGGAAGGACCACCGGTCACACATTGGAGATTTTTTCTTTCAAATTCCCAGTCATCATGACTAAATGCGTGGCCTGTGATACTTCCTACCATGGTAACGCGGCCAAGTGCCCCAATTGTGGGGTGACCAATCCGCGGATTCAGCCGAGCGTGATGAGCAGGAGGCCACAGAGGCCAGGCAGAGCGACTGGCCGCCCCAGGGGAAGGACGGTCAACATGGTGAGCTTGGCAGCCTTGGGGAGGATTCTACACAAAATGATTTATTACATCAGATTGAACTTGAAAAGGCCAGGAAATCAAAAATTGATGAAATGTGTAAACGCAAAGAGTTGGAACTAGAGTTGGCCAGCCTGCGGGCTGAAAATAACAGATCTATCCGCCAATTTAACGATGGGGTACGTGCTTGGCATGGAGCCATGGGTGCGTTCGAGTCCCAATCTTTTTCTCTTACTGCTAGTCATATGGGTCTGGATCCCTCAGAGTTGGATGTGGTAAGGAACGAAAGTGGTGACTCGAACGCACCAGGTCTCCAGACTGGCCAATCACAAGCCAGCTCTAACCTTAACTGCGGAGTCCAAAATGGCCGCCCTGTACTTCCGGAAAGCCGGCTTTCGGCCGTAAACAATGCTTTAGGGCCTGATTCTAGTGTTATTGGACTCTCCGCAGGCCAATCCGGCCTTGAAACCAACTCAGGTATGTTTGATTTACCCAACTTGTGTAAAAAATTGCCTCCAGTAGAGTGGAATACCCAAGTAAACAAGTCGCTCACCCGCGATAACAAGCCACCTTCCCGGGACAATCACCCGGTCCCCAATCAACCTGACTATCCAGTGGGTCAAAGACATTCCCATGGTGAATTAGACAATGATTATCAGGAATTCCTACTGTGGAAACAATGGAGAAATGGTGGTGTAGCTCCTAAAAATAATGCTTCAGGCATTTCTGGTAGTATTGACAGTTCTGGTAGTCCTAATGCTACTCAGGGTTTGTTTCCATCCCAACCTTCCATGGGAAACACTGTTCCTCAGCTGTTCTACAGAGATGGCACACCTTATTCCCCACCTGTCACACCTGTTAGTCAGACTGTCAGTTGGCCTGGTGTGGGTCAATTTAGGGCACCAGATGGCAGGCTAAAGTTCCCACCTACACCTATGGTATATGGTAACCCGACTACTTCTCATATGTTTGGGATTCTAGTCCCAACATCCCATCAGCAGCAGGCTTCATATCAGTTTGGCGTTATTCCTAACCCACAACAACAGTACCAGGCTGCAGGAATTCTACCTAATCAACAAACCCTGTTCCAGGCTCCTGGTGTTCAGTCTGTGCAACCTCAAATTCTACAAAACCCAACAGCATGGTATCCTAACCAACAACTACAACATCAGGTTCAAGGTGCCCCAATGGTGATATTTTCACCAAACAATGCCAGTGGCAGTAAGTTTGTGACCTATGACATTGAACAGCACATGCCACATGACAAAGTAAAAAAACCCGCCTTGAATGATGTTATTTCTGCTAGCATGGGTCTCTTGAAAAGCATGTTGGCTAGAAACTTCCCATGTAAAAACTATGGTAAACATGTTAAATTCCTAACTGATAAGAAAGCATTCTACAATGAGGATTCTCTCATTCAGTATGATCTTGCGATGCGTGAAAGGGGAGAATCGTTTGGTGAACACACATTCTGCTATTTCGATCACGACATCTTCTCAAACAGTGTTGGTCTTGAGAATCTTAGTGCTGAGCACTTATGTAATGTTCTTGGTATCCAGCCTCCATCATCTCAAAGTGGTGCTGGTACTGTTGCGGGATCGAGTAGTAAGAGGAAAAAGAACAAAAAGAAAAAGTCAGATGAAATTCACTGTTGCTATGCATTTAACGGTGATAATGGTTGTGTAGGGGCCGGTATCGTCGTATATATATTAGTGCCGTTCATCCGAGAGACGTGTTCGTGTGGTGCCTGTTCCTTCTATGCCAGCTAGGTGTCCCTTTGTGATACCCCGTTGGTACAAGAGGGGGCGGCACCATGCCTCGCGTCCAGCTCCTACTAAGGAGCCGGACGAGCGGCAGAAGGTGACTGGATCTGGTCCAGTCCAGACGCGCAGTTTAACCTGTAGACTAGAGTGGAATAAAGTCCTACCCGAGAGGTAGGGGTTTCTGCAGCCTCGGCCAACGTCTATTGATACTCAGTTCAATAGCCTGGGGTCACCTCTACATTTCACTGGATGTGTATTCCTGTTAATTGTTTTATTGCCCCCTTTGATCTAGATAAGGATCTGATTGAACTGGGATGTGTATTCATTCTCCATGCTGAGCCTGGGTCACTACCAGAATTAGGAATATGATTGGGGAGTGAGCTTCGCCGCCTGGGCGACGATCTACCCAGATGAAGGTCTGAAGCCAGCCCGTACTCTGTCGGGCTGGAGAGGGCGAGCCTGGGGTTTCTGGGGCTTTGCCCAACCCGAACTGCTCGTGTTGTGTTGGTATTTCTAGTGGTAAGCGAGCCAAAGAGCCACCCAACATATAAGTCAATACGAACCATTACACTGGTGCCGTGACCAGTTGGTTCGGGGGTGGTGCGCGGCCACATTGGCCGAAAGCCTCGGGAAACCCGAAGCGGATCCCCCCAGCCCTGGGCTAGAGGGATTCGAAGAGGATGACTTCACATCCCAGCATCTGTTGTTAGACTGGAAACCCAGTCAACAACAAATGTATCATCCAGCGGGTGTCCGAACTGTTTTCTCGACACCCGGTCTGATGGACGGTGCCACGGGTGATGGTATCGTAAACTTGTATCCGGGTACACCCCAAATGGGAGTACCGGATACGGGATTGTTCAAGGGAATAATAAAACCCCCAACTCTAGACCTGAGTGATTGGTCCCAAGCTATAACTAGCAGACGCCAGCTGTGTCCTATTGTACCAGCAGGCTCGGCTAGTAACTTGGGTATGCCAGTGGCACAAAGCCCTGGAAAACGTACTGCGACCCCACCAGAAGCAGTACCAGATGGTGCAAACGAGGTACCCCCATTAATGACATCGTCGGACCATGACAGCGACAATGGTAAAGCCATAAGGGTCGCAATAGTCCCTGGCGTGAATGCGAAGAATAAGCCTAGGGGAACTGAACCGAAGGGCTCGGAAAGGCATCACCTAGGCCGATCGCTAGACGAAGGCTTGTCTGACTCCATGTTTAATCCTGGAGGCAGTCGCAGGTCTATATACGGACGTCGGATGGGCCCGGGGTATAAATCTACCCCGGCCTATTTGAAAGCCAAAGAACAGGTAGAGTTACAGGCTAAGCGGCAACATGAACAATTCATGGCGGCCCAATTAAAAATAGAAGTGGAAACTAAGTCTCGGATCGGAAAATTACGTTCCGATGAGCAGGAGGCGATTCTAAAAGAATCCGACCTAAAATATCGTCTAACTTCGGCAACCCATCGTTTGGAAAGGAAGGAGAGAGACGAGCGCGAGAAAGAGAAAAGATTGGCTGAGTTGGAACTCGAAGAAGCCAATAGACTTAGAGCAATCGAAAAGGCTAGAGCCGAAGAGGTTGCTAAGGCCCGGGATGTAAACAGATTACAATCCGAGTTGCATGCTATGGAGGAGAAGCTAAAGAAACTTCAACTCCGAAAGGCGGAGACAGAGGCCAAAATGGTCTCGGAACATGCCGAGATAAGGAAGGAGACCAATGAGTACCAAAGGTCTCAGAAAGAAAAAGGTGAAAAGTACCGCTTACTAAAGGATACTTTTAAGCGAGAGGCTTTAGCCGCTCAGGAAGAACGAAACCGAGCTGTGGCGGAAAATGAAAAGATTCGATCCGAAATCTTAGCAGAAAACGCACAGCTGAGGGAGGAACAGCGAAACCTGACCACAGATTTAGCTACCCTCACAATAAATAAGTCTGCCATGGAGAGTTATTTACAGGAGCAGGAGCAATCGAATGCCCCTCCGGCGAGTAAGGACACAAACCCGAACTCGACTTTCGTTAAACAGGGTGACCCAGTCTCCTGTTCTACGCCGAAGCATCCGCCGTATAATCCTTTTGTCAACGATAATGCGACGCGGAATGTAGATCAAGGGGGAGTTTATATCAGAACCCAAGATAAACATGGCCGAACTAGTAGAGTCCGGATAAGTGAAGTCCCCATAGTCCACAACTTGGACCCGGATTATGTACCACGGGAAGCCTCTGACAGTAGTGCAGAGACTAACGGATTCCACATACATGTGGATCCGAGTGATAGTGTGGGGTTGGGAGCTGGTAATGACAGCAACCAACCCAATCCATCGAACGATGGCAGTCATCCGACGGGTAACCAACCTTCCAGTGGCGGTTATCAAAGCTCACAAGGATGGGGCGGTGCCCCGGGAACCACAGGCTACAGTGGTACCTCGGGTCCCGGCCCTAACCAGGGTGGCGCGGGTTATACGAACCACAGTGTGCCACAGTGGACGTACACGCAGCCACCACCACCACCTCCACCGGGCAATACGAGCTTCGGCGGTATAGGGGGCAACCGGACCTTGAATGAAACAAAGGCGGTTGAATGGAGCAAACAGCAATGCACTAGATTGATGTATGCTCATAATTCGGCCCGAAGGGTAGCCGTTATTCCAAAAGAATATGACGGTACTCGACCATGGAAAGAGTGGTTTGAAGACTTCATCGATGTGATGAATTGTAATGGGTGGACCCCATACGAGGCCAAGCCACATCTGGTAAGATGTTTGAAAGGCGGCCCGGGTCGCATGGCTGTAGAGCAATGGCGGACCTGGTATGGTCTCGTTGGAAGTTTTGAGCAGTTGGTAGAATCTGCTAGTGGACTGTTATGCAACATGGTCAAGGAGGACCCGATGGTCCGTTTCAAGAAACGTACACAGAAGCCTAATGAAGCTTTCCGAGCATACGGTATGGAGCTCCATGCCCTGCTAAGCAAGGCCAGCCCCGGTACTGAAAACCAGGACTGGTATATGGACGATTTGATTACACAATTCGTCAAGGGTCTGAGAGACCGAGATGAGCAAATTGCTGCCAGGGATGCCTGGAAAGAAGGCGTAACGCTTCACGACATATTTAATGGTATAGATATGGCCGTGAAGAAGCGAACGATGTAAGCTGGAGACATACCGAATGCCAGCAGCTCGGCTCCTCTGGTGTCAGTAGTCCAGCAGTCTGAGGCGCAAGCTCCCTCAGACGATTTCGAATTGATTGAAATCGAACAGGAGGATGGAACCTTCTGTTCGGTTCAATTAAGGAAGAATACTGCAGGTAGGAAGTATATTCCAAGGAAAACTCTCAATAAGCCAAGGGACTCTAGACCACCACCCGAGGTCAAGAGTGACCCGAAGGCCAGTGAGAAGGCATCCAAACCTTTCGTAAGCGCCGATAAGGTGAAGGGTCAGTCCCCAGACATGACCAAACTTATGGAGGACATGTGTAAGAAAATTACAGATACCATCCAAGCCAGTCGGCAGAGACCCCGAGTGGATCGCCGAACTGTAAAGTGTTTCAGGTGCCAGCGCATGGGACACTATTCATCTGAATGTACCGCTGCTAAACCGGTATTGGCTGCCTTCTATGAAGCCGAAGACAATGGCGAAGGAAGGGAGAACACTACGGATTCCACTGACGTGGAAAACTAGTGGGGGTTGTATCAACGGCATCTGATACGACCCCAAGGAAGAACGAATGCCAAAATGCTACCGGGGGTGACCCGGTGGAAGATTTCGAATCAATTACACCTGGAGGCCGGGTGGCCGGGGGTGCGCACCCCTGCACCTTGGCCGGGGCCGGGGACCCTAGTGTTTGTATATATGAGAGTGAACATATGGAGGCGAGTGGCCGCACTAGGGGAGAGGAAGGATGGATCAAAGAGTTGATCCGAGTGTGTGGGACACGCCTTCCCCCAAGTCATCCGTGTCTGGAATTCCTGAGAGGACTCGGATTGAATCTTGGTGATTCGGGAGACTTTCGCCAGTTTACCAGTAACCCCTCACCCTTAGGGGGGAGACGGTGGTATGTACCCATATCTGTGGAAGGCCGGGTAGGAGAATTCTTGGTGGATACCGGAGCTAGCCACTCCTGTGTGTCCAAAAGGTTTTTCGACTCGGTGGCCAGCAGCCATGAGAACCTCAAAACGGGGGTAAATGCTTGCACGGCCGACGGAAGCAGCATGCGTACATTTGGTAGGACGTTTATGCCTATCCGTATAGGAGGCAAAGAATTTGTTCTTTCGCCGACTATAGCAGAGGTTAGTGATGACGGAATCCTCGGACTGGATTTTGCAAGCTTATACGGGGCCGTCTTGGACCCAAGGGACGGTATGATGAGTATACGGAACCCGTATGGCTTGCATGTCCAATGCGTATTGAGACAGGTGTCTTCGGTCGCATCAGTGATACATACGGTGAAGATCCCACCGGGTACCACTTGCGATGTCCTTTGTGGCGGGTCCATGGCTCAAAGGAATGAAACTGGAGTCTATGAACCCGATATGGTGTACTTGTCGAGCGTCGGGTTAGACTCAGTGGATACATTAGTGGCTAATGCAGCTTGGACTGTATTACCCATGACTAACCGAAGTGGTTCAGTAGTCTATTTGAGGCGAGGCGACTGTATTGGGAGGATGAGCTCGGTAGAACATGTCGCCGAGGCCAAATTCAATAAACCACTGAACCCTGTTAGTAAGCATCCTTTGGATGAAGAATTTCAAAAGCTGATTGATCAGTCTGATTTAGAGAATACGGAGGATAAGGATTGCCTGGCGAAACTCCTACAAAAGTACGAGAGTGCTTTCGGTAGGGAGGGAGGACCGGTGGGTAGATCCGATAAGGTGTTGCACACCATAGATGTGGGCAACGAGAAACCTTTTAAAATTCCGTATCGTAGACTTCCTCTAAAGAAGAAGTTAATTTGCGAAGAGGAAATACAAAAACAGTTAGACCTAGGGGTAATCGTGCCTAGCTCGAGTCCCTGGTCCAGCCCTGTTTGTATGACCACTAAGAAAGACGGTACAATCCGCTTTTGTGTCGACTACCGGAAACTGAATGGTATAACAAAGAAGAACTCGTATCCTTTACCAAGGATAGACGAGACTTTAGATAGCTTGGGCGGAAACCAATGGTTCTGTACCTTGGATTTACAGTCCGGGTATTGGCAAATACCGATGCACCCCGATGACAAGGAGAAGACAGCATTCTCCAGTCATATGGGGCTATTCGAGTATAATGTCTTACCCTTCGGATTGTGTAACGCCCCCGCTACATTCGAGGCTATGATGGAATCCTTACTGAGTGATCTTTTGTGGAAGAAATGCCTGGTTTACTTGGACGATGTGGTCGTGTTCGGCAAGTCGTTCAAGCAATGCCTGGCGAATCTGCAATTAGTCCTCGACTGGATACTATCAAACGGTCTTAAACTTAAACCCAAGAAGTGTAATTTGTTTAAGAAAACCATTACATACTTGGGAAGGATCATTACTCCTAACGGGGTGAGTGCGGATCCGGAAAAATTGGAAGCTGTAGAAAATTGGGAAAGACCTACGAGTGCTAAGGAGGTGAGATCATTTTTAGGATTCTGTTCCTATTATCGTGATTTCATACCAAATTACTCTCGTGTGAGCTTCCCCATGCAGTGTTTAGCTCACTGGACTCCGGGTAGGGCACGGGACCCATTCCCATGGACCAGCGAGCAAGAAGAATCTTTTAATAAAATAAAAGATTTGTTTAGGAATACACCTGTGTTGAAATATCCCACTCCCGAGGGACATTTCATCTTAGACACCGATGCGAGCAATGATGCAATTGGGGCAGCTCTCTCTCAGGTCCAAGGGGGAGTCGAAGTGCCAATAGCATTTGCTAGCAACACGTTAAGCAAGACACAACGAAATTATTGTACCACCAAGCGAGAACTCCTCGCTGTGGTGGTGTATACGAAGAAGTTCAAGCATTTCCTTTGGGGAAGTGACTTTACTTTAAGAACCGACCATTCGTCTCTTAGGTGGCTCCTTAACTTTAAGGACGCTGAGGGGATGATAGGACGATGGTTAGCTCACCTATCCGAATTCGGATTAGAGCATAAGCAAATAGAGCACCGACCCGGTACTAAACATATCAATGCGGATGCCTTGTCGAGACGACCCATCCGAAGGTGCCAAAATGCCACTTGTGATGACTGCGGGGCCCACAATGCTGTGGTAGCCGGGTTGGTATTTAATCATACCACCCCCCGTATCCCCTGGGAGGAGGCTGTGTGTAGCTATCTTGATTGGTCCCCGGAGACCATCAAGAAGTTCCAACAGTCGGATCCCACCACTGCGCGCATAATGGAATACCTACGGTCAGGTATTAAACCGGCAAGGCCGCTAGTTTCCCTAGAAGATAGGGAGGCGAGGCGGTTACTAGCCCAATGGACCAAGCTAGAGATCCGAGACGGCATACTGTGCAGGTGGAAGACAACTCCCACCAATGGTAGGCTGTTGCAAATAGTGATACCCACCCCGATGAGGAGGGATATCATGTATTATTGCCATGGCCATCAAACAAGTGGCCATTTCGGTAAGAAAAGGTCAATAGAGCGCCTACAAAGGCGTTACTACTGGCCCGGTATGAGAGGCGACCTGCTTCGGTGGATCGCCACTTGCCCGGATTGCTGTAAAAACAAGCCGGGACCCGGCCTGGGTAAGCAACCCCTATCCCAGGAATTGTTTGGTATCAGATTCGCTCGAGTGGCGATAGATATCATCAGCGGAATTAAAACGACGCCCCGAGATAATACTTGTATGATGGTCGTAACCGACTATTATACCAAGTACACTCGGGTGTTCCCTCTTCCTAACCACAAAGCCGCCACGTGTGCGGAGGCATTTGTGAAAGGCTGGGTGCTACATTTGGGTGTTCCCCTTATGATGCACAGCGACCAAGGAAGGGAGTTCGAGTCGGAGCTATGGCAGGAAATGTGCCATTACCTAGCCATTTGCAAGACCCGAACAAACCCATACCGACCACAGTCGGATGGGCAGGTAGAGCGTTTCAACAGAACCCTCATACAAGTGCTAAAGCCCCTGGTCAATACCCACCAGGACGACTGGGATGAACAGTGTGAGTTTGTGGTACATGCCTACAACAACACTGTCCATTCATCCACTAATTGCACTCCCAACCTGCTAGTGCTCGGCGAGGACATCATAATGCCCGCCGACTTAGTGTATGGAGTGGTTGGTATAGACCCGGAGGCGCCCTGCACTGTGTTGTTTGTGGAGTCATTAAGGGACAGGTTCAAACAGGCATACGAGGCCGTTCGTAAAGAACTGCTGAAGAGTGCGAAGTGGCAGAAGGTGGGTTATGACACCAATGCTAAACGAATTCGTTTTAATGTAGGGGACAAAGTCCTAAGGTATTACGAGCCGCTAGAGAAGCTGAAGCTCGTAACACCTTGGGAAGGTCCGTTTAAAATAATTCGTGTCATCTCCGAGTCCACGGTGATGATGGAGGACTGCCTAACTGGTAGGAAATGGAAGACAAATGTCGGAAAACTTCGGCCCTGGAAGGGACGCGAAGAGGCGGAGAGGGAGTTCGGCTACAAACCACCTGTATCTGTCCCTAGTGGACCGAGCGTGGTAGTACCGACAAAACGCCCTAGTGGACATGTGTCCACTACATGTGTCCTGGAAAAATAAAAGGCTAACCGAAGGCGTTAGACGCAGTCCCCGGTTGAGGTCTGCCGTAACCTAACTCAGTACACAACGAGCTGCTGCGTGTTGTCCGCCATAGGCGGGTAACATACGTTCCACGGCTGGAGATGCCGAACGTGCCCTCCCAGGGGAGCTGTATCCCGTGAGCGGCGGTCGGATTAACCGGTACATTCGCTTTGAAGCGTTGTATACACCGCCAAACTCCAGCAGATAGCACTCGGGTGGTAGGCCACGTCTCGCATGTCGAGTCGAATGTTAGTTCGGATCTAGTTCCCTAGGTGGCGCCGCGGGTGCGGCGGGAAAGCTCGGAACTAGGTCACCGGATAGCCACGGCGGGATCTCGCGAGGCGAGATGCGTGACGTCATACTGGTCATAACTAGAGCGGACTCGTGGTGGTTAGACGCCACCCGTTTTTGCTCTAGTTAGTGTTGGCAGTTTTACAGGCCCCTAGCTGTCGGTTACCTTTTGTTGGACGAATCCTTCGGGAGGAGTCCAACACAGACGCCAAATTATTTGGAAGTCGTCTCCAGTGCCATGGCACAGGGGACGATCGACGCCGCGCGTCAGACTGCCAACGTTCTGTTGGAGCTAGACGAGGACCCGAAGGTCCCGTCTCGGGTCGAGGAATCTATGGATTCTTCGACAGAGGAGGCCGCCCGGACGCTCTCGGCTATGGCCGAGGCCACCGACCGGGAGAGGATGCCACCTCCACCACCACCACGCCCGGAGTGCTCGTCTGCAGCAGCCGCTTCGGGTAGCAAAGTGGATGTCCTGGACATTCCAATGTATCCTCCGGGATTCAAGACTCGGATCGAACGTATGGCACACGTCGATCACGAGGCCGGTGTTGTTTACACTTCCTGGGGGACCTACATCCCAGTGCACGCCTCCATGTTCAGATGCGGACCAATGGCGGTGGAGCAGGGCGTGCCCGAGCCCATACCAGATGATTTCAAGACTCTGGTAATGGACTCGTGCAGTGACGAGTTGGCTGACAATATGCCAGTCTCTTGGCTTCGCAACTACCTGAAGTTAGCGGAGAAGATGGCGGTCAACGAGAGTCTGGCCCGAGCTGTGTTGATCTCCGAGGGCATCACCCGAAAGGCCTCGGAGTTAAGGGAGTCTGAATCCGACATGGATACAGACTCCACGGTCACCTTGTCGTCGGTGGAAACCTACCGGGTCAAGCGATTGACCCGTAAACCTGCGCCTAAGGGTCCTCTCACCGAGAGCGATCTGGAGGCTGAGGATGTCCGCATCGCCGTCAAGAGGTCCACAACCGAGACCGACCCAGCTGCCAACATCCCGGAGGCACCTGGCGAGATCTCGGAAGAGGACATCTCGCGCCAGCAGGCTGCTGTGGAGGCAAAGCGAGCCGAGCTTGCCAAGCAGCAGAAGGAGCTCACCGCAGCTCGCCGGGCCCATCGTAAACAGCAGGCCCAACAAAAAGCCAAGGTCTCTTCCGACTCTGACTCCCCGGTCAGCGGAAGGAGGAGCCCTCGTACAGAGGACAGGAATCCACGGGAGTCGGATTCCAGTCCTGAGATGCCGGCGCAGCCCACCAAGGTTCAGCGCCGGAAGAAGAAGAGCGGAGCGAAAGCGTCTCCGGCAGAGCCCACGCCCCCCACCAAGCCGAGGGGTAAGGGTCAGCCGAAGGCGCCCGCCTCCACCACCACAACCTCAACCACCACAGTAGCCACCTCGGCTGTAGCTTCCACTGCCAGCACCAGCGGAAAAGGCGCCAAATCCTCTGCCAAGGCTTCGGCTGGTACCACTACCACCAGCCGAGCGAGCCGTAGGGGAGCTGGTATCTACACGGACAGTGAGGATAGCGACAGCGATCCAGAACTGCCCGAGTCGGCCAAATCTGATTTGGAGTCCGTGACAACGTGGGAAGAGATGACCACGGATGTCCCGAAGGACGACAATCAGAAATGGATGTGGAAGAATGCAGCCGAAGGGTTCAAAGAACGGACTCCTCGCTGCTTCGCGGACTGTGCCTACGACACGGTCCACTACATGTGTCCTGGCGCCGTCAATAAGGACGGTGACAGCGATGACGAGGAGTGGATGAAATCCGGCCCCTCGGATACGCCTGTAGGTAAATTCTACCTCATTTGGATTGATCAGCTGAAATCCAAATTGGGGTCGATTTACAGCTACGAGGCCCGGACGAAAGTTCAGTGGGCAATGACCCAATGGGGACCAACCGGCAGCCGCCGACGGTGCCCATTCGAGTCATGCCAGCTGGCTCTCACGGGTGAGAAGATGTTCGAGACGAAGCCTCACTTCGCTCGCCACATTGTTGAACATCACATGCACCACAAGCCTGTGATGATGTGTGTGCTTGGGGACCGCCCGAGCAAACATTGTGATGGCTCGTTCAGCACTCACCGGCGCCGAGACATGGCTCTGCACTTGCAGAAGGCCCATGGCATCGGCCTGGAGAAAACCAGGAAACGAGCCATCAAGTGCTTCAACGAGCTCCTAGCTAACTGGGCCTCGTTGAGCGCTAAAGACGTCAAGGAGCAGGCATTCGAGACCGGATTCTGCTCTTGGAAGAGCGGCAACTTGTTGACCTTCTTCCAAATCAACTTCTCGTCCACAAAGTTCGGGATGCCCAGTGAGGTGCACCTGAAGGTGAAAAAGTGGCGAGGGGATGATAAGCGAGAGAAGGCCAAGGCCCGCTCGAAGGGTCCCGGCGGAGGCACAACAACAGCTACCGGTGCTTCCAAGAGGACCCGAGCAGACCGGTCCGTGAGCCCTTCGGGTGGCAAGGACCAGCCAAGACCAGAAAACCCAGCTGATCGTCGCGAGTCGGGACAACAAGTCTCGGCTCTGGATATGCCCAGCAACCAGGCCCGTAGGGCGGTTAGCCAGGCAGCTCCTACCACCACCTCTACACCTGCACCCGCGGAACAACGCCCGGGCGAAGCCTCTGGCAGCCAGGATGATGGGGGCGAAATCTTCGCTCCCCCATCCGGGTATTCGTCTTGGTCGGCCGGAGAGGGATCTTCCGGCAAGCGCCCCACGTATAGTGAGTACGCGGCGAAGTTCCCCGCTGTGGGACCAGCTGGACCCGAGTCGCAGGTCCTTACCTCCCTGGGCCGGACCAAACCCCGTGGTAGAGGCCGTGGTGGGCTGGAGTCCACCCGAGCTTCCCCGGGTGGTGGCCGAGGCCGGGGCGGGTTAACGGTTGAGGGCCCGTCTGCTCCTCCAGCAGGTGTTCCGCCTGCCTCAGTGGAAGCCACCGCGCCTCCACCAGTCATAGCTCCACCAACGGGCCCTCGGGTCCCCCTGATGGAGCTAATTTCGGATACGCTGTCAGGTCTTCAGGATCCGAACACGTTTGTTGACCACAGAGATGTCCAAACGGTTCACATCCAGAACGAACTGATGGCAGAGTGGCAGGCATTGCACCGCCAGAAGTCAGTCGACTACTGGCGGGCGATGACTGAAGCCACCCTCAATCTGGTATACGAAATCCAGAAGAGGGAGGAAGACAAGATCAGGCAGCTGGAGAAGGACAGAGTCCAGGAGGCTCTCGAATCCTGCCGGCGTCAGCAGAAGGAAGCTGAAAAGCTTAAGGAGTTTCACCAGGCTGAAAACGCCAGGTACATCCATAGATTCAAGGAGGCTGACCTCAAGTTTTTCCTGGCATTCGGGAAACATCTGGAGGAGTGGGACGGCTTACCGTCGTCCCTTATC
Organism: Acholoe squamosa; assembly: GCA_949317995.1. Taxonomy (NCBI): domain Eukaryota; kingdom Metazoa; phylum Annelida; class Polychaeta; order Phyllodocida; family Polynoidae; genus Acholoe; species Acholoe squamosa. The sequence goes on from OX439052.1 coordinate 22,534,330, forward strand.
TTCATACCGGATGTACCACCGGATGCCCCACCGGTCCCGGCTACTCCACAGGTTCCGGCCACTCCACCGGTCCCGGCTGCTCCGCCAGTTCCGGCAGCTCTCCTGCTCCCGCCCCCTACTGTCACCCGGATTGTCCAACTGCCACGGTTGCTCCACCAGCATCCGAGGCGATGGACAGTCCATCCGCGGTGATGAGGGCCTTGAGCTTGGAGAGCGATACGCCCAGCGAGGCTTCCGCGGCGCTCTCTGCGAGCAGCTGTAGCAGCTCGGCTCCATCTGCCTCAGTGGAGTCGGCTGAGAAGATGGACACGGATCCGGAAGATCTTTAAGTGTCCATCTGACGGTGTCTCCTTTGTACCCGAGGGTAAAAGCATTTAATATGCCAGAGGCACTGTTCCTTACGCTGGACTCCTAATATCTGGAACGTAACCTGCAGCGAAGATGGACGCTAAACCCGACACGCCAAAAAGGATTACCACACCTACCCGGGGCTCCATCTTCCCATCTTCATCAGGGCACATCACAACAGCAACTTGGCTTGCCACCACACATATGTCGCCGGATGGAGCTGCAGAAATCAGCCGTTCCAGATTCGCCGGAAGTCCGGTATATTGTAAGGGTGATCCTGCTACCCTGGTAGGACACCTATATTTGTCAGTATTATTATTTTTGTATAAATATATTTTCATACTGAATCTATATTCTTGTAATTAAAACAAACAAAATTTTTCTCGGGTTATCTACCCCACCTCGGGTCGGTTAGTTAATACTGTAAAATTTTATTCATATCACCTGATTACTCGTCTACCACTTTTTAATGCGTCTCGTTTATAGTAATATCACCATTGTAACACTGTTACTACATATCACCATAGGTCGATGGTGCATAAGGCGCCACTTCCTATTCGTTATTATTAATTATCATTACTTCGGGTTATATGCGACGATGCCTCATTATGTACATATTATTTATAATGCCCCTAGATGTTCTATATCCTATACGAACTGTATATATAGACTTACCTATTTGTGTATGATATTACTGTATAAAGCTAACAATAGGTATTTGTTAATTACACCTAACCCTAGGTATAGTCTAGTGGGGGTGGTGTAGGGGCCGGTATCGTCGTATATATATTAGTGCCGTTCATCCGAGAGACGTGTTCGTGTGGTGCCTGTTCCTTCTATGCCAGCTAGGTGTCGCTTTGTGATACCCCGTTGGTACAAGAGGGGGCGGCACCATGCCTCGCGTCCAGCTCCTACTAAGGAGCCGGACGAGCGGCAGAAGGTGACTGGATCTGGTCCAGTCCAGACGCGCAGTTTAACCTGTAGACTAGAGTGGAATAAAGTCTTACCCGAGAGGTAGGGGTTTCTGGGGCTTTGCCCAACCCGAACTGCTCGTGTTGTGTTGGTATTTCTAGTGGTAAGCGAGCCAAAGAGCCACCCAACATATAAGTCAATACGAACCATTACAGTTGTAACGCCAAAGATTGCCCTCACCCACATGTATGTCGTTCTTGTGGGGGTAATCACACAAAACTAAAGTGCACTGTGAAAAAATCAAATGATTGATATCAGGCCTTAGTGGATTCTGATTCAGGGGTCAGTGACTCCGAGGAGTCTGGCATAGATTGTGGAATTATAAAATCTTCCGATTCTGACAATACCAGTGAACTTGAATATAGTTTATTATGGGATGTCAACAAATTCGTAATTCCTTGTGGTTCAAATCATGTCACTTCTTTAGACTCATTACCAAAGACGGAAGACATTATATTAACTCCTACTATCTACACTTCCAGAATTGTCGATGGTGTTGAATGGTTTAGACCTTGTCCTTTGGATTGTGATTCCGTTCATGTCTTAGATGGCATGTGCCTCCAACTCAACCCACACGCCTTCTTTGATGAATGCATGGGGTTTGAGGAAGTTGATGGTAACTATGCTTATATCCTAGACGGTGTTTGTAACGGATTCAAAATCGTTGATGTGGATTATAATGGTTCTTATTTTCAAAAAAATTACCATTCCATAATCAAAGAAGGTGTAAAATGCCAAATGGACAATCTGGTAAGGAAGGAGTTAATTGATGGTAAAGTCAAAAGGGTTCTTAGTAGACCCCAGTGTGTACATTCACTGGGGGCTATTTTAAAACCAGATGGCAGCTTAAGACCCATAACAGATTGCAGCCGTGGTGATCCCGATGATAATCTTAAAAGTATCAATGACTTTATGTACACAACTTGCCAACCGTTTCATTATACTCAAGTAGATAGTGTTACTGATGTCATACATGAGGGCTCGTTTTTATGTGTATTGGACATCCAATCTGCTTATCGCAGTGTGGCTGTTCATCCGGACGATCGTTCCAAGCAAGGTTTTGTGTGGAGTCTGGATGGTGCACCAGAATATTTTGAAGATCAAGCCTTATCGTTTGGTCTTAGATGTGCACCATTTATCTTTACTCAACTAACCGAGTTTGTCATCCGGTGTATGAATCGTAGAGGTATTTTCAATGTTTTCGGTTACCTTGATGACTTTGTCATTGTGGCTGACAGCTATGAGGAGTGTGCGAGGCGTCAGGCGATATTGGTAGATCTGCTCCGACGTCTCGGTTTCCATATTGCATGGAAAAAAATCTTAACCCCTGCTACCAAAGTCCAGTATTTGGGTCTGGTAATTGACACAGTGAAAATGGAAATCAGCTTACCCCCACAAAAGTTAGACAACTTATTAGTACTGATCGACAAGTTCTTGGGTAAAACTTTTGCTACCAAAAAAGAATTACAAGAAGTGTGTGGTCATTTGGCACACGCTAGTAGAGTTTTTTCGGGGAGGCAGAACATTTTCACGTAGAGTCATTAACCTACTCAAATACATGGCCGACAGTGTCATGGTGGTCAAACTACCTGATTGGTTTATGGATGACATCCGCTGGTGGAAAAGGTTCAGTTATGTATTCAATGGTTCTGCCAAAATCCTATGTACCTTTGATTATCATCCTATCGTAGACACTGACTCATCACTAACTGGTTTTGGCTCATGTTATAATGGTGATTGGTTAGTAGGTGCATGGAAATTACCTGCCTACAATCAGTTGTATAATCGCTTCCCATTACATCATACTGTTGAACCCCCTTGTGAATATGATGAGACAGCTGACATTAACCTACTGGAAGTCTGGCCAGTGGTTGCCGCAGCGCAACGTTGGGGAAATGATTGGTCGGATACAAAAGTTGTAGTCCGAACCGACAATACCCAAGTCCAACGCATGATAAATACTGGCAGATCGCGGAGTGTTCGCTGTATGTGGTGGATAAGAGAATTATTTTGGTTATCAGTTGTACATAATTTTCATATTGTTGCTACTCGTGTTAAATCTAAAGACAATATTGTTCCTGACTTTTTGTCGTGCTGTACGGATAAAAGGTGTGCAAAAGGATTGCCTTTATTTCTGATAAAGGACTTCTGCTGCAGGGGATGTCTTGACTCACAAACTACGGAACTACCAGTCACAGTGGATGGCTGGAGCCACGGAGCGTACTAGGAAGAGCCAATGGAACTCTTATTTGGAATTTTACATATTATATGGTGTGCTTGTTCCATTCCCCGCTAGTATAGAAGTTGTGTTGTTATATGTTACACACTTGGCTGAGAGACTGCGCTACAGCTCTATTAAACAGTACTTAGGAGGACTTTGGGTGTTGCACAAGGTCCTAGGTTATTCACATGTCAACCCTAATACATTTGAACTCTACATCACTATGAGAGGTATTCGAAGGACCCTAGGTGATCATGTGGACCAGGCGCGACCAGCGTCAGTGCAGGACTTAAAGCGTATTTATAAACTATTGGATATGTCATGTTCTGAAGATGTGGCATTTTGGATCACTGTTATCATGTGCTTCAGGGGCTTATTACGTAAGTCCAATGTGGTTGAACAAGGACTGGCAGTCTGCTTGTCAGATTTGACCTGGGAAGTCTGGGGGGTCTCTGTCAGACTTCGCCGTACAAAGACTATTTCATTTAAGGAGCGGGTCTTGTTCATACCCTTCACATTCATCAATGACTCTATCTTCTGCCTTCATTATTACCTGACCTTGCTGTTATCTATGGTGAACTACCCATCCAGTGACTCACAAGTAGTGTCGTACATGAAAAATGGCCAATGGTGTCGTGGCAGTTACTCATGGTACTTAGGCAAATTGCACAAGTTGTGTGCCAAGTCAGGCATCGATAAGTTGTCTTCACACTCGTTACGAAGAGGAGGTGCATCGGCCTTGGCAGATGCAGGTTTCAGTCTATTGGACATCAAAAACATTGGTGATTGGAAATCATTGAGTGTGTTGTATTATTTGACAAAATCCAAACAAGCTCGTATCGATCTTGATCGGCGTATGGTTAGCGCCTTATTCGTGTAAAATCTGTTTTTTTTTTTTTTTTTGTTTTGTTCTCCATTCTGTTTGGCGTGTTGGCCTGGTTATGTATGTTTATTGGCCAGGTCCAATAAAATATTCGCCCAAACTAGATTGGAGTTGTCGTACGTCTATTTATAAGCTACTTATATGCGCGCATATAAGTGGTGATAAATGGGCAGTAGCAGTTCCCAATGTATTACCAGATGTCACCACTTCTATTCAGGTGTTATGTAACAGGTTCCTTCACTGGTGGCCTTTGTAGTCGGCCATATTGCCTAGCCCCAGGAAGGACCACCGGTCACACATTGGAGATTTTTTCTTTCTTCTTGTGTTACTTAGGCCTGGTTATGTATGTTTATTGGCCAGGTCCAATAAAATATTCGCCCAAACTAGATTGGAGTTGTCGTACGTCTATTTATATGTGATTTTAGAGATCTTCCTATAATTCTTGTTAAATTGAGAGGGATCAAATAAATTTAGGAATATAGATTAGAAGCCCCATATTGTTACAAGGGGGGTCAAAAAGTGGCCAAAATTGTGTTACGTAATATTTGAATGGCCCTTAAGCAGCCATACTCTAAATTATGTTATTTATAATATTATATAGAATTTGATCAAAATTAAATATAATTGAACTATATCTGCTTAAAATGTGTGATAATTATTCTGTCATAAACCTTCTCTAGAAGTTCTACTAAAGAAACTATAGCTTAATCTAGCAGCATCAGATAACTGTGATTGCATGGATCTTGCAATTGCTATCAACATTCTGTCAATGGTGATCCCATTAGCTGCTTTATAAGATCACTTCTGTTGGAAGAAGTGGACTTTTCCGGAACTTTACTGGTAGGACTTAGCTATAAGGCCACAAGTACCAGCCATATGATCCAACAAACAGAAAATGCCTAGCAAACTAACCAAAAGCCCTACCTGTGACCATTCTCCTTGCTGGTAGGTCATGTTACAAGACATTAGCTAGGACTTTATTTTAAGCCATAGATATGTTCATAACTCTTTCCAGCCAGCTCTATCATTCTCAAAAGTCCCTAAAATACAGCAGATTGAGGTCCCGATCAAATATATATTGATACATGGTGTAAGGGTGACCTTGGGAGTAGAACCAATGTTTGTAAAATGTATACAAAAATGATGGATTTGTAATCTGTATGTAATTTCCTTTCATATGATATTATGATACCTGGCATTACTTATTGAAAATAATTATTGACGGGGCTCAGAATAATGCTATTATATACTATAAATGCTCTCCTCATAGTGCATTTATGCATTAGCCATATTTGACCTGGTAGTGCATTAATGGACTAGCCGGCTGGAAAGAGTTAAAAAGACATAGACCATCTGTCTGTCACCAGGGATCATCATCTAGACGATGGAAAGCATCAATATAACAATTATCATTCTATCCAGATATGTTCAAAGTGAAGTAAACTAACTACTATAGCCTATATATTTCAGGGCATTGCATGCCAAAACAGGTAGACCAATGTGTATTTTAGCTCTTAAAAATGAGGCTAAAATTTCAAGAGATGGTTGTAAAGAATTACAGATTTCTCAGTGACTGCATGAGCTTTCATTGGTCAAACATCACTTTTCCTTACCCAGAGACATTGGACAACATGGAAAAAACAAGTTATAGCTATCAGTAATCTTATGAATTATATGACCCCAGAGGGCCCTCTGTGCTGCTCCTCTATTAGATCCCGTTCCCACAAACCACGGCTTAATTCAGATTGGGACAAAAGCACATATAATTTTTAAAAAAATATTATCTATGAGTCTGTATCAACTGCAACTGCAGATCTCCAGTCAGTGAGCCTGTCCTGTTAGGTAAAAAAAGAAATTACCTCATTACAGTACAGATAGTCTATGGAGTATCCCTCACATCGAGTACCATTGCATGTCCGGGTCCGCATCTGCAACCCACCCCCACATGTCACACTACAGGCCGAAAAGACTGCCCACTCATTCCATGGATCTGCAATGTTATAACAATTCGTGACATCATATTGAGTCAACCTAAATAGCTGAGACTCTCTCCTGTCATTGAGTGCACACTTGGAGTGGAGTACACCTCTTTTGGTTCACTTAAAAAATCATTTTATAATTATCTTCAATCTTTATTGTAACTACCCTTGAAGTTAACATTTGTCTGTCTACGGATCCAGTGTCTCTGTCAACTTACTTCTTCAATCTGAAAGAATTTGTCAATATGTAAATGCAAGAGGCTTAATTATGGAAATATTTTGAATCTAGAGGCAATTGACTCTGCTTATTTCGATCATACTTCGCTGGTTATCTATTCTTGGAGAAATTCTATGACCATTTGGAAATATTTAAGACAAGGATGCCAAAATTCACCTTAAGAGACATAACAAAATGCAGAAACTTACCAGTGCAATTATGAGTGTTACAGTCCCGCAGTTCCTCACTGTCTCCTACACAAGTACTACTGCCCCCATTTTGGGCATGAGCCGTGTTGCAGGTCCGGGTGCGGTTCTGCGACCCACCATCACATGTTGCTGAACATGAACTCCACATGCCCCAAGCCCACCAGATAGCATCAACTTGAAAGGTGGATTCAAATGATAAGACCCTCATGGTAAAAAAATGTCCTCTCTCCTAGTGCAAATTCCTTTTTCCAAGTCGAATGTACTAAATATTACATTGCTGTCGTGCTATTTTTTTCCTGCATTGAATCATAACTTGCTTAGAAGCTAAGTGAGAGCTAGACTAATTGTTTCTATATCCATTATAGAATAAAATTTGAAATGGATTGGGCCAAAAAAAGAGCTGTGTTTCCAGTTACCCGACTGACCCTAGCAAAACAGGGCCAATCCTATTTGTTTTTTAAATTTTTGAGAGATTTTGCGAATTTTGTTTAGAATTTCTTTTCACATGTGTGACCCAGCAAGCTAAAAGGACCGTCCAAGGGGATAAGTACCAATTCTGGCCACCAGGGGGACACCACTAAGGCTTAAAAAGGGGGAAATATACCGAAAATTGTATTATACTAGTTTTTCATGAGGATTTCAATAGTCCTAGAGGGAAATTTCCATTTTTGGTCCAAACCTTCCAAATTTGGAATGCAAATTGAATGTTTTAGGGCATTTCAGAGCATAAATCAGTGTATTTGTTGATATGTGTTGCCATGGAAACAAGATTTCCACTCAAAAAAGAGGAATCAAAAAAGCCCATTGATAGTCCCATTCACATGGATGAATGGTAAAAATCCTATTTTTAGGTCAAATTTTATGAGAAAATGAATTTAAAGAATATGATAATTTTCCTCATTTGCATAATTATGCATACTTATACTTATCTCGAGATATCTCGGGAAATATGCAAGTTAGAGCTTATTTGAGATATCAATAGGTCACTGACCACCCAAATTCATAGAGCCATAACTCAAAAACCAGCAGAGATATTTTCTTATGTAATACATCATTGAAAAGCTAATGATTTGAATTTAGAAATTGACCTTTCCCCTTGGGGGACCCTTTTGTCTTGGCTGGACACATGTTTTCAATAATTTCGTATTTTTCATGGGTTTCTTCAGCATTTCTATGGGTCACGAGTCTATAGCTTAACATGCATATCTTTTTTCACCTTTCTCATATGTTTTTCTTAGTTTCACCATAAGGGCCAAGTGATTTATTGCCAGCTGGGTGGGCTTGGTGGATTTTGGTGGATCGACAGATTTTTTTCCACCCCCATACCACTATGACAAAAATGATTGCAACCCCTGCACTAAAAACTGATTTTGCAAAATGACCCCTCCCCCAAAAAAACAACAACAAAAAACAACAAAATATCAGATATGTGTGTGGAATGACACGTCGTGATAGGTACTTGAATTGCCCATATATTGCTCTTTTTCAAAATGACCCCCGCCTCCTCTATATAACAAGCCCCCCCCCCACTAGCAACAAATGACTCGGCCCTAAGATCAATGAATATTTACCCATACATTTCTACACAAATTTAAAAAAAAAAAAACAAACCTACCAGCCCTAGATATTTGAGCCATGTAACTGGAAATACACAATATTTTCTTTTGCCTTGTGAGAATTTACCTGGTGGGGGAATATCAACTTCATTAGAGAAAGTCCTGAAGAACCAAACTCCTGCCTTCCATATGTTAGACTGTACGGTCAGCCCAGCCAGCGACACAAACTTATAAATGTTAATTGTGTCACGGAAACCAGCCTGAAGGAAACACAAAATTAAGCAAATCAGTTTGTAAAGTTTAAAGAGGCTCACATGTGTAACAGGGTTATATAAATTTGTTTGCTGACAATCAAATCGATCTTAAACATGCAGTCACTGTATATGATTACTTTTTGTTAGGAGCAAACTGTACAGTTAGTCATAAGCCTATCTAAAAGGAATATTCCATTTCTATTTTCAGTTTTTGGTGAGTATCCCCAAAAATTGGCATAAAAATCTGCAAATTTAGATTATTGGATTGGTTGCCATGGCAACCAGGAACAGGCATATAGGTCGATTTCTCATGAAAAATATTCATTTTACCATCCAAATAACCGCCATTTCTACCAAAAATGGAGCATTTTAAATGAGACCATTGAATTCTGAATCAAAATTAGCTTAATGTATTTTCATAATCATTTAAGAGTTATTTTGCACCTCCAATGCCCCCTGGTGGTCAAATTGGGAATTAAAAATCCCCCACGGAGGGGTGTTCTCCCTTGATGGGTCACATGTATTGAGATATGAGCAGATTATGGTACTGCTGATATCAGGTTTTATGAATCACCCCTGTCATACCCATGATATAATATAAGTACCTTACCTTCATGGCAGGATCCACACTGACCCTGGAGTAGTGCATAAAGATGTACGTCTCCCGGGTAGGCGTCTGTGTGAGAACCAGCTGGAACGTATTACCCTAAAAGGACAAAATTATTGAGAACAGGTTTTATAATAATTATAAATGATTCCAGCAGAGCCAATTGAAAAAAGGCAGAGTTCGATAGAATTTTCAAAATTTCGAGTGGAAAAGATGATACTGGAGATCTGTATGTTAGTCAATGATGGAATCCAGTGGAATTGAAACCTTCAATCTTGGAGGCAATTGGACAGCATTGGTAGGGTCCCATCCAACAGGCCCTAGTAACACATAGCCTCATGACGACTAGCATGATGTCATTAACCCAAAAGCCGAATAACCCTTATCCAAATAGCCTTAGGTTATACACACAAGTCATGGCCCTTACACATAGCCCCCTGTCTAATGGCCCAGAAGTGGTTAATCACTATCCCATACGTTATCATACGTTATCTCAATTTATGATATGTGGTTATCATACGTTATTATACCTTATCAAACGTGGTCATACGTGGTCATACATTATCATACCTCTTCATACTTTATTATCTTTTCTCCCTTGTCATACATGGTCATACGTGGTCATACATTATCATACGGTATCCTACGTTGTCATACATGGTCATACGTTATCATACGTTGTGAGTCGGTTATCCTTGAGTCGTGGTCATACATGGTCATACGTGGTGATACGTTATCATACGTGGTGATACGTTATCAATCGTGGTGATACGTAGTGACACGTTATCAATCGTGGTCATACGTGGTCATATGTGGTCATACCTTATCATACGTGGTCATACCTTATCATACATGGTCATACATTATCAATCGTGGTCATTCGTGGTCATACTTGGTCATACGTTATCAATCGTGGTCATACGTTATCAGTCGTGGTCATACACTTTGAGACCTTATCTACTTCATGATTGGCCCTGGTCATACGTTACCATATGTTATAAATCGTGGTCATATGTTATCTTACATACTCATACATTAATCATACTTTGTCATACATTATCAATCGTGGTCATACATGGTCATACGTTATCATACGTGGTCATATGTTATCATACGTTATCATACATGTTCATACGTTATCATACGTGGTCATACGTTATCATACATGGTCATACGTTATCAATCGTGGTCATACGTGGTCATATGTTATCAATCGTGGTCATACGTGGTCATATGTGGTCATACGTTATCATACGTGGTCATACGTTATCATACGTTATCAATCGTATGGCCACTTACGATAGATTGTGGCCAAGTATGATAAAGTATTGCAAGGTATTATATTGTACTATGACGTATGATACTCATGACCACGTATGATAACGTATGACCACGTACGATAATGTACAAACAGGTATGATGAGGTATGACCAAGTATTATATGGTTTGACCATGTATGATAGGGTATGACCAAGTATGATAAGGTATGACCATGTATGATTATGGTATGACCACATATGATAACGTATGACAACATATGATAACATACGACAAGGCATGAGAACGTATGACAAGGGTATGATAAGGTATGACTATGTATGATAAGGTATGACCACGTATGAGATGGAATGACCACGAATGATAAGATATGACAAAACATTATAACAGATTACCATGTATGATATGGAAAGACCATGTGTAATATGGTATGACCATGTATGATAACGTATGACCACACATGATAAGGTATGACCAAGTATGACATGGTATGACCACGTATCATTATACGACCACGTATGATAACATATGACCACTTATGACAATGTATGACCACGTATGACCAAGTACGACCACGATCGATGACGCATGACCACGATTGATATCGTATGATCATGTATGACCACGTATGACAACGACTAAGAAGGTATGGCCACATATGACAAAGTATGGTAACGTATGACCACGTATGGCCACGTATGACCACAATCGATAACATATGATAATATACTACCACGTATCTTAAAAGGTATGATAAGGTGAGAAGTTATAATGCAGGTAAGCAGAAGAGTGGAAATTTTTGACCATGTATGACCATGTATGACAACGTATGACCATGTATGGCCACATTACAAAGTATGGTAAGGTATGACCACGTATGACCAGGATTGATAATGTATGACGACGATTGATAACGTATGACCCAATTGATAACGTATGACCACGCATGACCACGTATGACCATGTATGACCAAGATTAATAACGTTTGACAACATATGACCACGATTGACAACGTATGATAACGTAGGACCACGTATCTTTATCTAGGAAAAGGTATGATAAAGTGAGAAGTTATAATGCAGGTAGGCAAAAGAGTGGAAATTTTTTACCATGTATGACCACATATTTAAGGGGGTAAAAAAGAAAAGAAACAAAAATTAAGGGAATTCAGGCTATTTGACAGGGGGCTATGTGACATTTGGGCTATCTGACTGTGGGCCAGATGACAACTAGGCTATCTGCATTAAGGCCAGGTGACATGGGGCTATGTGTCAGGGTGCCGTTTGACTTCAATGCCATATGCCCTAGACCCGTCAATTGAACACAATACCAATGATGTCCTCTGGAACTTTCATAAGTAGGCATTGCAGGAAGGTGGTGATAACTAATTAATGCTAATGTTTGATAGAAATATTGACTCCACTAGAGCCAACCTTGAATCATAGAAACATAGAATTGCGTCAATAGCTCTGACCCCAATGCGGGTTCCAGAGGACATAATTGGTATTGTGTTCAATTGACTGTCTTTAAATTTATTATTTCGGCTATCTAACTACGAACACTAACTATTGACGTACTTCGGTCCGTTTATATTCCGTATATATACAGATGTTTGGGGAAATTTCTTTTGTCCTTTTTTTTTTTTTTTTGGTAAAATACAAGGCTGTGACTAATGAGCTCTATATTACCACTGATCAATAATTTAAAAAGAAAAAAAAACCTACATCCTCATCTGCATCAGGTCCAGTGTCATCCCAAGTTATAACCACCACTGAGTCTATCATAAACGGCAGTAAGGTGCGTGACACGTTATGTACGTCATAGTTGGCCTGTGTGACGTCCTCCCCTGACGTAGACACCCGGAAGTGGACCTCTCCTTTGGCAAAGGTAGCATAGTTGTCGGCGAGAGCAGCTATGAGTGGTTTGTTGGTGTTTGGGCGTGTGGTAAGGTCTAGAGCAGGGGAGAGGGTGGGCACCCAGGCTGGATCAAAGGACACCTGACCATGCTTGCTGATCTGGAAGTGTTCAAATGTAAGCAAGGCCATCTCAATTTCAGACACAGAGGCTTTTATAAGAAGCATATTAATGGGGGAGGGGGTTGGTGGTAGCAAGGGCAGGGGCAAGGTTCTACTATATTTTTAGGCCTACAAAGGCATATCGAAGAAAGCTTTGCCCCCTCCTTTTCGGCAAAATAGGCTACCCCTATACTGACTAAGCGGGATAAATTGTCGGCCGAAGAAATAATCCCAACTATTCTCTGCAAACTTCTCTGGGGCAGATGGTACCCATCTGAGAAGTGTTATCAGTGATAACTTCTCATAACCAGCTTCAGCAATGGCTGTGCCCATATACATCCAATAACCTCAGTATATTGTTTGCCACTATAAGAGCCACAAGTAAGTCCCCAAAGTCTCAAATCAAATTGGGATTTTGTCTAATTAGATTGGCAATTTATTTTATACCTTGAGCTGGTTGTAGTTGATACCACCAAACCACCGGAAGTTGTACCCAAGACTCAGGATGTATGCATCAGTAACGCCATTTCCAGTTCCTGTGTTGGTCAGATTATCGTCCCCTGCACTCGGCCCGTACGGGTAGAAAAAAGATGGCTGGTCACAAAGAGCTGAGGTATGAGAATAAAATGAGAATTAAATATTATAGGACATCGTTTAATTTCAGAAGGTTGTATAAAAAGATCAACTTCATTACCTTGCAGTTGTGACTTCAACCCTTTGATTGACAATCAGCACCACCGGAGTACCTCACGTATAAGGTGTGGGAAGAGGATAGCTTAAGCTGTACCTTACACATGCAAAACCTTAACCCTGCAAGCGTAGGCCCACAGGCTTGTCATTTACTGATTACCTCTGTAAACATGATATTCAACTCAAGAGGCTGGTGTGTCGAAACCAGGTTCGTTATTCATTTTTCTTCATATGGTCTTCCTGTAGCATGGAGCACGCTGGCTTCTTCAATCCACTATTTTCTAATTATTTTGTCCAACTAATATCATCTCCAGTTATTCTCATATAATATACCAATGCAATATTGAAATAGCAAAGTCGGCAGTATTGGTCTTTAAAAATCACCAAAGAATCGCTGAAGAAAATATGCGAAGGGACTTCAAAGATGGAATCTAAGATATTAGGCATATATAAAATACCAGGGGGCGGGAGGAGAGAAAAACAGAATATATAGATCTATACTTGTTGGGCAATCTTTACCTGTACGTAGGAAGACAAGGATAATTGTTCCTCTCAGCACACTTCGACTATATCCAAAGGCCATGGTAGGCAACTCCTATAAAATGTCGCCCTTTCTTGTTTCATTGATCGATTAAAAGTAGTTGAATCCCTAGTTAATCATGTGTTTGAATCTCCTCGATTCCTTGTACCTTTACGGTAGGATCTTTGTATATGTATATCTACAAGCTTTGTGGATCACACAGGTATATCTTCCCTCTGCATCTAGGAATGCAGGGCAGAAGCTAATATGACAGTTCAGACGTCATCTGCACTAAACTTGCCACATAGCCTCCTTGGTAGTCCATTATTTTATTTTATTGCATAAAGCCTATTGGCTATAACTCAGAAAGCTTTAAAAGTAATCACATTTAGTAGGATTTGTTATGTTTATTCTAAATCTATTGGTTGAATAATTTATGTTCTAACATATCACATGTACACTGCAATAATATTGTGTAGATCTATATTCAACTAGAAAGAAGGATTTTGGAGCAAGTCTAGCAGAGAGTCAGAATTATGAATAATTTGTGTTAGATGTGATCACGTGAGACTGTCGGCTCAATAAAGCCTTTACTTCCGGCAGAATGGATCGTCAAAGAGTAGGGAGCCTAATAAGTATCATGCATTGGATACAATATTTGTGTGATGTAAAGGTTTTGTAAAGGTTACGGAGTACTTAGAATGCGCAAATTTCATTCGATACAATTCAGACCACAATTCAAGATCCACCCATAAAAGAATGGTCAGTGCTAGGACACAGTATTGCATCGATCCTTTCATCATGGATTTTAGCACATGATGCCTAGTGAAGCGTGGTGTCACCATGGTGAGGGGGTGCAGGGGGAGTTGTTGAAGAGTCTGGTTGTTGACAGAATTATAATATATTCATCAAGTCACATATTGACAAATAATGGGCCAGCTTTTGTCCCCTGTGCCTGGTGTCAATTATTAATGAAGTCAAGCATACTGCTCAGACCAAAAACGGTACGTGATGTTTTACATGCCACATAATGTATCATACCCTGTAGATCTAGTCCACATGAAAGGGATTTCCCTAAAAGATATTCGAGAGGTTCTACCTCGTTATCTTTTGGCAAGACCCTCCAATAGGTTAAGTTCAAATTGAGAAGATTCGATCATATTGCCCTTCTGTAAAATTCAATAAATCCCATAAGATCAGCATAACGGATGAGTGTGGAATATTTGATAAATGGTACTTTTGGACCAGATATGTCAATGGTGTACTTCTGAGAAGATACCATATTTTCCACAAATACCATGGGTGGTCCTTTTCATGAATTCAAAGTTGATGATGCCAATTAAAACATATAATTGGTGTTATGCAGAGGCGTAGGAAGCAAATCTTCATTGGGGGGGCCTAGCAGGGTTCCAATTTGAACACCTTGAATTATCGGCTCGAGCGCGATGATGCCTATACATACCCATAATAGAATTCAATAGAAAAGTATTTTTGGTGAATTTTAGATCTGATTTGAGGCTCAGGGCTCCATTTTCCCTATCCCTTTAACATATTAATCTAATTTGGGATGGAATGTTTTAGCTGCTTTTCCATTTCATTATGACTTCTTGGTAAATTTTTTGGGGGGCCCAGACATAATCAGGCCCCCCCCCTCCTTTATGATTGGGGGTGCCCAGGCCCCCCTGGCCCCCCCTTTTCCTACGCCCCTGTTATGGTTGTGATGACCAAAAAGTCATCACGATTAAAGTATGGTAAGTTCTCAAACCGTATTGGCCTGTATTATTGCCTGGGCGCTTATTTATTTCAACCAGGCTGTAACCCCAGCCCTTATCCAAGACCGGTGCTTATTCAAGACTTAAATTATAGTGTATTTCCTAATTTCAACATCCCTATACCCCGGCGCTCATTCAAGACCGGGGCTCATTCAAGACTCGCACTCACTCAAGTCCCAGCACTTACACAGACCGATACCATACATAGATACTAGTTGTTACCCACTGGTAGTTTAAGTCCCAGCACTTACACAGACCAATACAGTACATAGATACTGGTTGTTGCCTCCTGGTGGTTTAAGTCCCAGCACATACACAGACCAATACAGTACATAGATACTGGTTGTTGCCTCCTGGTGGTTTAAGTCCCAGCACTTACACAGACCAATACAGTACATAGATACTAGTTGTTGCCTCCTGGTGGTTTAAGTCCCAGCACTTACACAGACCAATACAGTACATAGATACTAGTTGTTGCCTCCTGGTGGTTTAAGTCCCAGCACTTACACAGACCAATACAGTACATAGATACTAGTATAGATACTAGTTGTTGCCTCCTGGTGGTTTAAGTCCCAGCACTTACACAGACCAATACAGTACATAGATACTAGTTGTTGCCTCCTGGTGGTTTAAGTCCCAGCACTTACACAGACCAATACAGTACATAGATACTAGTTGTTACCCAATGGTAGTGTAGGGGTATGGTATTTTACACTTTAACGTTCATGCACCCGTGAGACTCAGACCTAGGTCCTTCGGGTGTGGTGGGGGAATCCGGATGGCAGGTGGCAGCACCTGCCTCTGGGTTCGTATCCACTACACCAGGGGGCCTACCACTCGTCCGCCACACGTCACGTGGCCGGTCTGAGTTTCGCGGGCTTTTCCCCTATATAAGGCTGGTCCTAGCCCTAGGTTCCTCAGTAGTGGTTTACCCACTGCTCAACCAGGTTGTTACCCGAAAGGGTAACCGAATGCACTAGCAGCATGTAGTCCTCTGAGGCTGTGATCGTATGTAACGCAAGCTCTGAAATAAAAGCTCGGTTGCCTACCCGGAAACTTTTCTCTCTCTTCGTTATGATTTAATCTAACTTAACGAGACGAACCACTACACTGGTGCCGTGACCAGTTGGTCTTCGGGTAAGCGCAGTCAGAAATGACTGAGCTGAGCCCAGTTAGGGGAAATGGCTCAAATCGTGAGCTAGACTCCCCGATGGAGGATGGTGAAATCAAGTCACCACCCCAAGGTACGGAGTGGAGGGATCCACTAGAACACTACCCTGATGGGTTAGAAGATGTAAGAAGAAACTTACATCATGAACTGGATGAATTTGGAGACTCCTTATTCATGCCAGGAGGTACTTCGAAACCTGCACCAATGCATAAAAGTACTGCTCAATTTGGTAAATTACCATTTGAGGTACCAAAGCCTAGTGCAGGTATGTTTGAAACTCCATACAGTTCTCGAATTAAACACCAAAAATGTGGATTCGAAAAGAACAAAATGGACGAGCTTGAAGACATGAGAGCTGAATACGAGAAGATCCAGAAGGATCTTATTACACTGACCGGAACCCGAGACAAGATTCTGACTGAAAACAAACAGTTGATATCGGAACGTCTCGATTACGATCAGAGTTGTAGACGCCAACAACAATTGTTGTTGGATCAGATGGAGAAAGAAAAGCAAGATTTTCAACTCCAGCACGAACAGTATCGTGATGCACTATATACGGCGGATCTGGAATACAGAGCCTCGTATGATGAGTTGAATAGAACTAAACAAGAGTTAAATTCAACTCAATCGGCCTACGGCAAGTATCAAGAAGAGCTGAAGAAAATAGAATCAGCCTTCAAAGATGCTCGGGAAACGTACCAAAAACAGACCGATGAGCATGAAAAACTCAAAGATCAATTGATACGCGAATCCACAGATTTGGCTGTTAAACAGACTAAAATGATGGATGATTATTCCGAACTGGAGGCTAAAGCTATCCAGATGTCAAAGTATCTAGAAGATACTGGTCGTGCAGTAGGCACTCTTGAATCAGACTTCACTGTTTCAGGAATTGCCCTAAACACGACAAGTAACCAGATGTTCTCTTTGAGGGGCAATGACGGGGTAACAGAGACAACTGTACCTCGTTATGAAGGAGTAAAGAGTCATCAGGTTAGATTTACAGATAATACCTCTATACCTCTTGGTCTAGGTACGGGAAATAAAGGGGATAATTCTGCGAGTGGAGCTAAACAAAGCCGCTCGGCAGGAAGCTCCACCTTTGACGGCGGATGGCCACAACAGTCACCTTTAGGGGGACCAAATGGCCCGTATGCCCAGTATGGATGGAATCAGTCCCAAACAGGAACGAATCCGTCCAATGGTAACACCCGGAACACGTCCGGAGGAACAACCGGACGAGCACCCGGAGGTTCCAGTACAGCTGGGGGGCAATCCGGATGTGATCAAGGATCCGGACCCTCAAGCGATCGTTCCAGGAGCAGACCCTCTGCCAGTGGGACTGGTTTCAATAATGGAAATCAGTCGTATGGAACAGGAGGAAACACTAATCCCAATAGTGGTTTCTTTAGCTTTGGTGGAAATACACAACCCACCAATGGTCCAGGGCCGGCTCCCCAAACCAGTGGATACACCTTTTCACAGGTGCCTCCATACGGAGCAGGGGGATCAGGAGGTGGAGGAGGACCACCATCCGGAGGCTTTGGAAGTACTTATGGTACGAATCCTCCAAGGAAAAAGAGACTCAGTCGCCGAGTATCTCTTTCTCCAGGGTTACAAGCGCTGCATGATTCTAATGCAGCGATTGCTAACTTAGGTGTTGATTGTTACAATCAAGGTCTGGACGATACGGAGATCATGGAATGGAGTAAGGGTTTAACCCTTACTGGATCCACGAATCCGGCTCGTAGAGTAGCTAAGATACCTACCCCCTTTAATGCCAAGAACCCTTGGAAGGAGGAGTATCAAGGCTGCGCGGATGTCTTTAACTGCAATGGATGGGGTAAAGCGGAAGCTCTGCCTTATTTAGTATGCTGGTTAAAGGAAGGCGACGGAAAAGGAGCCGTGGAACAATGGAGAGATTCTCAAATAACAGGACTCTCAGCCCATATGAAGTATGATGAACTCATAGAGATTGCTTCATATTTATATGGGAATATAGTTGGAGAAGACCCTTGGCTGACGTTCACTAAAAGAACACAGAAGCCCAAGGAGTCTGCCAAAGTGTTCGGCTTAGAATGTCAACGACTGTTGCATAAAGCCAGACCTCAATGGAGACTAGATGATGAATGCTTCCTAGATGAGATGTTTAAACAATTCATTGAAGGATTGCGGAATCAAGAACACAGGACAGTAGCCTGTGAAGCTTGGAAGAATGATGCCTCTTTGACAGATTTGTTCCAGTCCCTAGATCATTATGATCGAAAGGCCCGTATCTTTGCCGGGAAGGTACCCCAACGGATGTCAGCAATGATAATCCCGGAGGGAATACCCGAAACCGATTCATCCGAATCAGGGGAACCTGACGAAGATGAAAACGTTGGGGCCATTGGCCAAGGGAACCCCCGGTACAACCGGAACTGGGGAAAGAAACCGGGTTACGTCAAGGAGAAAGTGATCACTTCTAAACCTCCTGTGACTCAACCCGATACCAAACCCACGACGGGTCCTTCTTTATCAGAGGACCTGGTTAACAATTTGGTAAAGAAGATTACTGAAAATCTTAGGAGGCCTAAGCCTGATAGGACTGTTGTGACATGCTTCCGATGTCAGGAAACTGGGCATTATGCTGCCGAGTGTGAGGCAGATAAGCCAGTTTATAGAAACACTCGTTACCGGAGCAATCCGGGTAAGGAGGACTCAGTGAAGAAGGAAAACTGAGAGGGGGTGTCCACAATGGCAACCGGATTACCCCCAGAGTGAGTGATTGCCATGACTGCCAGCCTATCGCAGCTTGCGGTACTGGCAAGAATCCTCTAGCGATTTCGCCCAGCAGTGAAGCTAAGGAGCCTGATCAGTTCCTTACTCATGAGGCTGGGGAGACTGATAGTACACCAGGTGTCAAGAACCGGCAGAAGAACACAGAGGGGAAACCCGATATCAGTCCAGAGGGAGCGGCCAATGAGTTGGCCAGGGTGGGGTGTGCCCAGTTCCCCCCGGGTCATCCTTGTCTCGAATTCTTAAAGGGATGTGGATTTGACCTCGGCGCTAAGACGGAACTTGCTAAGTATGCAAGTAGTCCTACCTACTTGAAAGGTAGGAGGTGGTACGCAGTTGTATCTGTGAGTGGTAGATCCGCTGAGTTTCTTGTCGATACGGGTGCTAGCCACTCCTGTATTGCTAAGAGATTCTACGATCTTTTGCCTACGAATCATGAAACTTTCACAACGGAAGGAAATGCTCGTACGGCCGACGGTAGCATGATACAAACGTTCGGTAGAACATGTATGAGGTTCAGTCTACAGGAAGATAAGGACTTCATCCTTACCCCTACTGTGGCGAACATCGCGGATGATGGTATACTCGGTCTGGATTTTGCTGCATTATATGGAGCAAGGTTAGATTCCCAGAGGGGAATATTGGAAGTGAGAGACCCGTACCATCTCGAAGTACAATGTGTACTTAGGCAAGTAAGCAGTGTAGCCAGTGTAGCCCAGACTGTTAAGATACCACCAGGCACAGCCTGTGATGTCTTATGTCGAGCGGACAGACAGTTTTCAGGAAAAACTGGAGTTGTAGAGCCAGACATGGCCATGTTGTCAAGTATCGGATTGGAATCCGCTGATGTTCTAGTAGCTAACGCTGCTTGGACGGTGGTTCCTATATCCAATACCGGTAACAAGACTGTCTATGTACAGAAGGATACGATCCTTGGATCGGTTGTCTTATCCGAATTGATAGAAGACTGTAAACATGTTTCGGCACCCGGAGCCCCTTCCTCACCCGAAAGGAGCCCGGAACTAGACACTCTAGTAGCCGAAAGCCATGTAGAAAGTGATGAACAACGTGAAGCTCTAACTGACTTGTTGTACAAGTACCGTAAAGCTTTTGCAGCACCGAGTGAACAATTGGGGCGTACCGATAAAGTACTGCATACGATTGACACTGGTGAGAATGAACTTTTTAAGATTCCTTATAGAAGACTCCCACTAGCCAAAAAAAAGGTAGCTGAGGAGGAGATAGCTAAAATGCTTGAACAGGATGTAATAATTCCATCAACCAGTCCTTGGTCTAGCCCTGTGTGCATGGTGACCAAGAAAGATGGTAGCATCCGTTTCTGCATAGATTACCGGAAATTGAATGGTATGACCAAGAAGAATTCATATCCCTTACCACGGATCGATGAGACTATAGACTCCCTTGGAGGTAAGCAATGGTATTGCTCTCTAGACTTACAATCCGGGTACTGGCAAGTGGGTATGCATCCGAAAGATATGGAGAAGACGGCCTTTTCCAGTCATATTGGATTATTCCAGTATAATGTGATGCCGTTTGGATTGTGCAATGCACCGGCGACATTTGAAGCCATGATGGAAACTTTATTAAGTGACCTTTTATGGAAGAAATGTCTCGTCTATCTAGACGATGTGATTGTCTTTGGAAAGACATACGAAGAATGCTTGGAAAATTTAGGTATGGTCCTGGAAAGGATCATAACTAATGGTTTGAAGCTGAAACCCAAGAAGTGCGATCTTTTCAAAAGATCTATTAATTACTTGGGGCGAATAATCTCGAATGAAGGGATTAAAGCCGATCCGGAGAAACTGGATGCCGTGTCAAATTGGCAAGCACCCACGAATGCGAAAGAAGTTAGGTCCTTCCTCGGATTCTGTTCCTACTACCGGGACTTTATCCCAGGATATTCAAGGGTTGCCTTTCCTATCCAGAGTTTGTCCCACTGGACACCCGGGATCAGAAAGGAACGATTCCCTTGGGGACCCGAGCAAGACGAGGCCTTTATGAAAATAAAGGATTTGTTTGCTATCACACCTGTGTTGAGATACCCCACGGAGAATGATCATTTCATTCTAGATACTGATGCTAGTAATGAAAGCATAGGAGCCGCCCTTTCTCAGGTCCAGGATGGGGTCGAAGTTCCTATAGCCTTCGCTAGTAACACGTTGAGTAAATCTCAAAGAAACTATTGTACCACTAAACGTGAGTTGTTGGCTGTGGTGGTCTATACGAAGAAGTTCAAGCACTTTTTGTGGGGGAGTGATTTCACTCTACGGACTGATCACTCTTCCCTCAGATGGTTATTGAACTTCAAAGATGCAGAGGGGATGATAGGTCGCTGGTTAGCGCACCTATCCGAATTCGGTCTAAATCACAGCCAGATTGAACACCGAGCCGGGGCAAAGCATTTGAATGCAGATGCTTTGTCTAGAATCCCAGTGAGGAAATGTGCAAATGCTGAGTGCACTGATTGTGGAGCACACAATGCTGTGTTGGCAGGGGTTCGAGTTCCATTCGAAACCCATCCGGAACATGTCTTGAATTGGTCCTTGGAGACCATCAGGCAGTTCCAGAAGTCTGATGCAGTCACATCACGTTTGATTAAATTCCTTAATCAGGGTATCTGTCCCCCAAGACCCGTAGTGTCATTGGAGAACAGAGAGATGAGACGATTCTTAGCTCAATGGGCCGAGCTAAAAGTCCGGGATGGTATTCTGTTTCGATGGAAGAACCATTCTAATAGCAACAAAACCTTGCAAGTTGTCATACCTAGTGCTATGCGACGAGATATTATGTATTTCTGTCATGGACATAGAACTAGTGGGCACTTTGGAAAGAAAAGGTCTCTAGAACGTCTGACCAGACGATACTATTGGCCCGGCATGAGTACAGATCTCACCCGATGGGTGGAGACCTGTCCTGAGTGCTGTAAGAACAAACCAGGACCCGGGTTAGGCAAGCTGCCATTATCCCAGGAACTGTTTGGTGTAAGGTTTGCTAGAATAGCTGTTGACATTATTAGTGGGATTCCCCCCACTCCTAGTGGCAACACGTGTATGATGGTCGTGTCTGATTATTATACCAAGTACACCCGAGTGTTCCCTTTACCGGATCATAAGGCTGTTACTTGTGCTATGGCCTTTGTAAAAGGGTGGGTGCTGCACCTAGGTGTCCCACTCATGTTACATAGTGACCAAGGCAGAGAATTTGAGTCTAGTCTGTGGCAGGAGATGTGTAATTGTCTGGCGATCTGCAAGACAAGAACTAATCCCTATAGACCACAGAGCGATGGACAAGTAGAGAGATTCAATAGGACTTTGATCCAAGTATTGAAGTCTCTGGTAAATGAGCAGATGGATGATTGGGATGAACAATGTGAATTCGTGGTACATGCCTATAATGGCACTGTGCATTCGAGCACAAACTGTTCTCCTAATCTCCTCGTTTTTGGAGAGGATTTGATTATGCCAGCCGATTTGGTGTTCGGCGTAATAAGAATGAATCCGGAAGCCCCTTGCCAGGTGATGTTTGTAGAATCCCTACGGGATAATTTCAAACAAGCCTATGAGAGGGTTAGAGACGAGTTGCAGAAAACTGCGCGTTGGCAGAAAGTTGGCTATGACACAGGTCTAAAAGCTAGATTTTTTAATCTAGGGGATAGAGTACTGCGTCTACACCAACCTCTAGCTAACCTGAAATTAGCCAGTAATTGGGATGGACCTTTCACTATAACTCAGGTTATTAGTGATTGCACAGTGATTATTAAATCACAGCTTGGTAAATGTTACAAGTCAAATGTAGCGAGACTACGCCCATGGAGGGGGAGGGATACCTCCACCGAAATGTACGGCGATGGTCTATTGGAAGTAATGGAACAGAGTCGTGTTAAGCAACTCGAAGTGGTACCGACCCGAAAGCGAGGACCCGGGCGGCCACGGAAGGTTGCAGACCCGAAGAGGGTGGTGCCCCCTGTCGTAACATCCGGAAAGCAGGGGAAGATACAAAAAGTCTCGGCAGGCGCAGGTAAAAATAAGAGGAAAGGTCCCTCTAAGGCTAAGAAGACCTTGGAAAAGGCTCTTATGGATACCAGGTCAATAAAAGAGGCCTCAAAACCTCTTAGACGCAGTCCAAGGTTGCTACAGACTGCCGTAACCTAGCCTGTTAACACAACGAGTGTGTTGTCCTGTACTGTGTACTGTTATATGTTGTAACCTAGTTCAATGTATATTTGAGCCGGTCAAGAGTCTCTGGAAAAGGTCCTATGACAATGAACCCATGGTTTTGGACGGATAATCCGGTGGATATGCTTATGCTATCCATAAACTCCAGAATACCTAGCGAATTGTCATAGTCGAACCCTGAGTACGGACGGACGACCGATCGGGTATTGTATTGTTTTTATGTAAGGGCGCGTGACCTAATTAAGGGCACGCGGGAAAGTTGTTGACCCATTTTCGAATGGTCACGTGAGGCGCCGGTTTGATCATGCGCAGCGATTCAAGTTCGAGTATCCCGCCATATTGTCTTATTCCTGCGAAGGAAGAAGACGTGGCCGAGGGTGGTCTTGCTCTTGTTGGAGTCTGATAGCCCGTGACAGCCATATTCCGAGGTGTGCCCTCGTTAAAAGGCACCCGCCTTTCACTGGGTAAGCAGTACTCACTGCTTATCCGGTGGATTGGGATATTTTATCCCCGAACAGCCACTTCTGTCGATGGCAGAAGAGGCCGTCCGTCTTGGCGGCGGTGCCGGTGCCAGCACCCCGCCAGAGTATGGAAGTGGTTCTCCCAAGAGTCCCACTTATACATACGACGATCAGCAATACGATGCTGATTGTGATCAAATGGATCAACAAATGAATGTTGATCAGTACTTCTCTGGAGTAGACGATAGCGACGTAGAATCGTTCTACGACGCATCCGACAACTCCAGACAAGTTAGTCCTGAACGCCGAGGCGTTCAACAACAAATTGATGTAGGTGAGCCTTATGTAGCCCCTCCATCCGAAGGTTTGAGTGGAGAACCGGCAGGAGCCCAGTCTCTTGACAGGGCTCTGATGCCACCTCCCCCTCAACTGCCGCCCCGTCTTGGTGGGAGTACCTCATTCGGTGCTTTGGGACCTGCTTCTCCGGTTGACAGGCCAATGCACCTAGAGCTGCCCTTCCCAGACAGTCCCGAATGGCATGATGTAGCCGGTCCATATGACGGACGGATGTTAGCAATTTCCGAGGAAATGCTGATACCCACCTGTTATGGGACGCCCAGAGAGGTTGACGAGCGTGTTGTCAACGCAATCTGGGAATGTGCTCATCCGCAGTGGGCTAATACCTTTCCGGAGTCCTGGTTGATGGATTACCATCAGATGGCCAAAGGATTGGTAGTCCACTTATGGTTTCGTAAAGCCGTCTGGGACGCAGAAATGGCTTTCCGAAGGAATACCTCTTATAGGCCTTCCTATGTGTCTGACAAAACGGGTTACACCGGTGTCAAGGCAGATGAGGTCTCTAGATACATAGACAGAGACCAGATCCTACTGTTAAGCACAGCGGATGAGTATGAAGCAGCAGGTAACGCTGTTGTGGATTACTGTCCAGGGGTCCCTATTACGTCTCAAACCATTGAGGCAGAAGAGGCCCGTATTGGTGTGTCTCCACTAGACAGACTCGGGGTAATACAAGACCTCGTAGTACGTCTATTGGAGAGACAGTATGCACTGGCGCATCCGGAGTTAGTACCCGGACCCGCACCCGTGCAAGTAACAGCCAAGATGGCCGATCGGATGGACCGTCTCATGTCTCCTGCTGAAGCTCCCACCTTGGGAGGCGCAGCAGTAGTACCTGAGAAGGCCCTACCTGATGCAGATGTTTCCCTTAAAACTGCTCAGTCTACCCCTACGAAGACTGAGCAAGTAAAGGAGAAAGCAGCTGGTGGAAAGGGTAAAACAACCCCCACCAAAGGTAAGGGTAAAGGGAAGCGGTCAGGAACCGAACCCTCTACCAGCACGAGTGTGGACGACAGTACCCGAACCCGTCGGGTGTCTCCACGCTCGGCCAATGAGAAGGGCGCTAAGGCTTCGGATGTCTCCGGCAATGAGACGGACGCATCCGAGCCTGGCACTTCTACTAACGGCAGATCCCGCAGGAGGAATAAGAAGAAGGTTGACCAACGCAAACCTGAACCTATCGAGGTAGACGTTCAAGCTGATAATACAGAAGCTGAACCGGCTGTCCCAACCGTAAAAGTTGAGCTCGGTGTGCCAATCGTCAAGCTACACGACGTAATGGCCGATTTGAGTGGAGACGCTCAAGATGCTGCAGCCCAGGTCCTCGCGGGTCAACAACCCGTTGTGCAACCTGTGGATGTACCATCCGACCCGGAGGGAGAGGAGCCGGTTGACCCAGTTGTGGATGTCACTCCGACTGACGAGCAAGAGGCTGCTATCTGGGCTAACGCCAATAGCAACTTTGCCGACTTCATTCCTCTACACAGGGGACACCTGAAGGGGAGTAAATCCGTATGGAGACTGCCCCCTCGGATCACCTGTGAGAGGCAGGAAGATATGGAGGAGTGGCTTCGCAAGAAGCTCTCTGATAGAAAGCCGGCCAATATGTACTGGATCTATTGGGAATTCGTTAAGAATTCGCCCAATGGTCTGTACAATTATGACCAGAAGGGCAAGCTCAAGTTTGCTCTAGATGAGTACTACGGGGAGGATCGTAAGGATTGTCCCTTCCAACGTTGTACTCAAAGTGAGGGTGAGGTTGAATTCTTCATCGAGAAAGACGCGTTCCTTCGTCATCTCGTGGAGGTTCATATGCACCAGAGGCCGGAATATGTCTGCGACCGAGAGGTTGGCAAGAAATGTGCTAAATGCACAGGATGTGTCACCCCCCGACGCGGAGACATGGTCCGGCACTATGTGACTTCGCATGGAGAGGGCCTGGAGGCAGCCATAGATCGGGTGATGAAAATTCACTCCGAACTCTATGGCAACCTTAGGGGCCTCAATGCAGAGAAGTTGGCTTCCCTCACACCGAGTACGAAGCAGTTTGCGCCTACGGTTCCTGGTACTAACCAGAAACTAAAGGCTCGGTTTGCCCAGACTCCCGGGTCCGGCAAACTAGAGTACGCTCAGGAGGAGTACGATCTGTTAAACGAATGGAGAAGCAACAAGGCCCGCCGTCGTGGTGGGGCTTATGTAACTCCATCCGGAGAACAGGTCCGAAGCCGCAGGGATTACCGCCAGGGACCCTCTGTAGCAGATAGGAAGAGACAGGCGTCTGAATCTCCAAGCCGAGCCAGGTCACCACTGGAGGCGCTGGAGAGACAGACAAATGGGGGAAGGAAGAAGCCACATCTTCCATCTCCTACTGGAACTCCTTCCCATTATGGGCGAGCACCAACTCCACGAGGTGCACAGAACCCGACATTCTTTGGTGTCAGTGGACCGAGTGGCCAGTCCGCCCGGAAACACGCGCCTTTGAATGTCAAAGACCCGAAGCAGTACCCTGCTATGGGCCCACCCGGACCAGAGATGCAAATCTTTGATCAGTACGGGAGGGTCAAGCAGGAACTGCCGACAGTAGGAGGTCAAGCTCCCCGACCTACAATGAGTGCTGTGGTGAGACAACGTCCACCCGCACCATTGTTGACGGCCAAAGACCTTAGAAGGGAATTGTCACGGTTGCCCCTGGTTCAGGGATTACCAACTCAAGGCCCTTCTTCGACCACTGCTAGTGCGGTTACTACTGCGGTTGCTTCTTCGCACACGCAGGTAGCTGTCACTGCGAGTGGGTCTGGAGCACAGCCGAAGCCTCAGGGTCAGGTACCCCCACCTGGTGCTGTGGTTCATCGGCCTAAGCTGATCCAGACAGTGGAGACCTTCTTCAAGAAGGAGGACAAATTGTCTTGCAATATCCAGAGCAAACAATTTGAGACGCTACAGCACCATCTGGAAAACCTCCACCTGGACATGTATCGTCGGACCGTGTCGAGCACTCTCCAGTGTATTGACGCGATCCAGAAGTCAGAGATCAACCGAATCTCGACTCAGATCAAAGCGGATGTTGCCAAAGATAAGCAGGAAGCTGCTAATCTGCGGCAGGAGGCCCTATCCGAGAAGGAAACAGCTTCTCAGATGCTCGACCTAGAACGAGCAACGAACATGAAGAACCAGCAAAAGTTCTTCAAGGTCTTCGGAGTTATCATGGATAACTGGGACGGTACACCTGAGCATGCTTTGAAGCTGTTCGAAGCACGCCAAAAGGTGAAACTTACACCTGCTGTCCCCGCATTGGCACCTACGGATGGAACTGGTATGAACCCCCCTGTTCAGCCACTGGCTCAACAACCGGGTCCAAACCAGCCACCCGAGGAGAACATGGAACAGTAAAAAACTGTTGCATGAAGATCGGACATAATTGTGTGTCCCGGGGTTCTATTACCCATGCATTGTTGGATAAGAAACCATTTTTTTATCCAACCCGTATTGATTCGGGTACCAAACTGTACCCTAATCCGGAAACTGAAAACAGAAGGAGAAAACAAACAAGTCACTCTGGAGGAGGAGTACGAATGCTGTAAACACCATAATTGTACTGTGCCACAATGTAATGACTGTGCCTATTATAAAATCATGGACAATTTACACTAATATGGACTTTTGAACTACAAACCGGATTTACTACTACACCACTACTATTTGTGAGCTAGCACTACAGGCATCAGGGTTTAGCTACGCCCATAGAGTCCATCAACAGTCTACAACTGGATCTACTATAACCTCCAGTTAGCTAGCACTACAGGCATCAGGGTTTAGCTACACCCACCAACAAGTTTTACTATAGCACTTCAGGCATCAGGGTTCAGCTCGCCCATACCAAGCCATCAGCAGCATCCGACTCCTGTTACATCCTCCAATCATGAAAACAAGTAACTTTGTTGATATTATTATATTGTATGTAAAATTGTATTTATAACTATATAATATCTTTTATAAAGATATATTATTATATAAGGGTACCTATAAATATACTGGATCTGCGAATCCTAAAAGTTATTTAAGGTAATCCTAGACCTATAACTGTCTATATAGGTCATTCCTGGTCTCAATATATTAAGAGACTATAATTCTTCTGTAACTTGTAAATATAAAACACTAAGGTATAAACTGAGCTGCGTCTCAAAAGTATAAATATTTTTCTATAAAATAAGAGAAGGTCCAACGGATTTCTCTAAACTTAGTATTGTATTACTCAGGTTAATACCTAATTGTGTTCATATAGTATCAGATTAATTGTCCATATCTGATCATTAATATTTAATTCACTCTGTAAAGTAGACAGAGCTGTTAATTTAAAAAGTCGAAAATTTTTTTCCGGGTTCAATAACCATAATACGATCATTGTTAACAACCACCGGTCCTTTTCAGGACCCTACTGTTGTCAAAACGTTACTATAAATCTGTGATAATTGTATATTTATCATTTATGGTTGTTATAAGCTAGTGATGGAAATAACATGAACGACACTCGATGCTATTATTGTATAATTTTTCAGAAATAGGATAGTCTTATACTATAGCCTATTTCACATCGAGCAAGTGTAATTAATACCCCTTTTTAGTATTGTAAACAATCACTTACTAGGTTATTAATACACTGCGGTTTAATTACCCCCAAGTTATTGTCTAAGGGGGGCAGTGTAGGGGTATGGTATTTTACACTTTAACGTTCATGCACCCGTGAGACTCAGACCTAGGTCCTTCGGGTGTGGTGGGGGAATCCGGATGGCAGGTGGCAGCACCTGCCTCTGGGTTCGTATCCACTACACCAGGGGGCCTACCACTCGTCCGCCACACGTCACGTGGCCGGTCTGAGTTTCGCGGGCTTTTCCCCTATATAAGGCTGGTCCTAGCCCTAGGTTCCTCAGTAGTGGTTTACCCACTGCTCAACCAGGTTGTTACCCGAAAGGGTAACCGAATGCACTAGCAGCATGTAGTCCTCTGAGGCTGTGATCGTATGTAACGCAAGCTCTGAAATAAAAGCTCGGTTGCCTACCCGGAAACTTTTCTCTCTCTTCGTTATGATTTAATCTAACTTAACGAGACGAACCACTACAGTAGTTTAAGTCCCAGCACTTACACAGACCAATACAGTACATAGATACTAGTTGTTGCCACTGGTGGTTTAAGTCCCAGCAGTTACACAGACCAATACAGTACATAGATACTCGTTGTTACCCAATGGTAGTTTAAGTCCCAGCACTTACACAGACCAATACAGTACATAGATACTGGTTGTTGCCTCCTGGTGGTTTAAGTCCCAGCACTTACACAGACCAATACAGTACATAGATACTAGTTGTTGCCCCCTGGTGGTTTAAGTCCCAGCACTTACACAGACCAATACAGTACATAGATACTAGTTGTTGCCACTGGTGGTTTAGAGTTATACTACTCTAGTCTTATAATATCGTTCCCTCAGTGCAACAACGTTGTAACTGACATTTTGGCAAAATTGAGTTTACTTCTGTTTTAACATCTATTGACCCTTACGACCTTCTGTGTAAGTATTGAAGCTCTGTCTATGATAGATGTGTCTACAGGGCCCACTCAGTCGGGTTGTGTCAACTGTATGCTATAGTAATTGCAACCCTCCTTTTGCCTCTCCTGCAAAGCTTGTTGTACTGAGGCGACGATATGTGGTGCCACCTGTCCCATTTGCTCTAGTCAATGTCGACTGATGTTCTAGTTACCATCTATTGATTAGGCAAGGAATCTTTTTCTTTTTCTTCAAAGTAACGAACCCAACTAATACACCCTAGATTGCAACTTATGAAATGGCATTTATTTATGATTAATCTCCACAGGGGAATGATCACTTTTTCACATATAAGATAAATCAGTCATATATGTGCATATATGCACACAGAAAAGAAATAAACGCTTGTTTCATTATCTGGCTCGGATATTGGAAAATTAACCTCGGCAATTTCTGGAATAATTCATGTCTCCTCTACAATAGCAATTCAAATAATTACTCAATATATCATTATAAGTACTATGAGGTAATTCCATGTGAACTTTTTGGACATTTTGTATCTCCAATTTCTTTGTAAGCATTGTTGTTTCCTTTATTCATAAAATATTTATTCTCGCACAATATATTCTTACTGTAGGATTTGATAAAGCAATTATTTGTATCTATATATCACCTGTGACTGACCTTATATATATATATATATATATATATATATATATATATATATATATATATATATATATATATATATATATATATATATATAACAGTTTATTTTATAAAGATTTGTCTGTTTTGTTCTATATTTTGATTTTGATTTAGACGGACCAATTTCAAATTTAGGTGCCTCTCAGGGAACAGTGTTTTTTGTGTTATCTCGGCTATTGCATATTTCACCTATTTGATGAATTACCCAGTTTATAGCAATGGACAAATTCAATTTCGCTTATACACTGCAATTAAAGTGACATAGTCCGATTTTTTGTTCATTTTTCAAATCCTGTTTAAATGTGTTCCACACACTGTAATAGGGGGTCCCATCGACATAGCCATAGGTGTTTTACAGTGTGTTCCCAATGGATCGACTTTTGGCATGCATGCCAAAAGTAGGAATTTGGGGACATTTCCTTTAACTATGAGCTTAATTAAGGGGAAGGAAAGCAAATAACGTATTTACCATTGGAAGTTTGATCTATGTGAACATCCTGGTTCATTTTGAGAAGATTTTTGTTGTTGTTGTCCCAACCTTCGCACTATGCCACTTAAGAATGTATGGGTTTACAAAGAATAAGTACAAATTATAGAGTATAGATGTTTTGGGTAATATACTCTTGATTTTATGATGGACCCCATATTGTATCATCCAAGTTCGCTTGGAAAAAAATTATTGTCATCATGAGTGCCCTCTCTACTTGGTGTATGAGGCCAAATAGAACTAAAGGCATGGGAAACGGGAAGGCCCTAGTTGTGATCATTCAAACAATTATATAGCCTATGAGCAATCCTGCACAATGTTGTCTTTTTTATAATACGAATAGAAATAAGTGATAGAAAAACCTGTATTGGTGTAAATGTCCTCCTTTTCTAAAGATATATCATTTTAGTAAACTGCAAAATTGTAATTTGTGCAGTTTTTGATCCTTTATAGGCTTAAGGGGTAAGGGTTTTGAAATATCAAGGAACTAAAATAGAACATGAGTAAAATTAGTGCCTCTTTTTTAGTTCTAGAGATAATCAACTCTTCAAATCTATAACATCTGTATGCTTATATTCACAACTATACATGGTCTGTATTTTCTAGTATGCTTTGCTGTTAAATCATCCACATTTACACACTAACTGTATTATTACTGTTACCACCCACCCCACTTGGGGTATACTTCCAAAGGGACCAGAAACACATGAGAAACACCCCAATGGCTACAATTAGAATCAACATAGAGTATAGGATTCTCTTCTCCAGGGTGGTCTGTTTAAGTTTGCTGACCTCCTCCTCTCTCTGGGCAGCTTCCTCCTGGGCCACACTGTCAATTGTGGGGTCTGAGGTCACCCCACAGAAGAAACTCTTAAGGCGCCCGACGCATTGGTTCTCTTCTTCAATCTCACCTGTTTAATAATAATGGGAACAGGTTTGTTTTATGTTGGAATGAGGAATATCTCCGTTATTAAACAAAAGAATGTATGGTGAGGGGTAAATCCAGTAATAGCCATGTACTGTTGTTTTAAAGATTTATTTTCCGCTATTGCATTCCATAAAAGAGATGAAATTGATTTCTTTTAGTAAAACTCTTGCTGACATGATAAGGACAAATTCAAAAACCTGTACAAATACTATTTACCTGGTTGTCTGTCAGTCATTGTCTCTCCAGATATAACTTTGATTTCCTTATCTCGGGTGTATACTACAGCATCAGCAGCAGGACTTGGCACCTCCTCCACCTCTTTATCAAGTTCCATGGCTGGGTTATCATATGTTTGTATAGCCTGTAATTTATAAGGCAGGGGAAATAATAGCTACTTGTACATTTTTATGATATTAAAAGAAGACCAACAGAACTGCAGCTGCAGATCCTAATGGTTTATCAATTAATATAGTTGAGCAGCTGTTAGAATAACATGGTCTTTGAGATAGATTTCCTACGTGAACATAGACAAACTTCCACCATAGTTTATTGAGAATGATTTAAAGTAGTCCATATTTCTAGAAAATGTGCTTACCTTATCCCCTGGAGTTACTCCATCTCTAACCTGGTCTACTGTTCTTCTGTCAAACCTTGTCCAGTATGTTGTTCTCAACAGCTGAAAAAAAAGGCTCGATTGAAAAAGTACCCTTCATAGATCTCTACACACTGGATGCATTTCAAGCCAGCAGAAGCTAATCAGACATCGTTTATATCATATATTTACAATATCAATAGCTCAAGGCCTTCTAATCTAAGAAGAAAGCAACTTCCATTTTTGATTTTGTACTTACATATTCTGGATCCAGCGGTTTGGTCATCAGAGACACAATGACAACAACTATAGTAGTTAGCCAGAAAATGATAATAGCGAAATACATGTAGTGAATCGCCACAATGGCCGGCCGCGTGTCCTCCTGTTCACAACTTCCCGGAGCAGGATAGATAAAGATGAGGATGAGTCTGATAATACCAGTTACAAATCCTGCCATAAGGCCCCAAAAGGCACCCTAAAAAGAGAAAATGAAACATGATAATGTAGTACCAAAATGACCGTTCTAGGGTGTTAACTCAGAGTTGGTGTGTGCAAAGAGCTATTTCCCCTTTGAAAAAAATCTCAGTATTCTGCATATATACTGCTATGTTGAAAAAAAAAAAAAGATTTGATGATACTGAAATCTTTCCATTCAGCTCTGAGACAAGGCCTTTCTTAGGTAAGGTCTAAATTTTGCATACATTTTTATATCTGATGTGCTATATAACAAACCTGTTCATTACATCGCTTCCACAGCAATGCTATTAGGAAGACAGCAGCGATTGGTGGAGCGAGATACCCTGATATCTCCTGTATATAGATAAACACCTGTCCACCCTGATTCTCCTTCACCACAGGTACCCAGGCCACGGCAATACCAATCATTACAATGATGAACACCCTGAGGACGAGGAAGAACCGGGGAAATAAGTACGTGAAAATTTACAACCAACCTTCTCATAACCTTTCAGAAATTTGGATCCACCGGGGACAAAGCAGTTATCGGATAAATTTTGGATTTATTGATTTCTTGCCAATAATTCAGTTTTATGGAAATTGCAACGCTACAAAACTTCTTTCGAGAACTTACACAATTTAGTCTATCCATCACTATATTTGTTGTCTCACCTTCTACATTGTTCTCTTTAATTTGTCATATAAAATTTATCTTTTTTGAATGAGAAAAGAGAAGAGTAGACCTGCCAACAATCATCTGTTCGCGGATTGAGGGCTCCTTACGTAACCTGTTCCACACATCTATTGTAAAGATGCTGGAGGCAGAATTAAAGATGGAGTCCAGGTCTGACATTAGTGCTGCAATCATCACAGCCATCATCAAGCCACGTAAACCTAGGGATGAAGAATTTTGTTTCTGTAGTCATGGTTTTGCATATTTTGGTGTGAACCTATTCCTGAATTCAAAATTTGCCTACTTTTGTAATGAATTTAGTAATATGTAACCTATGTGCAAATGCTAATTACTCTACATGTACAATACACGGTGCCATCTTACACCGTAAGATACGGTCAATCACAAATTGCAATAATGAAAAATTGTCCACATACGGTAAGCCTACAATAATTATTGTGTTTACAAAACTACCATAAAATGTCTCACCTATTGGTAGAACCCCCAACACCAGCTTAGGGTAGGCAATGTTTGTACAACCTGCACGACTCTGGCACACCTTCCAACAGTGGTCCTCTCGTACACATGCAACATCCTCTACAAATACATAATCAGAATTCATGTACTCTTTTTCTTCAAACAGGGGGGTAAATTGTGATGGATCATTGAAACATACTCAAACATCTAGAGCAACAAAAAGAGAAGAAGATAGGGGAACCTGTGTTTTGCAATCCAGACCATAAGGGCCCAAATACTTTCGCAATACAAATCTAAAGCATTTGTCAGTTGATACAAGATGCCAATTGAGTCCTTTCTGTCCTGAATTGCAAGACTCGATGAAGCATTGGTGATTTGGAATAAAGTGGGTACGGAGCTAAAAGGAAGGGCGTGTGCTCCCTCTCTCAAGGCGATTTGAAGCTCAGAAATGTGCAAATTACTCTCAGCTATACTGGTGTGCTCCCTTTAATTCCGACCACCAATACATCACAACAGGTTAAGAACCACAGCATACAAAGTGGAATTCAACATATATCTTTACCTGTGTAAAGGACCCTTGCCATCATTCCTGGCATAACCATGAAAAACAATGGGAGGATCTTAATGAATCCTGCCATAACTGTTGCTCCTTGAACATGCGACAGACTGCGAGCGGCCAGTGCACGCTGAACTATCACCTGTAATATTCAGAGAAATATCATCTGTGCCATAATCAAATTAAAAATGGAGCAGCTCCTGTGGTAATAGAAGAGTAGAGTTGTTCATTGTATGATGACTTACATACAAATTAAAGAGGCATGGGAAGCAAATATCTTTTGGAAGCCTTAGGCCCCCGTGCCCCCTTAAAGGCTATACTAGTGAATTAGAAATAAGGATGCTCCAGGAAAATCAATCAGCATAAGAATTAAGCCTTACAATTCCCAAAATATTGCGCAAATTGCAATAAAAATTGGGCCTTTATTATGTTTACTGTTTATTGATCCTGAATCAACCCCATTACATTCTTTCCAATTAGCCCTAGCCACTTCTCTGTTGCCAGACAAAGGCAGCACCCAACCTTACTTTATTCATCACTGCACCAGTACCATATGGAGTCAGGGTTCCTACTTACCTATTCACTGCATCGGTGCCATATGAGGCAGGACTCTTACTTATCTGATCATTGACCTGTATCTTAGGGATGCGAGGCTCGTACCATTGCGCCAGTACCATAATTACCTGCTTACCTGATCGGTGCACCGTTACCATAATTATGGAGGCAGGGCTTTTACTTGATCCTTACACCAACTAGGAGAAGAAGTCGTACTTAATTATCAGTGCACCATATGGAGGCAGGGCTCTTACTTGATCAGTGCACCAGTGCCATATTGACTGATGGAGGCAGGGCTCTTACTTGATCAGTGCACCAGTACCATATTGACTGATGGAGGCAGGGCTCTTACTTGATCAGTGCACCAGTACCATATCAACTGATGGAGGCAGGGCTCTTACTTGATCAGTGCACCAGTACCATATCAACTGATGGAGGCAGGGCTCTTACTTGATCAGTGCACCAGTACCATATCAACTGATGGAGGCAGGGCTCTTACTTGATCAGTGCACCAGTACCATATCAACTGATGATGGCAGGGCTCTTACTTGATCAGTGCACCAGTACCATATTGACTGATGGAGGCAGGGCTCTTACTTGATCAGTGCACCAGTACCATATTGACTGATGGAGGCAGGGCTCTTACTTGATCAGTGCACCAGTACCATATCAACTGATGATGGCAGGGCTCTTACTTGATCAGTGCACCAGTACCATATTGAGGCAGGGCTCTTGCTTGA
This sequence comes from Acholoe squamosa, assembly GCA_949317995.1. NCBI lineage: Eukaryota > Metazoa > Annelida > Polychaeta > Phyllodocida > Polynoidae > Acholoe > Acholoe squamosa. The sequence goes on from OX439052.1 coordinate 22,570,532, forward strand.
GCAGTGTACCATATGGAGGCAGGGTTCTTACTTGATCAGTGCACCAGTACCATATCAACAGATGGAGGCAGGGCTCTTACTTGATCAGTGCACCAGTACCATATTGACTGATGGAGGCAGGGCTCTTACTTGATCAGTGCACCAGTACCATATCAACTGATGGAGCAGTGCTCTTACTTGATCAGTGCACCAGTACAATATCGACTGATGGAGGCAGGGCTCTTGCTTGATCAGTGCACTAGTACCTTATTGGAGGAAGACGTCTTACTTACCTGATCAGTGCACCAGTACCATATCGACTGATGGAGGCAGGGCTCTTGCTTGATCAGTGCACCAGTACCATATCGACTGATGGAGGCAGGGCTCTTGCTTGATCAGTGCACCAGTACCATATCGACTGATGGAGGCAAGGCTCTTGCTTGATCAGTGCACTAGTACCTTATTGGAGGAAGACGTCTTATTTACCTGATCAGTGCACCAGTACCATATGGAGGCAGGGCTCTGTCCTAGCAGGAATCCTGGCCAGGGGAGCTCAGGATCATTTACTCCCCTCAACATGACATCCCAGTTCTCATTTGGGCGATGGCACGTCTTGTTTGGTACAAGTAATGACTCGTTACGGATCATCGCCTCTGGGTACTGCCTCCACAGACCATCGAACCCACCCACTTCTGCAAAACCTGTGCATGAAATCAACAAGGAATTTGTACATGGTACTTGTCAGGGAGAAAGGTCAGGCCTTGAGGGTTCTAAATGAATTATCTAAGATCGTTGTTTCTAAAGGCAATTTCGATCTATGAGGAGAATTCTCCTTTAACTTTTTGTGCCTCTGACCATCCTACTAAACAACATTGTTCCATAAAATAACCTTTTATTACTAAAGTAAAGTTATTTGCTGGGCCCTCTAATAGTTAGAGAAGAATATGTACACTATATGGTATATGAATGCAGGAAATCAGGCTCACCATATCCCATAAGTGTCAATGCACCTCCAACCATCAGGGCCGCCTGGAGGGTATCAGTGTAGATAACAGCTGTCAGACCACCTGAACAGTGGGAATATATACAGATAACAGGTTTCAGATTTAGCAGGGTATGAGGACACAGCTCCAGAAAATCTAACATGTCATTAGCATTCAACCATCATTCACGTGGAGAAATTGATATTTTTGAGTGAGATATTAAATTCATTTACACTGTGACCTAATTTCAGGTAGTTCTGTCTCTTACAGATGCCTATCACAATCATGGTAAATAATCATCAAAGATAGTCAAAAAAAGGAAAGCTACTTGGGTGCTGCTTAAGGTAGAGAGACGTTCCCAATATTTTCTTGTCTCTTGATTCCAGATTTATTTGAATATTGGGAAGAGGTATTCTACCTGTTATGGTGAGGATGCCTACAACAATGATGAGAATAAATATGCACAGATACAAGTCCCAGCCTAAGGACTGTTGGATGAAGAGTCCTCCTGTAAATAGATCCACCTGCAATAGCAAAAGTATTTCTTTCATTTGAATGCATAAAATTTTAATGCTTAACCCAAGTCAATCTTCTTCTTTAACTTTATTTCTAGAAGCATACCATTACAGGTGTAGTATCAAGGGCATTTTGAGATCAAATCACACAAAATGCCCATTGGTTGCCATAATACTAAGGAGCATCAAACTCTGATGCACCATGGGCCAATGGTCCAATTAAATGTATAAAAGCAAACCTATGATTTACTTACTGAGCACTTGGTGAATATGTACAGGATAAGTGAGAGGATGGCAAAGTAGATGCGGAGTCGCTTCCCACCGAACCTACGTGCTAGGTATTCAGGCATTGTGTAGGTCTGAGAAAATATGATATAGTCTTAGTTTTTCAATATACCATATACACACTTTGCACTTAAAAGAAGACATCTGATTTCATGGTATATACCTTTAGCGAGCGGGTTCTTTACCAAAAGTAATAAATAAACATGTTAATCAGGGCCAAACTTTCATTTCTATTTTTCTTTGTCAAATTATGGTGTTCAGAGGAAGCTGTATATTGACAACAGAAAAGTATCTAGCAGGGATCAGTACCTACACCTAGCTGTGAATCATGGCAGAGAAGAAAAATCTGCTTAACACTTACCTTACATGCCAGATAAACTGGTATGAACACAAAGCCTAACAGTTGTAGGAAAAATAGGGCCTAGAAATAGATAATGGTGACCAAATGATAGAGATTAGAAAGTAGAATTATACTGGTAATGAACTTAATGTTGTGCAGTTAACATGAGGTAATTCATACACATCTGATAAGCCATTAATCTTTTATTTATTTACAGACTTCTAATTACCTACAATACAAAAATATCACATTTCGCAATAATTTTCACTTTCAAAATGTGTTACGAACTGAGAGTGAAGCCTACATGTTACATATATACAGTCTACACTGCAAAAAATGGTGTTTAGATCCTAAACAGAATTCTAAACATTATTCCTGTCCTGTATTCTAATCACTTTAAGTTCCTAAACATGTTTAGCCAAACAGTGTTTTAGCTCAAGTGTTTAGTAATCTAACTGTTTAGGTTTAGAACTTTGTGTTTAGATATCTATGAAATTTTGTGTTTAGGTGTCTAAATGATTTGATGGAAATTTAGGGGTTGCAGATGTTTGCATTAAGAAAATAAAGGATTATCTTAAATTTGTTGTCTCATTTATCTTGTGGGGGACATCAGGAATTTAGAAGTCTCCAAAGATGTCAGCCACATGTTGATACATCCATGTATGCACTTATGTACATATTGCATTAGAATGAGAGACTTGAGAAAGTACAACGGTTTGACAAGAGGGACATTGCTTTGGCCTTTACAAAATAACATGATATAGGTGTCAGTGATGAAACTTATGGATTATGTTATGCCAATGATTGTGGATTTCTATTCTCCTGACATTCTATGAAATGAAATCAAGATCAATATGGAATTTGGGGACATTTGTCACAACAATTGATTGTGATTGTGTGCTCATAGTCCATTCACAGGTAGTGCTGCTACCTGGTGTGTCTCTGGCATAAGTGTGTCAAAACATATTGATGTTTAAATCTAAACACATAGTTTTCAATGTGTTTAAACTCTAACCTGTTTAGCAAAAATGTTTATACATGTATTTAGAATAAAAGTGTTTATTTCCTAAATGTGTAGTTAATGAGACATTTAACTGACCTGTGTGACATGTATGTAAATATGACACAAACCATATACACATTAAATCTACCTCTGAATAACTTTGAAGCCAATGTACATTTCATACAGGGATTGCCTTAATTTACACATCATACTCTTCACAATCATTTACAATAAGCAGTAAAGTACAGCAGTTTTATACATCGACAGGAGGCACTTCCCAACATGGTTAAACATGGATAAGGTGATGCCATTTATAATTATATAGCACTGCTCTATACGACCGTCACTAAAGTTAAACTCCCAGGCTGAAGGCAATACACATTGCTAATAAGCATTGCATACATCCATCCCACCTTTTACAATCTTAGTACATCATTGGGTCCACTGCAGGCAATATGGCCTTAAAATCGCGAAAATTAGCAAGGGACTACATTATCAGTTTTCCTGCAGAGGGGTGCATCCATTAAGCAGTAAGTTTTACCAACTCCATACAGGTTCAGCATTGGTGTTAAAATACACTATGCACAAACTCCACGAGAGTGACTTTCAAGGTGGAATAAAAGAAGGAAATCCTATCATTGCCTACAAAATCACACCAATGGAGTTTGCTTTTACAATAGCCCTGCTAAATGTTATAGAGAATGTACTCAAACACCAACGTTAAACTCCCAGGCTCCGACACCTATCCCGCTAGCCGCTCCAGATCCGGCCAGACCAATGAAATGTTCACTGCCGATGTTAGACACAAAGAGGGAGGCCCCAACCTGAAATGTACAAATCACATTGAGGTTCAGTGATTAAAAGGATTACAATGAGTTTATTGAATCTTAAGCTGTTTTCAATATTTACATGATTCAAAAGTGCAGTGGAAGATTCTTGACCTTTATTGGATAAGAAGCATGCGACTACCTTTTGATGATTTTTTTAAAGGAAGAAGAACAATGGGCAAGGACACTTGGCAAACGATTTTCCTGTACTGTAGATTTATAGCGACGACGCCATTTTGTATATATCGGTGGTGCTTGTGCAAGAAACCTTTCCATATTGTTGTATTATTGCTCATATCTCATAATGCCTTGAAAGAAATCAGAAGTAATAAACAATATATAAAGCTACACTGAAAACATGGAAGATCCGAAACTAGTCAGCGGTGACCACTTTAGGTCCTCAAGTTGACGATACCTAAAACTACAGCTTTAGGTAGTCAAAATGATGACTTTAGGTCATCATCCTGATGACCTGCGTCATCAGGATGACAATACTGACAGTACAGATTCATCATATTGATGACTCAGGTCGTCAGAATGACGACTTAAAGTCGTCATTTTGACTACCTAAAGCTGTAGTTTTAGGTATCGTCAACTTGAGGACCTAAAGTGGTCACCGCTGACTAGTTTCAGAACTTCTAGGTTTTCAGTATACTTATAGCACATAAATCGTGACATCATTTACCATAACCCAGTTCATGTTACGTCCTGCCAGAAAGTAGCCACTCACTGTACCACGTGAGGCACGACATGATGCCTACAATAAAACAGGAAAATAATGGTTGGTTACACGTCTTTGAAAAAAAGGTATTGGGAAAGTGGAAACTAGTTCGGTAATGATGTAAGGTAGTATCATAGGGATGAAATATTCTCAATGTATGAAAAAAACTGATTCTTCATACATGATATTAACTGTCAAAAGATACCCACAAATCTACATGATAAATATGGAAAGTACTCGCCCAATTGGCAATAACCTATCAGTGTAAATTCAATGTCATAGAAGGTACCACAGAGCTCTGAAAAATTTAGTATTACAGGGAACTCCCCTTGAACTGACCTGTAGAATTGATGGAGTCTTTCAATGAACTTACCCAGAGGCCTATAGCAATAACCAGTAGGAAGTAGACAGCGACGACCACCAAGTCCCATGATGCTAGCTTGGTGTCTGTAGCGATAGCTGATGTTACTGCCATTGTCACTGTATAAACACACAAATATATAATTCCATTAAATTACCAGTTTATTCCTAATGATTGATGATTTGTCTTCATGATGCAGAATCCAGATTTGACGTGAGCAGGCGAGCGAAAAGGATCTCTCATGGGTATACTTTGTGCTTGCCTACTCAACTTAGATCACTAATTCACTGTACTATCACTAAATCCGTACAATGATCACAGAATCTGGGTAGGTCATAGTATTTACATGAAAGTATATACAGAACTGTACCAAGCACTAGCACAGATTTCTACAGCTGGGATATTTCTACTATAGTCCTGAATAATCTGAGGCCATTTCCCTTGCATTTTTATGATTTATTGTGGTCCAAAAGGCACCATTGTGATTATCAATCAATCATATAATCTCTGACCATTTGCGAATAAAAACGAGGGCCAAGTCATCTGAGGCGGTTCCATGGCGCATGGCCCTTAAGACAAATGGCCTATAGTCAAATAGCCTGTGGTCATATGGCCGAAATCCATGTGGCCTAAACGACATGTGGCCGAAAAGTCACATAGCCCAAAAGACATATGGCCTAAACGACAAATGGCCGAAATACTAATGAACCCGACCATACCACACCGTACCACACCGTACCACACAATGCCGAAATATACCACACCATACCACACCATACCACACCTGTACCACACACCATACCACACCATACCACACCCCATACCACACAAATACCACCCCATACCACACCTGTACCACACCTATACCACACCATACCACACCTATACCACACACGAATACCACACCATACCACACCAATACCACACCCCATACCACACCAATACCACACCATACCACACCTATACCACACCAATACCACACCATACCACACCAATACCACACACGAATACCACACCATACCACACGAATACCACACCATACCACACAAATACCACACAAATACCACACCATACCACACAAATACCACACCATACCACACCATACCACACCAATACCACACCCCATACCACACCAATACCACACCATACCACACCATACCACACCTATACCACACAAATACCACACCATACCACACCTGTACCACACCTATACCACACCATACCACACCTGTACCACACCTATACCACACCATACCACACCTATACCACACACGAATACCACACCATACCACACCAATACCACACCCCATACCACACCAATACCACCCCATACCACACTAATACCACACCATACCACACACCATACCACACCATACCACACCTATACCACACCAATACCACACCAATACCACACCCCATACCACACCAAACCACACTCATACCAAACCATACCACACCCCATACCACACCATACCACACTTATACCACACTTATGGTATAGGTGTGGTATGGTGTGGTATAGGTGTGGTATGGTGTGGTATGGTGTGGTATTGGTGTGGTATGGGGTGTGGTATTGGTGTGGTATTGGTGTGGTATAGGTGTGGTATGGTGTGGTATTGGTGTGGTATAGGTGTGGTATTGGTGTGGTATAGGTGTGGTATGGTGTGGTATGGTGTGTGGTATGGTGTGGTATTAGTGTGGTATGGGGTGGTATTGGGGTGGTATGGGGTGTGGTATAAGTGTGGTATGGTGTGGTATGGGGTGTGGTATAAGTGTGGTATAAGTGTGGTATGGTGTGGTATGGGGTGTGGTATTGGTGTGGTATAGGTGTGGTATGGTGTGGTATGGGGTGTGGTATTGGTGTGGTATGGTGTGGTATGGGGTGTGGTATTGGTGTGGTATAGGTGTGGTATGGTGTGGTATGGTGTGTGGTATGGTGTGGTATTAGTGTGGTATGGGGTGGTATTGGTGTGGTATGGGGTGTGGTATAAGTGTGGTATGGTGTGGTATGTTGTGTGGTATGGTGTGGTATGGTGTGGTATTGGTGTGGTATGGTGTGGTATGTTGTGTGGTTTTGGTGTGGTATGGTGTGGTATTGGTGTGGTATGGTGTGGTATGGTGTGTGGTATGGTGTGGTATTGGTGTGGTATGGTGTGGTATGTTGTGTGGTTTTGGTGTGGTATGGTGTGGTATTGGTGTGGTATGGTGTGGTATTCATGTGGTATGGTGTGGTATTGGTGTGGTATGGTGTGGTATGGTGTGTGGTATGGTGTGGTATGTTGTGTGGTATGGTGTGGTATTTGTGTGGTATGGTGTGGTATGGTGTGGTATTCATGTGGTATGGTGTGGTATTGGTGTGGTATGGTGTGGTATTGGTGTGGTATGGTGTGGTATGTTGTGTGGTATGGTGTGGTATTGGTGTGGTATTGTGTGGTATGGTGTGGTATGGTGTGGTATGGTGTGGTATTGGTGTTGTATGGTGTGGTATGGTGTGGTATTGGTGTGGTATGGTGTGGTATTCATGTGGTATGGTGTGATATTGGTGTGGTATGGTGTGAGGTATGGTGTGGTATTAGTGTGATATGGGGTGGTATTGGTGTGGTATGGGGTGTGGTATAAGTGTGGTATGGTGTGGTATGGGGTGTGGTATAAGTGTGGTATGGTGTGGTATGGGGTGTGGTATGGTTTGGTATGAGTGTGGTATGGTGTGGTATGGGGTGTGGTATTGGTGTGGTATAGGTGTGGTATGGTGTGGTATGGTGTGGTATGGTGTGTGGTATGGTGTGGTATTAGTGTGGTATGGGGTGGTATTGGTGTGGTATGGGGTGTGGTATAAGTGTGGTATGGTGTGGTATGGGGTGTGGTATGGGGTGTGGTATAAGTGTGGTATGGTGTGGTATGGGGTGTGGTATTGGTGTGGTATAGGTGTGGTATGGTGTGGTATTGGTGTGGTATAGGTGTGGTATTGGTGTGGTATAGGTGTGGTATGGTGTGGTATGGTGTGTGGTATGGTGTGTTATTAGTGTGGTATGGGGTGGTATTGGGGTGGTATGGGGTGTGGTATAAGTGTGGTATGGTGTGGTATGGGGTGTGGTATAAGTGTGGTATAAGTGTGGTATAAGTGTGGTATGGTGTAGTATTAGTGTGGCATGGGATGGTATTGGGGTGGTATGGGGTGTGGTATAAGTGTGGTATGGCGTGGTATGGGGTGTGGTATAAGTGTGGTATAAGTGTGGTATGGTGTGGTATGGGGTGTGGTATAGGCGTGGTATGGTGTCGTATGTATGGTACGGTGTCGTATGGTGTCGTATGTTTGTTACGGTGTCGTATATGTGTGGTATTTGGTGGTAATTTTTCGGCCAAGTGACGTTTCGGCTATATGTCTTTTCGGCCAAGTGTCGTTTCGGCCACTTTGATTTCGGCCATTTGACGGGGGGCTACATGGGTTTGGGCCATGTGTCTTATAGGCCATGAGCCTGGAACCTGGGTGTTGTGAAAAGATTTGGATCCGGTTCTGTCAGAGGTGCTATTCCCAAAACGGAACTCACTTGCCTCAGGGAATTGATTCCCTCATGTGTTGTGAAAAGGGAATCTTTCATCTTTACATACATGACAACTCTATACATATTTCTATCGCTATACATTGTATATCACAGTGCTATGTGTACACTGTACACACACACCCTCCATAGTTACACATACCGATCATAGGGGTCACCCTAGTCGCTACCTTACGTGCAAGCTGCGTCCTACCTGTATGCTCAGACCAGCATAGGTTGTCTTCACATACACTAGTAACCATTTAGACTCTGTACAATAATATTATGCTGGAATAAATACAACTGCATTATCAACTTACTCAAGGTCTTGCCTTTAAGTCGTATCATTATTAGCACATCAAGATCTGTATCGGTTTCTTTCCCAATAAATGACTTAAAAAAGATATGACAGTGATATGGGAGTAGTCCAGAGTCGGGGTGTAATTCTCAAGTAGGAATCAATTCTCTGGGGATGTTGATTCTTAGGGAGGAGAAGAGCGGAGAATTAGAAGATCAAATAGCTACAGTGAGAATTCAAATCCAATTCTTTTCGCAACAGCCTCCTGCACTACTTCTGGACCAAGTTCCTCATGAAGCAGCTTTTGGAAACGCTAGAGAGAAGTGACCTACCAAATGTGATGACCTGCGTTTTTAACGTTTTGGAAACAGCCTCCAGGTTGCTCATTGAGGTAGCAACCATGCATCATAACTATAGATAGACACTTAAACGATTAATGATAAGTCTGGATCAACAAAATTTTTATTATGCGGGTTAGTACGTGTGTAAAGCTCAACTTTGCCAGCTGGAAATCGTCCATATTCTGAGAATACATTAGTTAATACACCTCCAACAGCTACCTCAGGAGTTTTTCGTTCGTTCTTATTCCTTGCAATGTTTTATGGAAATATCCAACTAGATGAAAACCTTTCACCTGATAGCATCTCATTGGGAAACACAAGTGCCTGTTTCCCACAATTTAAGGGGGTGGGGAGGTCAGACGTCTGTTAAATAGAAACTTTGACCTATAGGAGTATGTGGGGGTTTCCCCTGTCCCTTCCCGCATAATGTGCAATGCACACACAAAATCTCATTCTTCCCATCCCAGTGTATTTGACAAATATTGTGTTCATTCATAGTAATGATACACTTCCTCAGATACTATCACTCTCATTCTCTCCATCGACCTTTGGCCCTGATACACTGCTTAATTTGGCATACTAATGTATTGATGGAGTGCCGTCTGGTAGAAGTGATAGTACTGCATCGGTGCATCATGCGGCATTAAAAGGGTTAAAGGTGCGTGATATAATAAATTGGATCAATGGATGTCATGTTACACCGATTTTAATTTCAATCAAGCCTTAGTATCTCTCCACATATAACCTAGTCGTATTTGTAGTCATTCACGATCAGCCTCCAGCCCTATAACCCTTAAAGGGGCGCACGGTGCTTAATGATAATAATGTCCTAAATCGTCCTAGTGTATGGATGTAGGCATTTCAAGTAACATGCTACTGCTGTATCCATGCATTATCATGGATACACTTTTGAAGAGTTTGTATGATGCCCCACGGTCCTCCTGGGGACTGCTTTGGTGTATCATGACATCAGAGTTGCTTTGATGCAGTGTGTCATCCTTAAACATTAATGATATTTAAATTCAATCATCTCCTGCATAATGTTACTCCCACAGAATACTCAGGTGGAATACTATGCATAGGTATGGTTTCATTTGTCGACTTTAACCACACTGTTAGAGCTACCAGCTATCCTCGTACAACCGAACAGTGAACCACCATAATTGCATTGCAGTGAACCAGTGTATTTTTTTAATAAGAAACCCCTAGTGGCAGTATGGTAGAACAAGGAATCTGTGAAAATAACGACGGCATTTCTTTTACAATGCATGGTAATGGCACAGCCAGATGCCGTATTTCATTGCTTTTTAACTCTATGCTATACTTGAAATGGTATTTGGTTCCCTATTTTTACATTCTGCAACATTACTCTATCAACCTGACTATCCCGCAAGCAAAATGAAATTTGTGAAACCTATACTCCATTGAGGTACCTGCTGTGGATATAGATGATGGATACAGGAGGTTAATTCAAAAGGCTCTGCCATCGCTACCTATGCGATGTTAGTGTAGGCACATCTCATAACACATAATAAGACCTAGTCTTCCTACACTAATTTTTCTAGTGGTGTTAGGCCAGGTTTTGCTTTTTGAATTGTAATTGTTTTTTTATAGTGAATTTTCAGCATCTGGCACTGTTTTATGGTAGCTGAATTTCGTTCCCTTGCACAGCTTTATAACCAAGACTTGGTGCAAATGGGAAGGAACACTTGGTCTAAGTGCTCCTTCCCATTTGCACCTAGGCTAATGTGCAAATGAAGTATATCAGACCTCTGTAACATATGCTGCGGTGTAACAAAACAATGCTTCATTTAAACCCTATTTAAACCAGCTATTAATAGAAAGGTGTGAGTTTAGAGTGTCTTCAGTAGCCCATTCTGTGTTGTTCGACTTGATATAAGAAGAAGAGGCGTCAAAGCCTAGGCTAAATACAAGCAGCTTTTTTTTTTTGAGCGGGGGAGGTGGGCTACCCTACAAGTATAACAATGAGAAGCCACACTGTCAAAAAAAAAGGCCCACGTGTCACCAGGCATTAATATGTCTGGCCTACCAGCTATTACATGTAACAGGCAACCTCAGTCTTAGATCGGCAGTACTACATATAGTAGCAAGTATACTTGTAAACCCTATATAAAATCTGTCGATAGAGGCCTCGTGGACTGCGTGTATAATAGATGAAAACCTATCCTGGATTATTCAATATTAGTGGCTAAAAAGACATCGGCCGCAAATTTAGAATTATCAAATATTCTATATGTGCCTAATGTGGTATACTGCAAAGTCTGTTTTTTTTTCTATGGGAATTAGCAATCCTATAAGATTGTATGTACATGTTTTTGTTGGAAATACATGTTTTTTTTTGTTTTTTTTTTTAAATTTTGGATATCATGGATTCAGGAATAAATGGAAATAAAACATCATTACTAAATTCCATACTAGATGGCAAGTTATAGTTACTGTAACTGTTACATATGAGATTAAGGGAGTGATCATTTTTTAACAACGGGGGGGGGGAGCTGGTGGGTTGAGGGGGGGGTCAGAATTTTTCAACCCCTTGACCAGGGGGGGTCTGAATTTTTTTGCCCCCTGGGGGGGTCAAAATAATTTCACCTGTTTACAGCGAAAAAGCCAGGGTGTTACTATTGGTTAAAAGGGTGCGTTCGCACGCGATTTTTGCCACCCGAGGGGGGGGGTTGAAAAAATGTTGACCCGTTGCGAGGGGGGGTGGAATTTTTTTTCGCGCGTCCGCGCGCAAACCCACCAGCCCCCCCTGTTGTTAAAAAATGATCACTCCCTGGCCTATACGGAATTAGGCGATTGTTTTTGCCACATTTTCTATGATTAACTGCCTGTTAATTGTGGATGGACTCTTCGCCTAATTAATGGATGCAAAAGGTTATATCATACATTATTGCAGGCGGGGGGTTATATCAAAATTATGATTGATTCCTGGGGGGAGGCACTTTCAATTTAACGGCTACCATGTGCGTACATCGCCTTGTATTTGATACCCCTCATAGCGGGGCAAAATTTCACAAAAACACCCCCCTCCCTTTTTGGTGGGATACCCCCCCCCAAAACTGTAAGAAACTGTACCCCTTTTGGCAGGACAAACCCTCGATTTACAAAAGCTGACAAAAACTGTACCCCTTTTGGTGTTTTACCCCAAATTTAGGTTGGGATAAAAGTTTCTGAAAAATTGATTCATTTGTTGGACCCAAAAAACCTACACCCTTTTAGCGCAAAATGTCAAAAATGCACCTCTAATAATGGATCCGGGAGGACCTGCCCCAAAGCCCTCTATATTGTGTATGCACATGGTTATTATAGAGCATATAGGAAGTGGCCCCCGGGGATTGATTGGATCATCTTATGTGTGAGATGACCCTGTGTCACCAGGTTGCAATGTGTGTAATTGTCAACTTACTCCATTAGATGACCAAGTGTCCTCCATCATCTAATACATTAGGGTTACCCGAGATGTATGGGGTGCTCAGCTTAGTATCAACCACAGACTAGTTTCCCTATCTCTAGATAATTGACTGTACGTGTCACCATGTTGCAATTTGGATAATTATCCGAGTTTCTAGACTGTTCAAAGAATCATATTGAATCTCTTAGTTGTAGTCATATGCTTTCGCTATACGGGACTAGCACATTGCTAGTTCTAAGGAAATATGCTAGGTGGCTTATGTAGTCAGGGGCTAATCCATCATTTGGCCTCTTTGTGTAGTCTAGTTTAACAACCTGCCAATTAATTACTATCCATGAGATTTTTCTATAAATTATATGTATGGATTCTCCATATCAACAACTTTAAATAGATGCTCTAGAAATAGATTAACTATTTAAGAGAGTGAGTGAGTGAATAATAGATGTTTAACGCCATTTCGACAGCTAAGGTCATATTTATGGCAAGAAGGACATTACACAATTTCACAGAGGAATGTGTCGGTGCCCACGCATATGTGCACCACACACATCCGAGGGGATACGAAAGAGGAGATATAGACCCTTTTAAGTGGGCTAGGGAAGCCCAATGAAGGTCAGAGGATAAGAGAGGACAGAAAAGGGAGACCAGACCCCTTTTAAAAATGGGTTAGGGAGAGCCAAACTATTTAAGATTAAAAAGCAATAGATCATTGGAATTTCTGTTGGATACCACAGGTGAGCCAATCAGTCCATTGATTCCCTATCAGTGTCATCACCTTACATCACACCTCAAACAATGCAGGGGCACTGTAGGTGATTAAGATAAGGGGCAGGATGCAGCTTATCAGTCTTATCACTGACCATTGTTCTGGAGGTTGATAAGAAATTTACCCAGATTACTGTTTACTTGCCAACCAAGGCATATTTACCTTAGCTACTCCCTGACTGATCCTGATATACCTATTCCACAATGGTAGTGGAATACCTTTTTATTATCATTTCCGACTATCACCATAGTTTATTACCTAGCCATTTTCATATTCAGTTATGTACTGATTATTATTCTTATAGTTTTGAACTTTAAATTTCTTAAAAAGCAAAAGCCTCAAAAATATTTACTTCACATGTCCTCATCCTACGTAAAATTTGGACTGGGATTAAAGGGGTGCCATTGCAGTATTGTAGCAATACATACACTCACTATCCCATTTCCAAACGAATTTTGTCTTCATTCATGAATTGGCCTTTGATCATCCCATGTTATGGTCCTAAGCCAGTTACAATGCAGGTACAAAATAACTTTGTCCGAAACAGCATGGGAATAAAACAAGCATCAAAAACTGCATAGTTAGATACACTTTTGTGATCATTTCAATAAATAATAATAAGTGAGTGCTACATAATCTTGGATACAAGGATCCTCCAGTTTTCCTTCACACTTGTGACCAGTCAAGCAAAAACACCCCCTGCAGGGAAATTCATTATCAAAGTTCATCTCAAGATCTTTAAAATGAGACATCATTGGGTTAAATATTCCTGGTAGTTATGTTAGAACCCCTCCTTGAACATAGGTTGTTATTCATATCTGAAATCGATGATTAAGCTCTAGATTCATCATCAACCATAATAATGTCTAAAAACACAATGAATTAGCCTTTTTCATAAAAATGCATAATTATATGGTGATTTTTATCATAGGTTTTTAGAAGGAATTTTCCATTTCAGTCTTCAGTTTTGGGTTTTTGGTGAGTATCCCAAAAAATTGGCATAGAAATCTGCAAATTTGGATTATTGAAATGGTTGCCATTTGAAATGGTTGCCATGGCAACCAGGAACAGGCATATAGGCTGATTTCTCATGAAAAATGTTCATTTTACCATCCAAATATGGGTCATTTCTACCGAAAATGGTGCATTTTAAATGAAACCATTAAATTCTGCATCAAAAATGGTGGCCGAATGGGGAATTAAAAAGCCCCCGTGGAGGGGTGTTCTCCCTTGATGGGTCACACTTGGGTCGAGGATACTTCTTGCTTGGGTGGAGACTTTTGATTGGGCCTGGCCGAACTGGTGGCACTAATTTAGTTTTGTATTGGGGCATCATCAGATTTGGATATTCTCGAAGGTTGACATGATCGTGTCAACCTTCCTTAGAGTATATTCAAATTGCAAGGTTGGTATGATGCATCAATGTAATATAATACAGTATCATTGGACTTCAAAACGTTAAATTGTTTTGCTCTTATCTTTCAGAATAATACTGAGACAACGTTTACAGTATATTGCATGTGGCATGGGGATCGGCCGAACTTTTCGAAAGAATTCCCTGCTTTGTATAGCTGTGAAGAGCACCTTTACTGCAGTGGCGGATCCAGGATTTGGAAAAGGAGGGGGCGCGGCCCAAAAGGAGGGGCGCACCCCCTATTTTTGAGCAAATTTTAGGGTCCAAATTATGTAATTAAACTGTTAAGTACTGGGAAAAATGGGGGTGCGCACGCCCCCGTTCCCCACTCTGAATCCGCCACTGATTTTTACAAAATAATGCATGTGTACACATTAGATACACCAAAATGAAGAACGTATGAATTGTATATATATTACATTATCTAAAGTCTAAACTTATGACAATCACACTTACCTACTTAAATAAACAGAGGAACTGTTGATTCTACAGTTTGTAACGCCAACAGTGCTTTACCCGAACCTTCTAAGGATGTATCGATATGACTCAATTACCTATAAAAACGTGAACAGAATATATGTTAAATTGGAATCCTAAATCTAGGCATGGTGATAAGAAAGGAGCTAAAGTGAAGTCAGGGTTTTAAAATTCAATTACAATGTCCTAGAAATGAAATACAAAATTGATTTCATTGTCACTAAGACTAAAAAGTCAATGTAATCTACTTTAGATGGTTCAAAGTGAGAAAGTCTGTAAGCTTCATACCACCGGTGTATGAAATGTTCCCTGAAGCATGACCTCCCCATCTATGTCAATGTCAACATGGCCCCTTCCCACCATTCCCCTAGTACCTGGGAACCGGAGAACACAACGTTAAAGCACCTACCTCTCACTTCTACATCTATTTACACCACTCTGCAGGTTCAATCAAGATCTCGTGCAGACGTGAATCTGGCGAGAATTGGGTGAGGATGAAGAATGTCCCTGAATCAAGTTTTAGCAGACGACAAATGAAGCTGATTGTCTGAGCATGGATGAATGTCGTCTGCTTCTGAAGAGTGTGTGTATCCATAGTCATTCTATGTATACAGTTGGAATATTCAGACCTGGAAAGGTCTATACTATGTCTCCAGGCTATTGCATGTGATGAACCCTCGAGACTGGACTGGTTCCTGGGAACGCCACATGCATGCTGACATCAGGAACTACCTCTAAAAACAAAGCATACAGAAACCCTACCTCTACAGCATTGAGGACTTTACGCCCACGGGCGTGGCATACAATACTTTGTACGCCATGCCCCTTATATGCCCAATGCAGCAATAGTGCAGCAGGTCATCTTCCCATTTTCAGCTCTAAAATTTTTATTTTTGGGTGGATTTTCAAAATTAAACAAGAAAATGTGGCAAGGGCCACGGATAGGAGTTGCCACTCTGCGGCGGACGTGTGACATCATGGCTGACGTATGACATCACAAATTGCGTCACAAGGTGACCGTGACGTCACTGACAAACCAAAAACATAATGGAGTTGCTACAGACGCTGCACTCCCGCCGCTACGCGGCAAGCAACTCCAAAAAATGATGATGTCATTTACCAATAAGATCTAGCAGCAGGTTGCACTCTCGGCTGCATACAAAGCTTACTTCAATAGCTACGCAACATTGCTGAGGCGCTATGCGCCAGGCAACTCCTAAAAAAAAAGAAACCGATCATAAGATGATAAGGAATGTGATGCAACAAAGAGTGCTACGTTATTTTGAGTTGATTATGAAATTACGAGCCTTGATCGTCACTCAATCCGACAAATTGTAATTCTGGCACTCAATCTACAGTTTTTTGGGTGTAGGTCTTTGAAAATTGCTTGCTATGTTCTTAATAGAGGTAGAATAAAACAAAAACGCAACTTGTGGGGCATACAGAGGCTGTATGCCCATTCGTGGGTTGCTCCTGCTGGCCCTGTGGGCACCCTGGTCAGCAGAGGCAACCCACTAACATTTTGTGTTTTTGGTTAGTATCTTACTGCCAGTTGTAGCATCCTAAATGGGCACATAAGTGTATATGATTTCATACTCAACAGAATTTTAAACACCTCTTATCAAAACAACAAGATATCAATACAAGGATTGAAACTATTCAGACATAGAGAGAACTAAACTCGCGGGTGTACAAGGTGGCCAATCCACCCCGAGGGGTGGGGTCAGCCATCTTGTACACCAGGGAGTTTAGTTCTGTATTCATTTCAAGTTAAATTGATATCAAAGTGCGTAAATTCACTGGATTTAGCATCTAAAAAGGTCACATGAACAGCAGTGTGGATCGAGACATGTTATGCCCCTGGGGGTGTGGCGTACAGCCCTTCAATGTTAAGTCTATGGGAAGAAGTTATTTACATGAAATAAACAGGGTTATCTTGAATACTGGTCTGACCAATTCTCGTGAATCTTTATCTATATCCTTCGGGAGTGTCAACTCTGTAGGGTCGATAGCATGGTGCATGATACATGAATTCCCTGTGTGACACTTAAAGGGGGTCAGAAACAAACTATACACAATGCCCTAGTTGTGGTGTCACTGACCTACCTGGCAGTAATACAGGTAGGTAACAATCAAACCTGCCTGTCACCTGATTTACCCCAGTAGGAGGGAGGAGAGAAGAGGCGGGGGGGGGGGGGGAGGCATCATGTTCTCTTTGATATACTCTTTGTTAAAGGGGAGAGAAAAGGGGGAGCAATAATGTTTGACTCTTGACGATTTGATTGAAAAGAGAGCCCAAATCCTTGCTAAATGCATGATTGCAATTCTTTGTACCATACAGCATTTTTTTCAATAGTAGGCACACTCAATCATATCTATCATAAACCCTTGTGGCTTATAGACCAGCTTATAGCATTGCCCTAATCTCAGGGTGAAGCTAATACGCAGGGTTTTGACGCTATAGAAGAATGCTAAAATTGAAAACTGTCAGGAACTGGGTGCTGCTTATAGTTCACTCCAAAATGTGAGTGTGGGTTTTGCACAGGACTTTACAGTACACCGTTAAAATAACTATTGAATCTACCAGGGATCCTCGTAAAACTGAAAAGTGGACCATCGTAATTGATAAGCATTGCACCAGTGTAGTTTTTACAAGAAGCCCCAGGTGGCAGTACAGTGGTACACAAATGTACAAGGAAACTCTGTGGAAATATATACCCAGCAAATTGTCATCATCTGTCACCATGATTGGTCATCAATGGGGACTCCTTTTTGAGTGATAACTCATTCCGTCATCTTTCGCCACTATGTGTTAGACTCACATGGCATAGCAATTGCTATTCCTGGTGATCTTGTGCTATAATGACGTCGTGTTCCATCTAGCGACATGTGTGAGCCACTTCACACAGGTTGACGAGGACTCATGACAATTTGCTGGGTAATGACGGATCTCTGTCAACTTTGGTACAAGGAATCTGCCGTTTTTTACAACGTTATTTTACAGTGTTGGCTGATGATGACTGCACTGCTCAATGCAGTGATCATATGATGTATCATCATTTGATGTTGCACCTACCGCTTGTCCTGGGCATGACAACACTGAGAACAATGGGTGTATAGTATCAGGCTAATTAACTGTGGGCCCTATGGGCAGTCTTCCATATGGCTATGAGTCACTCATTGATAGGATGTATACCAGTAAGCAGAATTACATTGACAACAATAGTTACACTATGCTTACTGCCCAATTGGCATGAAGTAACATAATTATATGTTATGCCCCCTTTTTCTACATAATATGTCCTGGTATCTAGTGTAACCATCAATTCTATTCTTTGTTTGTCTGTTCTTTCTATGGTTGGTTTGTTATTTTATTTTTTTCCCATTCCTCCTTCATTTCTGAGTAAACTTGAGACTTGAGTCATGTTGAGTGATATATGTGTGAGAACCTACCAATTTCAAAGATCCTGCTTCCTGTTTTCTGCTCTTCTACTGCAAATCTAACATTAGGAAAAAATGAAATATTCCCCAAAGACAACGCTGCACCATATTCTAAATACGTCATAGGTCCTTTCCATTCTGGCTCGCTCCCTCAAAAATAGTCCATAGAAATATACATTTTGGATATGATGTAAATCATACATGACAGGAATTCAGTGCATGTGAATGCTCATGCCCCAAGAAATCAAAGCATTTCATACTGTAATTCTATACTATGGCACACACTATCCAAATGATATTAAGAGAGTAATGAATGGGCTATCGTCAGCCACGAGTTACGATATCCTACGATACACTGAATGAGGTGCCCGATAGCCCATTCAATACTGTTTTTATTACACGATTAATCAATAAAAAATCAATAAATAATCAATAGAATATCAATAAATTCAAGTTGAAAAATCATTCCCCTCCACTGCGACTCAAAGCCTGCCATAGTGTTTGTTGGTTTGGTTTGGATGCAAAAAAAAAGATTTGCCCGGACCGGGACTCGTCCAATAGGCATACCCACCTACCTGGAGAAGCTGAGCGCAATGCGCTAACCACTAGACCACTGGGCCGCACACCTCGGTGCCCGGCTTGGCTTGAAATGGTTTGAACGTGTCCCGCAGTCGTCGCCGTTATGCGAGCAGTAGCGACAAAGCTGGGGGGTCACAACCCAGACTGCCGGGGATTTTCACACTTTAAATGTATAGCAGTTATATGTGAGTGACCTCCCCAGGCTTTGTATCATATCAAGACCTGGTTCTAGCCAACCACTTCTCGTCAGTCCCTGTGGCGCAATGCATAGGGAGTTGGATTTGGGATCTGAGACTGCAGGTTCGACAACTACCCTAGTCATGATGGGTTTTAACATGTGACATGTGACATGTAAGGAGTGCTGATATCCATGGATATCAGCACTCCTATGAGTGCCGATATCCATGGATATCAGCACTTCTAGGACCAGCAATATTGACAGGTATCAGAACCGGAATATCCAGAAAAAGCACCCAAAATCACAGAGGTCGTGAAATAAATATATATATATGGCTCATTCCAAGATTTACTGGACATGGGGGCCTGGGTCTAGAATTAACGAACTCAGTGTTTCTTAATAAAAAGTTTCATTCAAGGATCAAACTCCTAACGTGTCAGTTTTTATCACAGATGCCGTAAAACCTTCTAAAAACATGAGGTGTGAGTGAACAAAAACAGTCGCAGCATGATTATAACTACTGAATATAGGTCTAGCTGCACCAAATTCTGTGTACAAACTGGTACAATATATATCCTTATGTATACCAAAAAGTTAGAGTAAGAGTTGGAAACTCTTGAAATTACGTGTCAGCGAAAATTTTGGAAATGCTGAATAATTCACTCACGCCTCAAGTCTCATCAATCTTTACGAGAATGACCACAGCTCAGCAATACACCATCATATACCATTAAATACACTCAGAAAATATGTTAAGAGGTTGTACTACCTATCTAGAGTCATTTAAACATATATAAGGACCATCTTCAGTGTCCACCATGACTTTGAAGATATAAATTCACAAAATTTCTACACTTCTCAGAAACATGCGCTTGACATGCGGTACAGAGTAATATCTTAACATACACCAAATACTCTTTTTTGATAACTCACATATGTCTATTATGGAATAGAAATGATAGGAACATCACACAAGATGATAGGTTGGCCTATTAACACTTTAACTTTAACCATCCAAAAGAAAAATGAAAATGGACATGGTTCAGTCATGCCTCACATTTCATCAATCTATACGAGAAGGGCCATACCTCAGCTGTACATCATCATATACCAATGGGGTCACACACACAATGAGAAATGAGGTTGTACTACCTATCTAGAGTCATTTATACACACATAAGGCCAATCTTCAGTGTCCACCATGACTTTGAAAACATAAATTCGCAAAATTTCTACACTTCTCGCATATCCGCGCTTGACATGCGGTACAGAATGATATCTTAACATACACCAAATAATCTTTTTTAATAACTCACATGTTCCTATATATACTTAAAAATGATGGTCAATAACCCCCCCCCCCCCAAAAAAAAAAAAAAAAAAATCACAACTAACTAGGATATTATGGAAATTTTTAGTGACCGCATATATATCAGAAATATAGAATTTCAACCACCATAAAAACTCTTTCAAAATAAATCATCCAAAATCTAACCATTGACAATTGTGTGAGTTAGGGGTACCATAGGGGCATATCATGGTGAAATATTATAGAGCTGTGTGCATCGGATGTGACATTCCTGTCCAAAATACAGAAGGCGTGAGTGAATTTAAGAAATATAGTATTAGACTAGTGTGGGCTTTGTGAAAAGGTGAACTCACCTGGTTAATATAATAGAGGTAGGACATATCTATAACATACCAAACACAAAAAGTTTCGCTCAAACCTACATGATGACCAGTGGGTGGCCTTCTTGTCTTGTCTTGCGTCTTTTCCCCTGCAATCACCAGAGTTCTATTAATAGATTGCATTTGAAGTTACCTGTACGGCTGTCTACACTGTCATGTTCAATTCATAACAGCTTAACTGGCTGTGCTGAATGGCCCCTTGCATGAAGCACGTGTCTGCTACTGCCACCTATCGGTGTCTATCAGAAGCAGTCTTTGGTACATTTACTAGAAGGACACCATATTCAGACATCTTCAAATCGTAATGAGATCACTCAGTTAAATGCCATTACAGCCCTGCATCTAGTGGTTGCTAATAATTGCACTGGTACGACTGCCTTAACAGACCCTATATAATTACTGCCTTAAGTGCTGATTGTACAGAGTAGGTGTAGTGTGTTACCTATTATCACCCACTCAGTTATTGAGGGTTTCAAGTCATACTGGTTGTGGCTAGTCATACCATCTTCATAAATGCCCTACAGATAACATGATAAGACGATCGTAATCAATCAGTGGAGTAGGACTGAAAGGATTTCTTCATCGCTAATAAATCACAAGACAAGTACAATATTTAGTCAGATAGATGACTTGCTTGTTGCTAGCAATGCACCGACTGGATGCTGTGAATAGAGTTTGGAGTACAGGTCTCAGAAAGAACCCTATATTGGATCTGTTCTCATTGTCTTTTCTGGACAAAAACCCTAGCTGAAAAGATTGACAGATTAGAACCATTCTCGGGCACATGTGAATTATCGCTCCTTTATCAGGGTATGCACCTTTCTAAACTGCTGATAAGAGTTGAAATATATATATATATATATATATATATATATATATTAACATAAGCCAAATACAGAGATTTATTCATTTTACTCCAAACCTTTTTCTTTTGTTAGCGTCTTGTTTTCCAACTTGGATTTGTCTAATGTAATAAACCACAAGGACACATTCAGTTTGGAGCGATTCTTATGAACATCTCCATGAGTCGTCAGAATGACAATATTGACAGTACAGAGTTGTCATATGGACGACTCAGGTCGTCAGGATGATGACCTAAAGTCGTCATTTTGACTACCTAAAGTTGTAGTTTAGGGATCGTCAACTTGAGGACTTAAAGTGGTCACTGCTGACTAGTTTCGGATCTTCCATGTTTTCAGTGTAGTGTTCTATGGTGGAAATGGCATTGCATTGGAGGCATGGCAACCAAATCCTGCCAATTAGATGGGTTTATCGACACTATTTACCTCAATGCTATCTGTTCCCACCAAAAAAGGGAGAGAGCAGCTAAAAGAGAAAATACCTTTTCCACCTCAAATGAATAGCAACTGAAAAGCGGTAAAGGATTATTTGATACAGAGCAGGACTTTCCAACCATAGTGATATTGCTTTAGGACTAAGGCACAACAAAACCATGTTAGCTTTAGAAATTTGTCTGCTTTTCTTTTTCAGTTCTTGTTTGCCTATTTGCTGCACCCTACAGGTTGAAGGCTATACTGTCAGGACACTTTTACAGAGTGGAGAGGTGTATGATTTATATGCCTTCCCTATATGTCAAAAACTGGAGAAACTCTACCTGGGACCTGATGTGGGCCATGTTAGATAAGTACCCTGCAGTACCTTTTATTTAACTTGGCATGAACCACTAAAATACAAAGCCCTAGCACTTCTAACAGACAAATCGGAGGCCCAGCATGGATGTCAAGAACAGTATATTGCAAATACATTGCAACAATAAAAAGATCTCAAATCTGAATTATCTGATATTGCAGTACAAATACTTTGATAAAACTTTGCATTTTAGGATAACGAGACCTTGTTGCCTTGAGGCACCCAACAGTCTATTGACTTATCACAGCAAAAGTTACTTTTAGACAAGTTTGAACATCAAGGTCTAAGTCACATGTGTTAAGGATAATATCCACCAGCTAATGGACACTATTCTTGGCAATGGCCAGAGAAGCTACAAAGAGCGTCTATTCCTTTTAGATGCTGAAAGAACATTGCCCTGAAAGTTAATTCTGTCTAAATAGCTCATTTTTCTTCTTGTTTTTTTTTCCTCAGAGCCCATCTTAAGTG
This sequence comes from Acholoe squamosa, assembly GCA_949317995.1. Classification (NCBI taxonomy): domain Eukaryota; kingdom Metazoa; phylum Annelida; class Polychaeta; order Phyllodocida; family Polynoidae; genus Acholoe; species Acholoe squamosa. Next base: position 22,593,819 of record OX439052.1, read on the forward strand.
TCTGAGTCCATATAACAACTAAGTTTCTCAATTCAGTTATTTTTAGACATGTTCTTCCGACTAAACTTTTTAAGTTACTCTGCTGACATACTTCTTCTGAAACGTTGGTCTATTTTAGTGTTATTTCAATTTTTTTAATGACAAATTTAACTTTATTGGTCACTAATAGTCAGATACCATGATATCCACAAGATCTAGACGATGTTACAGGCACATGGGCATTTAGAACTGGTATATCACAAGCACATAATGGTGTTGGAAGTTTAACACTGCAGTACCGTATCTCACACCCGTATGAGAGAACCTTCCCTCGTATCTCATTGTCGGTTATGGAGTCCTAAATGACCATATAACTAGCCTATATATTGTTGTTCATGATGACAATAAAATGAAACTTGTGAGTAAGGTATACATGGATAAATGCAAAGGTTCAATTGTTTTGGTCTGACTGAGGTCAATTCTCGTGAACCTTTGCCTATATCAAATTCCATCCTGTGGATGCATCCTTTTGTACTATTTCATATAATCATATATATCATGAATCGAAGCTAGCAAATCATTCTCTCATCATTCTCAAATCATTCTCAAGTAATGACTGAAATAATAACCAAGCCAACAGCGTCCATTGAGGCCAATATCAACCCACACGTTGTGCAGAATCCCACTGTCCCGGCAACATGACCATTAGCCCAGGACATTAGCGACGTCATGGAGCAACAGCCACTCCTCTCCTCTACACAAATCCCATCCCAACCACAATTCCAATCCACCCACTTCTCCGTAACAACAAATGAGAAGCCTCCATTCCCCCCTCGTGACTACCAGGTCTGCATTGACACCGGATGAGGCAGGGCGGACAGGAAGCTGGCCGAACGCACTCAGTGCGCAGTTGTGAGAGGTCGCGCATGCGCGGTGGGAGTGCTGGAGAGGGAGCAGTTGTCACCCTGGTTACAAGTGCTCAGCAGAGCAGCTCACAGAGGGTAGAGAGGAGAGGAGAACCCAACCAAGTGAAGTGAGAAGATAAAAGAGACAAGCCAACTAAATAGACAGAGAAAATAGCAGAGCAGCTCACAGAGGGCAGAGAGGAGAGGAGAAACCAACCAAGTGAAGTGAGAAGATAAAAGAGACAAGCCAACTAAATAGACAGAAAAAAATTTCGAATAAGAGAGAGAAAGACTGAGAGAGGGAGGGTGATGGAGAATGGAAGATAGAGAAAGACAGACAGACAGAGAAGTAGACAGTTATAAAGTGAGAGAGTGTGCATTCCAAGAGAGAAGAGACATAAAAGAGATATAGCCAATTAGAAATAGAAAAAGGGTTAAACGACAGGGACACACATGGATCCTGGATGTCAAAGTACTATAGTGGACACAGTATCAGAGTAAAGTAGGGAAAAAGGACACCCAAATAGATAGTCCTGGAGGGAGATCCAGGAACAGGACATTAACTGGCATAGACAGCAGTAGCCTCACGCACAGGGGCTTCTGGGAGATTACAGACTCCCTACCAACTACATCCGGTAGATATGGAGCTTTCATAGATGAGCAGAGAATTGTGGGTAGGTTAAACCTCTACCTTTACTACTTTATTCTCTATTACCTTATGTATCTTTTATGATCCTTAGGGAGTGGTCATTTTTTAACAACAGGGGGGGGGGTTGGTGGGTTTGGGTGGTACAAGAAATTTCAGATCCCTCTAAGGGGGGGGGGACCGGAAAAATTTTCCCCGCGCGCTCGCGGAATTTCACCAACCCCCCTGTTGTTAAAAAATTACCACTCCCTTACCATTTTTTGTGCTGTTTTCTGATATAAAGCCTATTGCTTAAATTCAATGTTTAATGTGATATGTATACCATACTTGTAGGCATCACAGTTTTCCAATATTCAAATCTCACCTTATGGTTACATAAAAAAATGCAACCTTCAAGTTTCACTTGGATAATCAATTTATAGTTGCACAGGGCTTAACCACCAAGGTCCCAAATTAGTTTTAATTGCTGACCATTGGTAGACGAGGGCACCTGTAGTGAGGCCCACCCAGGTAGCAAAACAGGTGTGGCCCCAGTCTGGCTTACAGCGGGTGACCAATGTGGGCCAAACAGGGCTGGCCAATGGGCACCCAATGGTTTTTGTCCTCAGCAAAGTGTCTGGGCCACACTGGGCAAACCAATATGGGCATAGATCAGTTTCAAGGTGGGCTAATGAATTTGGGCTCAGATTGAGTTCAACATGGGTTTCTGGTGTGACCAAAACTGGGCTGACCAGTTTTGGCCATATTTTTAAATGAAAATTCAGAAGAATTTAATCATTCAATTGTTTGAATATGACCCTCCCCCCCCCCCTTTACCATGTATCCCAATACCCAGTGATCCTTATACCACATTCACTGCAATAGGAATGGTGTAGTCACTCTAGGATGACCTTAATTTGTACATTTTAAAGGGAATATCTAAGGATTTCCAAACTACAATAAAGTCTAAACAGTGTTACTTAATGTCCTGTTTAGTAGTACATTTGAGTTGTTCTATATTAGAAAGAATCAATTCTGTATATGGAACAAAAATCTGTATGTGACATACCAGGCCATCTGGTGTCAAATCACAAAAGCCAAAGGTGAGTTTGCTCTATCCAAACCCACTCTCAGTCCAGTTTGGGTAACTTGTCTTGAAACTGATATTCACCCATTTTGAGATGCCCATTTCCAAACCCAAACTGAAAACCCACCATCTGCCCAAACTAAGCCAATGTTCTGAATTCTGCCCACTTTGGCCCCAGCTGGGCTTGCTACAAGGGCATAAGGAAACTTCAGAAATTGGAGAAAGCCCCATGAAAGAAGAACTACAGATTCACTTTCTCATATAGAAACATTATACCAAGTTAGACTCGTCTTACAGATTATTTTGCAGTTGTTGTATGTCTTATCTTTGGGAGTAATCAAACTGATAGTGAGGCATTATTCATAACATTGTTTCAAATGATATGACGGCATGACCACTTTGATATATTCCCCTTTTTCTAGAGTGAAGTTAAGTTCATGGGCCTCCCCTCTGGAAACTTAAAGAGTTTCCTTTAGTAGTCTAGATATACAAAGTAAGAATTTAAGAAAATGTACAGAATGAATTCAAATAATTGAATGTGATAAAAGAGATATTTTCTGTTTTTAGAGTATTGGATACTTTCAACCCATTTGTCTGGCCCATAGACTTGTTATGTAAAGAGAAATCTATTGTACACCTTACAGAATAGTTGTGAGTGAAGATTGTGGTGTCTATGAGTTGTTGTTTACTATGTCTTTTAACCCTTAGAGCTTCTAATGTTTTGAAGGGAATGGTTAAAATGTACATCGGGGCACTAATACAATGTTATAATCTAGCAATGATAGACTGTTTTATTTCCCCATGGCCCCAAACCTTATTGCATTATATGTAAACTCCCGTTACATTGAATATCAACATCATTATCCAATCTAATCGAATCCTGTATGAATGAAAGCAACATTTATGTGGGTTTTGCCAACATAGTAATTGGTACCATACAAATGTATTTTCCGTAATAGCATATGGCCCAGATATGTCACTAGAGTTGACATATTGAGTAGATGTAATTCTCTAGTCCTGAACCTGATTGTTATTTGGACGGTCGGTGGGTATCAAACTCATAGGGAAGGTCACTGCAGCTGGCAGGTGAAACAGATCAATGATTCTGGACGAAATAAAATGTTGATATAAACTTATGGTGTAGATTGAAGATTTGGTATAAACATAAAGTGTAGACATCCACTTTTACAAACAACCTGCACACAACCTTAAGAAGAGTGATGACGCCATGGAGTAATGACAAAACATCATTGGAATAAATATCAGGTACCTATTGTTTCCCACCTTGCCCAAGGTGATTTTGCAATCCGATAAAGATTATAACAAAGTATTTTGACAATCAGATACATTTCCTTGCGTTGTTAGCAGTTTTAGTGTAGGGGGAGGTAGCTTTCTTTTTTACCTCTTCCGGCTGACCTTTTTAGGCTTGACCTTTTTCGGGTTGGTTAAAGGGGGGGGGGTGTTCTGTCCAAAGTCATAACCTGATGGAAAATTTTAAATATCCAACATGATGACTGATTCAAACTTTTCCTCCTTTGTCTTCTTTATAGCTAGATTGAAAAGTCCATAGAGCAATCTAAGCTTTAAGTGCTAAAGCACGCTCACTGTATAACGTATGACCTATATGATAGTAGGTCCAGGGTGCTTTTTTGGAGTGCAGAGGGTTGGTCCACCGGCTTTTATTTAATTTACACCAACCCCGCTTATCAGGACCAATGATTATAGTGAATTTGCCACCCCTTACTCACAGAAATGTAAATGGTTGAGTAAACTGTCACTGCAATCACTTTTGAAGTCAATAATATACATCCTTATAGGGTAGTGTGGTCATCATTCTGGTATGGAAAAAAGAATGAATTACTGTAAAACCCTGTGTATAAGGTAGACTGTTGGTGTAGATTATAGAATCTGCTTAAACTCATAGTGCAGCTTATATGAGGGGTTTTACATACATAAACCTTTAGTAAGAAATGATGACCATTTCACACCTGGCTGCAGCACGGTACTTACTGAAACAACTACGAACATGCCTGCAAGGTATATTTTACATTATACCACTATTCTGGCACTTCCGGTGGTTTTACATGCAGTTCAGCTGTGCATTATTCTGCATATCCCACACATGTGCATTTTTGAAATTTTTGGTATATACTTTTTCGGGGTCAAGTTGGCGAGCATACAAATTCAGTCTCGCCATTGTTTCAAATGTGAAAAATCGTCCCAACTCGTAGGAGAATTGAACCCCGGCCGCAGTGCTGGTTGGCGAGGACGTTACCCATAGTGCCACACTGAACGATGATGAAAACTCAATGCGAAAATAAATAAGTTCTAACCTGAGGTCCTAGTCTTATGTTTGCACTCAGTTTTCATCTTGATTGCAACCTTGACATGTTATAATATTGAAATCCCAAGAAGTGTTCGATCCATAGAAGAGGAATGCATGCAAATTTTCTCCATTTTCTTCAATATAAAAAAGAATCCAATGATTTTTCCATCGTACGTGAGTCGTGGCTCGGTTCGCTCTGTGCGAAGCCATTGTTTTTGTTCCTTGCTGGGACAGGTACCGGCGTGTTCACACTCACTTTTCGCATGGAATCCAACCATGACAAGTCTTCAAATTAAAACATACACATCCTTAGACATTCTAGATGATCCCTCCATACGTATTATGTCCAATACATTCAAAATAAAGGAGAATCCATTGATTTTCCAAACCGGTCTGAAATTTTCGGCATCTTCTTTGCACGATGAGCAGATGACCTATATCTACATCCGGGCCACTGACACACTTTTGCCGGACAAGGAGGCGTGTGGGAATGGCCCGACTGCGACTCGCTTACGATGGAAAAATCAATGGATTCTCCTTTATTTTGAATATATTGGACATAATACGTATGGAGGGATCATCTAGAATGTCTAAGGATATGTATGTTTTAATTTGAAGACTTGTCATGGTTGGATTTGATACGAAAAGTGTGTGTGAACACGGCGGTACCTCTCCCGGCAAGGAACAAAAACAATGGCTTCGCGCAGAGCGGACCCGGGCCGTATCGCTTGCTTTTACAAAATGTCTTCTCATGGCTATATTCTGTGGATATCAGGTAAGAAATTAATACAAAATGGAGGAAATCGTGGTATAAACCTATTAGGTCATGGATATTGGAGCCCTAGGGCCTTACATGCTGGATATACCCGAGCCGCGTAGCTTAATTATGTTATGGCATATACAAGTACTTTTTAGTAAGTCTCTAGTCCAGCATAACCTATTGGAGGATGGGGTTTTGAGAAAGCTGGTTATACAAATACAATAATGTATTCTATTGTTAGAAGAAATAGGGTTATTGTCCAACCCTCTGGGTGTATGTCAGCAATGAGAGGGACTGGGTGTCCCAGTCTCCTACTATAACTAATAGAAAGTTGTCTCGCGTGCACAAGCAAACCATCATGAATGAGTAACAACCACTCAGCCAATACCAGCACTAGTAGCTGCTATCACCAGCCGTTCCTAGAAGTAGAAAAGAAATAAAAGAGCAGTATAGATAAAGACCTGGCAGATGTAGGAGCAGTAAAACCTGTCCTAATAGTGATAACAGCCTCCCCTCCACCCCAGAATCAGCCTGTAGTAGCCTCAAGAAGCTGATAACAACAGGTTGTGAATAACCCTGGGTAATCTGCTTATGTTGCAGCCCCTATGGGGATCCATAACGGCCACAGGACCCATAGGGACTACTGAAAGGTGTATATCAACACACCCAGACATTGCCAAGGAGGGTTAGACATTAACATCATGCCTTATGGTCTCAATTTCATTCATATGATGCCATCCTGTAGGGCCAAACTGATGCATGGACACACTTTGTAGCAGTAGCAAGTTACCCATTAGTGTTAAATTGATGTATCATCACGTTACCACAAAACACGAAAAAATGAACTAGAAAAAGATTTAGCAAAGCCCGATCGGAATAATTGAGAAAATTCATTAACCCCTTTGCCTTAATTATATTGACTGTAGGCAAACACGGGTGCAATAATAGAAACCATTAAAAGGAGTGAGTAGTAGATGTTTAATGCCATTTCGACAGCTAAGGTCATATTCATGGCGAGAACTATATTACGCAATTTCACAGAGGAATGTCTTGGTGCCTGCACATGTGCACCACACACATCCGAGGGTATAGGAAAGAGGAGATATAGACCCATTTAAGTGGGCTAGGAAAGCCCGCAAACCATTAGAATGATTAGATACAAATTCCTCATCCTAGACCTAGTGAGGAGTTTCTTTAATCTTGCTACAGACATCATGATAGTTTGATGGGAAATTGGTCTTGAAGTGGGTTAATTTGTAGTGCATCACTGTAACATGACAGGTATATACTATACAGGGCTTCAGCCATGCACCACGCCAACAATCAGTGGGTGACACATACTCCGAATCCTGGCAGTGATGGGAGTATACTCTGTATCACCACTGTATTGGAGTATACTCTGTATCACCACTGTATTGGAGTATACTCTGTATCACCACGGTATTGGAGTATACTCTGTATCACCACTGTATTGGAGTATACTCTGTATCACCACTGTATTGGAGTATACTCTGTATCACCACTGTATTGGAGTATACTCTGTATCACCACGGTATTGGAGTATACTCTGTATCACCACTGTATTGGAGTATACTCTGTATCACCACGGTATTGGAGTATACTCTGTATCACCACTGTATTGGAGTATACTCTGTATCACCACTGTATTGGAGTATACTCTGTATCACCACTGTATTGGAGTATACTCTGTATCACCACTGTATTGGAGTATACTCTGTATCACCACTGTATTGGAGTATACTCTGCATCACCACTGTATTGGTACACCATGGAGATCGGCACAAAATGCGAAGGTATCATGCAGCCCTTGAAGGCATAAACGAGAGATATGTTTGATGGAGGGTCCACTAGAGTCCTCATAATGTCACTTACCGCGTTGAAAATTGCTTCCCCATGCACTGTATAAAACTACTGTTTTCCTTTTTTTTGGTTCTCTTTTCATTAATAATTGTGCCCTGTGTATAAGGCCCACCCCGAGTCTAAGGCACACCCTGAGTTGAATGAAATTACATAGGGGGCACCAGGTGCTTGATATGGGGAAGATTATCATTAATCTAATTTCAAGTTTACCCTGCCTACCCTGAGTTCACGGACATCCTAAGCCTTAGATTCGCTTATAAGCTATAGGTTATACATGACACACTGGAGTTTTTTTTTATCTCTTTTCTTGCTGTCATTCAGTATACCAATGAACACTTAGTATCACTGTTGTCAGTTGCTGGTCGTGAAATCAGCGAAATTTAGTTTTAATGGAAGCGCCTTCTTCTCGGAATAAATTGCTGCTGGGAAAGTACCCAAAGCCATCCTTGTTTGCCCATGGGGACCATTGTCTCTATTCATATTTACCTGTTTGTCTTGAGTTCAGTTACAGTAATTAAACTGGAAACGACAAAAAGACAACCGGAAATAACTAAACCGGAAATGCACAACAGTGCATCGGAAATGGCTGGTAATGACTTCTAGATAGGATAAGACTTGATGATGTTTGGGGAAAATGTAAATGGTTTCCTTCGTGGATTTTACAAACGTGGGCGGGGAGTGGAATGGTGTGATTCTAAAACCCTCAAACATATATCTTTTTCAGATTTACATATTTCAGGGGTCTCAAACTGTGTCCATCATTGATAAATAATGGAATATTGCAAGAAGTTGACCTATTCGTGTAAAATCCCATTATGTGCCAAGGAGGTAGCTTGCAACCTGCGCTATAAGCTTTCATCGGTAAATGTGAAAATTACAGATATCATCTTTATTCGTTAAGATCTCTCTTTTTCAATTCATGGAAAACCTCCCTCCCCAATGACAAAAATAGCTGAATAAACATCTCATTCATATATAGAAAGGATATTTCCCGTGCACATCTATCATCACAAAACACTACTTGAATTGAGAGTAATTAATGTAATTATACATGTAGAAAGTATCACACTTTAATATAAACAGGCTGTTGTTTCCACAAATATAACAGCTAATTCCAGATCATTAGTTTCAGTTGACTGATCTCATTCAAATTCTCCTGATCAATCAACTGACCATGCACCGACGGTTAAACCTTTACGGGATGTATATTACATGTGCATCATACCATGTCTCATCATGATGCATGATTGCAGTCCCAGTGGGATACATGCCAGTGCTGCATCCATGCATCATGGAGTGCTGGTGCATCAAGTGGTGTCTGTGAACCCTGTGAACACTGTAATAGTGCATGATGATGATAAAAGAACACTAAGAGCCACCATGCAGTCTTAGAGGGTTCGTTAATGCATCACTTTGTAGACTTATTAGTTCTGCCTGACCTACCAATATTTCAAACAGGTTCTTCTTATTAACCCCCCCCCCCCACACACACACACTTTCTCTTCCACATGCTCTTCCTCTTATAGTGATCATTCATTTTCCCACTATGTTCTGTTTATCACCATTCATCCCCCGTTTTCTTATACAAATTCATGATTTGTATTTTAGACTACTCTATTTTGGTTTTTACACTTCATTTTTTTTTCACTGTTCATCATCATCACGCCGACTGGAGCAATACCATTTGTTGTTTCAACCAGTTTGCATAAAAATGGATATATTTATCAGATATATAATTATTTCCAAACTATTTTTTTTTCGTAAAAATATGACCCTGCTTGTTGTAATGTTGTAATACACCCATAACTCACAACAACCGAGAGGGCACCCACGTTTTTTAACGTTCTTTTCAACCAATTTTCAACCAAATAACCAATAGGGAAACCAATAAAAACGTTTTTTAACATAAAAAAAAACAACGTTTTTATGCCAAGTGGGCAGCCATGACAAACGGCAAGGTGGAAGAGCATGGCACTATGTCAAATCAAGATGTCATTCTTGAAATAACAGACACTTTAAGCGGTACCACGTGGGGTGAAGTCACCTTTAGTCTTTCACACTGAATTTCATCAAGAATAGTATAGGTTCCCTAGGATATGTTACTCCATAGAGTCCTATAGTGCAAGCCACCCCCCTCTACCCCCCCCCCCTTAAAAGTAGGCTACCTTTTGTGTTCAGTACTGAGTCCTATGTAAGATAAGGGGGTTTATGGAGATGTCAGGAATCTTTATCAGAGTGATATCAAATGGAAACAAGGGGCCACCTATACCAAAAACTCCTGCTGAATCCAAAATTTGTGGTATTGATTCTCAAAATTTGGCCAAAGGTACCTAAAAATGCGGTTTGATGATGAGAATATTTGAAAAATGTACAAAAGTTATATTGAAAATGATTTGAACTTTTTATAGATGCAACATGCTAATCAAAGTCAGTACCTCAATCTACATATCCCAATGTTTGCCTATCCCAACCTGACAAGTACTCTGCCTGCATATGGCTCTGCCTCTCCAACATACTGCCTATCCCTTAGTCTGCCTATCACTCATACTACCTATCCCTTGAAACATCTAGAGTTTAATTAGGTTTTCCCTCAAATGGCTTAAAGGATTAAAGTTTACCCCTCACCTTTTTACCTAATTTTCTCTCTACATTCTTACCATTAGTCTACCTATCCTCAATCTGCCTATCATTCACTTTACCTATCCCTCATGGTGACTATGCCCCAACTCTGCACATCCCTCATATTTGACTGGCACATCTGTGATATTACCTAGCACCAATGTATCTTTTGAATATGCTCACCTTACAAGGTACCCTCTGTGCCCATCTCTTAAACTGTTTATTATCTATCCTCCTTGCTACCCATCCTCTTCAATACCTATCCCTCAAGCTCACTTTATAGCTTTCCTACCTATCACAGCTTGATCAGCTGGGATAGCTCACATCCAACCTTTATTATGATCTCTTAGTCAACCTATCCCCTGAAGAACAAATCCAACAGCCTACCTCAAGCATACATCTACTGATCACTCATGTTATATATCCTTGAGGTTACCTATCCTTCAGCTGAACATGAGGGATAGGTATTGAAGAGGATGGGTAGCAAGGAGGATAGGTAGCATGTGTAATAAACAGTTTAAGAGATAGGCATAGAGAGTACCTTGTGAAGTGAGCATATTCAAAAAGTACATTGGTGCTAGGTAATATCACAGATGTGCCAGTCAAACATGAGGGATGTGAAGAGTTGGGGGATAGTCACCATGAGGGATAGGTAAAGTGAATGATAGGCAGATTGAGGATAGGTAGACTAATGGTAAGAATGTACAGAGAAAATTAGGTACAAAGGTGAGGGGTAAACTTTAATCCTTTAAGCCATTTGAGGGAAAACCTAATTAAACTCTAGATGTTTCAAGGGATAGGTACATGTAGTATGAGTGATAGGTAGACTAAGGGATAGGCAGTATGTTGGAGAGGCAGAGCCATACACAGGTAGAGTACTTGTCAGGTTGAGATAGGCAGACATTGGGATTTGTAGATTGAGGTATTGACTTTGATTAGCATGTTGCATTTATAAAAATTTCAAATCATTTTCAATATAACTTTTGTACATTTTTAATATATTCTCATCATCAAACCTCATTTTTAGGTACTTTTGGTCAAATTTTGAGAATCAAGATCACAAATTTTGGATTCAGGAGGAGCTTTTGGTATAGGTGGCCCCTTGTTTCCATTTGATATCATTCTGATAAAGATTCCTGACATCGCTATAAACCCCCTTATCCTACATAGGACTCAATACTGAACACAAAAGGGAGCCTACTTTGAAGGGGGGTAGAGGGGGGGGGTCTGTTACACTGTGTCCATAGGTAAAGCTCTGAGTTTCACCTCCTATCTATTGAAGCTTCTTGATTTCATGACATCAATTTGTCTTCAAGAGTGGACTTCTCTGTTTAACTATAAATTATATGACCAATAATCATGAATCATCCAGATTTGGCCTGTTCTTGTTCTCCCTTCAATGAAAATCTCAAATGAAGTAAGATATGTGTCTTTATAATTTATTCTCATTAGGATGGGATAGAGCTACAAATGGTTTATGGGTTTTACCTATCTACGAGGCATATTTAGGGAGCTTGGGGCCCAAAACTGCCCAAAATGAGGGGTTTTTCAAGCAAAAACTGTCATGCAACTTGCAAAAACTAAAAGCGAAAGGTCAATAGCTTCCCTTTTGTGTTTTGGTATTTCCCCCCATAGCACAGGGAAAAATTTAAGACCGTATAGGTGTATATAGCCAAATTATTTTTTATGCTGGGGGCGAAAATGTATTTGGGTAGTTTTACATGGGGACCGAGAGAGACCCTAACATGGCACCCATGCTCTATAGCTCGGGGATGAAATAGATATACCATGCAAAGCCTTAATATGCCCCTACCAACCTCCTACTCTACAAAATCCCAGAGCTATGTTGTCATTACTTAAGATGGGGCCATTGAGAGATTCTCATGGGGCCCTAGAGAGACCCTACTCTCAGTCCTACCACCCATGTATAATATGTTTAACTAAACCCTCTTATATGTTAATCAACTTTTATATCATAGTACTAGAGATGGAATTTCACACAAAACCTTTGAGTCATGACTAGTATATATAGGTTGGATCTCTCTAGGGCCCCATGCATATTTGTGGTAGTCAAATTTGGCCCTGTGTTCTGCATTTAAAAATAGGATTTAACCTACCCAAATATATGGACTGTAAGCCCCAACACATGTACTATATGTACCCTAAAACATTTTAGGCTGGTCCAAAATATTTTTGTTGGACCCCCTGGCAGCCCAAATAACGACGATTCATGATTATTGATCATATTTGCATGTTTGTCTCTCACCTCCACACGTCTGTCTTTCTGTCCTTCTCATACCCCTTCCACAGACCTGTGTCTCATTTTTATCTATTTTTCTCTATAGGTCTATTCACTTTTCCTCCCTCTGTCCTCACCATTACAAAAGCCCTGCCTCCCTCCACCCTCGCCATCACCACCCCACATCCACATCTACAGGACTGATTGAAATAAAAACAGAGCTGGCAACTTATCACAACATTTATCTTCAGGTCCCATTCACACTGTGGACAGGTGGGAGAGAGACGTATTGGTGTTAGTCCTCCACTCTCCTGCACACACACACATTATAGGGAAGTCATGGGATAAGGCTGACACACTCAATATAGTACTGCTTGTGACTTTAAGTGACCAGCATGAAATCATCCAGAACGTTTTTGTCACCCCTACATGGCAAATGTCCTTTCTACTGACAATTTTTGGGGCCCTGTAAGTTTTCAATAGTTGTCTATAGACCTAGTGAATATCATATATAGACCTAATGTCAGAGCTGACTAAGCAGTTTGCTAAATATTAATGCACTGTGATGCTCAAAAAGAAGACCCTAGCAAATATTTTTTTTCAATTTTTCAGTGTAGTATAACCCCCACAGATGAGGAGATTGCACTGACTCTCATTGCAATATAGGTGTGACAGCATGGGCATGTCGGGCATATTGTCTTATCACAACAAATGAATTGTATGCAATCTTCACATTGGCCAAGAATCTAATTTGCATTTCAAGGAAGGTGGACGTTCAATGCCTTTGTTGAATATAGGTGTCAAATTTTGATTTAAGAAACGCCCATGTCCCAAGCATTTGACTTCTAATGATTAGTCTTTAGGAAGTCCTTTCCAGAAAACCTGATTTTAATACATGGCTGTTCCCTGTCCAGAATATTTTGGTTTTAAGACATGCATTTCACGATGTAAAATCCTCCAGTCTAGACTGATTTTTGTAGGTACTGTGTCTGCCATTTTAACCATCAGCTCATGAGATGACTGTTTTGATAGTGGATATGATCCATCCGATTCATCATTTCTATGTATACATATTCAGTAGTCTCCACTCTCCAGCATGAACATGGTGAATTGAACATGTTTAATATAGGTTGTTTCATGATGGATCGGGATATCTGCTTGGGGAGTAGATTAATGCAAATTTCCCAGAGTGCACCTTAATGTGGCAGTCATGTTTTTCGGTTGCCAACAGTGATGCCATCAGGCGGTCATTGTGAGAACTGTATTTATTGTGGGTGTAGGCCAGGTCTTATTTTTGGTCGTGTTCTTCTATCTCCCTCTAATCTATTCCCCCGTTTTAGATCATCCATGGTGCCTCCTCTATCCCACGCGAGTGAGAGTGACAACGGTCAGATGAATTTCATAAGTTAGAGTCTGTAGTGGATTATCAACACATTTGCTGATATATGTGAACGATCTGTCTTTCTCCCCCCCTCTTTGCCACCCTTCGAGCTATTATTACTTTTTCATTCCCAGTCACCCCATTTCCCTCCCTCAAAAATGCTCTGCATCCATTTTCTTCTCATATAGAGCCAGTGTCATTTCAACTTTTTCCCCTGTTTAGCACTCAGTCAATACACATTTGCATTCATCATACTTTTTACCAATTTCCTCCCAACACTTTCTCACATTACCCCTTCGCTTAGCGCCTGAACAAATTGTCATCAATTAAGACAATATGGCTGCTTGTGTGGACCAAACAGTGGATGGGACAATCTAATTCGGGACTGTACTTAAATACTGAGTGTGGCTTGTTGCACTATGATGTTCATCTTCATGGTATGCACGTACATCTGATTCTCATAAACTGCAGTATATTGATCCAAACATTATGTGCCCCGATGCTCATTTATCTAGAATTCTTGTTGTCCAGGGCATTTATGAGACCGGCACTTATTTGAGATCTGAAATAAGGGAATCAATATATTTTAATTTAATATATTGTACCACATGATCCCCAGCACTTCTACAAGACCGGCGCTTATTCAAGACATTGATTATAGTGTAAATCTAAATTTTGAAATCACCCTAACCATGGTGCTTATTTGAGATCGGCGCTTATTCAAAGACCCGACACTTAAACAGGCCACTACGGTATTTATGTGGAACCCTAGCCTCATACAGGTGCATGGTGGTAGTTTCAGCTGCACTAAAGCTCTTCTGTTACTGCAGATAAGAAAGAGAACATATCAAACTCCAGTCAAACACCCTAATCAAAATTAATTCAAACAGGAGCCATTAAAATACCAAGAAGGTGATTGATTTGTTTGTGACTGACCAAGACAGTGTTCTGGCTGCTGGCGTTTCTCAGTTGTTTTTTTTTGCAAAAGAAAGAAAGAAAAGACGACAAAAATACTGGGGCGCATCTGTAGCTGACCCCATATTACTGTTAATGACAGGTGCTTTGGCACTTTGAGACACATCTTTTGCTCTGTGCATCATATTGCCTACCCATGTTTAACACTATAGCGTTTCCATCTATACAGATATTCTTATTTTAGAAATACTATAGTTGGAATAGCACACAAAACCAGACACGGTTAATTTCACTTGTTGTTTGGAATTTTATTTCAAACATTCAAAATGTCAATATGCAAGTACAGTCAGTTTTCAAGTAGAAGGTGTATTGACAAGCTGGATGATGATCTACGTTTCAGCCAACTTCATTGGCCTTCATCAGGATTCTTATTTTAGATACCATTTTTACTTCTTCTGGTCAATTTATTTTCTGCCAAGACAAAAGGTTATAGCTCTCAGATACAGATTGGAATGGTGGGATTTACTTTCATAGATCCTACTCTGATTGGTAACCACACTATGCACTGCAGGCAGGAAAGAGAACACTTCATCATCAAAACCAAATCCCCAAGGCATTGATTGACAATTGGACAATTTGCACCTCTTCAAACCTGAGCACTAAACCCATTTCTCTGAGACAATAAAGCTGTTTTGTCTCTAATTGATGGTGGTCAAAACCAATTGCATTGATGTAGAGTGTATTGTATGGATGATTTAATTGTTTCCCTAGGAGATTGTTACTGTGGTTTAATTGATTTATCAAAGGTATCAGTGTATATGTGGGGTGGGACGTTCGTTTCTCTTTATCTTACTTATACATGTCCTTAGCGCTATATAGAGATCAATGTCTGCTTGCGCAATTTACCATGGTGATTAGACTTTATCAACAATAGAAGAGGCCCATCTTTTCACTAAGAAAAAATGCTGGTATATTGACCATTTCGTGCAAAAATGATATAGACTGAGAGGTTTACATGTTAAACTACACTGAAAAAAGTCTTCCTGACAAAATAACATGTATACCCATGTCAACTTGATTTGCCACAGAGAGCACACATCATTGGGACATGTGCACATATGTCACCATGACAACTGTAGCACACAGTAATCCTCATATGATTTGACATGCCTTAAAATGCCATGTCATCTGTGAGTTGACTAGGGTCACAGCCATGTCGAAGGCACTTGACATGTGATGGTTTGACATACATAATTGTTCTAGGATATTCCACTAGATGGAGCAAACAACCATTTTGGTACCAGGACTAATCACTACCAAGAAGTACTACCAACACTTGAGACATTTGATGTATCTGTGTCATTTTGTTTTCATGAAGAATAGATCACTAAGGTCTGTAAATACTATCAATGAATGGTAGTGAATTCTATTTCATTGTTAAATCTGCATTTGTTATTGAATATCAAAATAGACACCCACCATCCTGAATACTCCAACTGGAGTGGTTAGACACCTTATGTGTGGGTCAGTGAAAATACCAAAGGACTGTATTCTAACCCACAATCTATAATCTCAGTATCTACAGTACAGGGAGACATATGGCATTGCCATGCACCTTTATGCCCTTGTCTTATGGACTGCATAGAGGTCCTCAGTCAAGTAGGAGTTCTGTAGATAGGAAAAAGTGCCTTAGTGTTGCAGGCCTGTGGGACTATGATATCCCCTGCCTTCTATTATAGGCCTCCCTTGATTGAACCATTGGTACATAGTTATTGACTGCTCTTGACCCTTACATAATTGTCTCACAGTATTACCTAGTACTCAGGTGAATGGATCAGAAATATGTGACGTGTCTTCATTACGCATGTCAAATGGAGTTGACGAACCAAATATGAGAGGGTCTACCTCATTTGACATGCCTTCATACATGTCATGTGGGAGACAAATTGTGACCTGTGCAGTATGCGTCAAAGCGATCAGTGTTCTTCTCTCTGTGTACACTCAAACACTAGTTATTTTATACTAGGGTCTTCTAAGTGACCAGAATAAGAAGAACACATTATAACCAGTAAACTGTGGCCTGAAATTCTGGACATTTATAAATCGTCAATGTGAGTACCTTGTGCCTGGGCCTTTTTTCATTAGAAGGATGTAGATTATAAAATGCCCAGAAGCCGGAACTTGACATTTAATACTAAGAACATCATGAGGGAGGCTATGTTAAGATGGAAAACAATAGAAAGTTCTACTTGTTGATCTCGTTGTGCCACACACCCCAGCAACCAGAAAGAAAAATAAATTCACCCTCAAAGCTAAACCTCACTGGCATTGATTGACAATAGGACATTTTCCACCCCTTCAAACCTAAGTACCAAACCTATCTGTCTCAGACAACAAAGCTCTTTTGTCTCTAATTGATGGAGGGCTCTTTTTAGTGGCTGAAACTAATTGAGTTTTGATGGAAAAGGTATTGTATGGATGATTTAATTCATTCCAAATGAAACCGACTGTTCCATCACGGTTTAGGGTCTCAAATAGGATAAAAAAGTATAAGCTGTCAGAAGTTCTAAAGAAGGGGTATATGATATACAATGTGATTTACACTTAATGTATGAGACAAACATGTACGGATCCAGTAGAGGGCATGTATTCTACCTCTCCAGAAGCCAATAATTTGTCACAAAAGACATTCTCAGTTTGTGCTTCTTAATCCTCGTATACATCAGATTTTTACATTATGATTTATCTTGATTTATCTCTGCTGTGTAAAGCATTAATTTGGTAATGGAATGTATTACTCTGCAAAGCGAACCTGTCTGTGATACTCAGGAACTCCCTCTCTCCTTGAAATACAGCCATTCTCATCTCCTAGCTGCTTTCTCTCATACAGTCTGCCTGACCCAAACATTGCCTGCACCAGAACAAGCAATAAAGACATGCAATTTGTCATCCAATTAATCTTGTCAAATTGACAACAACAAAACGAGTCCCAAAGGAACCGGGCTGATGTTTGAGGCTCGTATGGCAATTGCAACCAAAGTGAAGTAATTGAATAATAGAATCAGATGCAATAAAGTACAATGTAATTCCATAAACAGTAACGCATTGTGAGTCAAGACAATTGTCTGTCCACTTGTTTTCAAACGTTTTTATTAGGTTTCGGTAAAAAACGTTTGTGAAAAACGTTTTACTTAAATGTTAAAAAACATTTTGTGTATAACAAAAACCCTCTTGAACGTAATAAAAAGTGTTTTCAGATTTCAACGTTTTTCAATTTTTGTAAAAAACGCTTTTAGGTTACGTTCTTTTTACTGTGAAATTACATACTTTTAACCTAATAAAAAAACGTTTTTCTAGGATGTTTTAAAAAAGAGTTTCTTTAGTACACGTTCTGACGTTTTTATGTTTATGAGAAATGTTTGGCAAACTTAGGAACCTAATAAAAACGTTTTTTTTAACATTAAGAAATACGTTTCTATGCCAAATGGGAAGTCTGTCGGTCAGCTCAATCCATCAGCCATCCATCAGTCTACCCACCCATCTCCCTCTCTCTATGATAATACATATGTGAGGTTCCTGGTAGAGAATGGAAGTAGAACTCCTTGGGGCCCCTACATTATTACCTCCTCCTCTCCATGTTGACCATGGCTTTTAGCACTCTGTGCCCACTTCCTGTTCAATCATCAGGACTTCTACATCTCTCATCTTACTGATGGAAGCAAATCCTTTAGTCCTTACAAACCTGGCGGGTGTTTCACACTCCGGGTAGTAAGGATTATGCTACTGTATTGGGCACTGTGCATAAGATAATCGACTGAGTGCTTTTTGGATACTCCTCAAACCAGATTCGCAGCCAATTTGGCATTTTTAAGCATAAGCAGCCATTTTTCATATTGGTAACAGGAAATTCCAGATTCATCACACCCAAGGTACCCAGACCATGGCTGTTCTAAGCTTGTACCCCAAAATGTCCCTAGGTGGTGGAATTCTGCATATTGTTATCAATTTTGTGCTCTCACTGAATTTTATTGTTATTTCACCACTTTGATGTAAAACGACATGCCTGTCTGTGCAGGATATTTGTCAGATTAATCCAATGTGCCAATCAAAACGTCCCGCAGTGTGGATCTCCCAGGCACCCATAATTCACAAAGTGTGGGATACCGTAATTCTATATCTGAACACACCGGTGTTTATAGGACAGATGATTACCCTTTACTGTTATGCAAAACATCCACTAATCATATGACGCTTTTCAGTGGGTAAGATCTTTTACTCTAATCCCCTCATCCCATCCATTTGACAAGACCAGCGCTTACTGAAAACCTGTCAAAGAAGTGCCACGATATGGTACAATGTAGTTGAATATGCATGAGTTTTATAGGCCTGTCATATAATTCAATTGTACTGACATTTTAGTGACAAATGTCTTAAACGGCGGAGCCCCAACAATGAACAAAACCAAAAGCAAAATAAAGTATGTTTTTCTTCACATATTGAATGTGAACTTTATCTTTTAACCTATGATACCAGCTCCTTTTAGTACTGAAGATAGGTTTGCAGAGTGATTTTATGCAACCATATAATGCATACGGATGAGATGTTAGCTAGGAAAACCAAAGTGGGGTTCTTGCCAAGAGCAGGGCCTTCATCGGTTGACCAAAGCCTAAATAAAATAGAACTGAGCAACACTTGTCACAGTCAAGATGATGGCTACCATTAGGTCCAATAAAAGAAGAAGTTGTGTTTCGGGTAACATGGTAAAAAATACTGAGGTCGGTAGGTCAGATTCTTGTTGTTGTTGTTGTTGTTGTTGTTGTTGTTGTTGTATCTAAGGCCTTATTATAGTCATACATTGCTGGGTTTTCACTGGTGGTCATTACAAATGTTCATTTCCTACATGGAATATGAGGAAATGATGGGGAAATAGGTGGATATATGTCGAATAACAATTTTGAAGAAGAATCCTTTGAAAACATCTTCGAAAATCTTCAAATATTCGGAAAAAAAAAGAAAAAATCTTCAGAAAATTCTAAGGTCGGACCTCTTTAGCTGAGGTTGGTTAGGTGACCGGAAACAAACCTTTTTTGGCCTTTTTGAACTGGCCTCAGTGAAATCCAAGACCTAAAGCTTTTAGAAATTCTCAGGCCCATCAATGCCTGTATCAAAATTGATAGACAGCTGCCTTTGTAGACAATCCTAGTGGTTAATCTATTTGTATTATACAGGTTGTCATTTTTTATTGGATTTTATTCATTAATCAATTGACTATATATGTGTACAATGTGTCATCGATATATCTATCTAATATGCACAGATTGTGTCCAGCGATTAGGGAAATTGAAAGACTTATAATCAACAGGTTTTTGTAGCATTATCCATTTGAATAACAAAATTAGATACAGCTGTCACACGTATCAGTCCAGGAGGGTGTTGCTCCTATAGTAAAAAGAGCTGTGAGTATGTGCCCCCTTTTCTAAACAAGTCATGCACTGCTTCACCAAAGTACTTGCACTCACCACATCAGTCTCAGAAGTCACTTGCCTTGTTTAGAACAGAGAGAGCTGCACTATCAGGTACCTACTCGTCTCACACACTCTATAGTATATTATACTGACTGACTTCTCCCAAGTAGGTACCTACTCAAAGGCGGCTTTTTTTAGCACTGTACTTGAATGACCACTTGTGAGCAACAAAAGAGACAAGTTATAGCTACATGAAAAAGAAGGACTGGAAATGAGGGCATTTTTAGCCAGATCTTCCTTTTACTATGGGAGCAACACCCTCCTGAATGGTGTCGACAGATGCTGCACTGCCTATCCATTTAAGGTAGACCACCCACAACCACTCACTTGTGAGTACATTAAAATTTTAGATGAAATTCTAGTAGTTATCGAAAAGTAGAAACCATAAAACTTTATGAACCACACCTGCATATCTGCATGCCAGTCAGACCTGGAGTATTGTCGGATCAGTCGAATATGCCATGTACATGTATAGCGATTACAAAAGTGTGGTGATCTAATGGACCCTTAGTCTTCAGTTCTATTATAAGCATATCATTATTATGTAGGGGCCGTCATTGAATTTACTGATATTTCAAATGACAAATGACAGAAAACATATCATAACTCATCATAACAACTGATATATGCATGGAATCCATGAGAAGAATATTAACACCATTGGATTCATAGATTGAAAGCTTCATGGCATATCATAAGCCAATAAATGTTTTTTTGATAGGCCGACCACAGAGTGCCAAAATAGGTCCACCAAAGATTTATATATAATATGCCCCCCTCCCGAAATTCATGAATTAGTAATTGTGAATTCATTGGTGTCATTAGTCAGTTAGATGGTTCCCTTGCAACTTTACTGGGCAACTTTTGTTTTTACTCCTTTTGAATATCATTGAAGTAAACAAAACTGTTAAATTGCAATGGTCATGCAATCTCAGACATCCTATTCCAAAAGAATTCTAGTCACGTGTAACAAAAAATTATGGATGCAATGCAATAACTCTGTTATGCAATATAAGATAAAAAAGAAGATGTTTTATGAAGCATCTGTTTAAGAAGTAGGATTTAGTGACTGAGAAATGGGCATGTGGAAAGCAGTTTTTCTAAGGATGTGTGTTGCGTGGGGAAAAGGGAGTGTTGTGTGAGGTGGGAAGAGGACAGGGGCTATTTCCCATTACTTTACAATCGTGTCACACAGGAGCAGCTTAGTCTACCTTACCAATATCAAATGACAGATTGTTGGCCATGACACTCTCCAGCCATGGTCTTTGTTCTGGATCCAGTCATAGGCTGAAGATGATGTCCGACATTTGCAACTAGTTGGAACATGCAAGGCTCACATCGATGTGGCCATTTTCAGAGCCTACTAGAATATTCTATGCCCATTTTAATACTCATTTATCAATTCAATATATCTTTCAATGTCCCTCCTAGTGTACTAAAGTCATATAATATCTTTGCAAATCCCTTATATTTTCATCTTTACCATGTGTAGCCACCTACTTGGCCCCCATATAACCTTATCTGACAGTGCTAGAATCAGTGAAAGCTAAACCAATTGCAAGAACATGACACTGAAATTATGGAGGAAATCATATCCTTATTACATTACAATATCCATGCCACACAAATTGTGCTCAGGAAATGTAGGGGACATAGATGCAGGAGGCAGAGTGTAGAGCGTGGGATGCAGGGATGATTATGGGGGCGGTATTAATTTAATGGCACAGATGACAATTGTTGTTTTATAAATGAGGCTAGGAGTTTGCTCTTCTCCTCAGGCACGTTCGGGGCCAACACTCAGCACAACTATCTGCCACAAGGGGACAGGGGAGGGGGCAACAGAGGGGGGGGGGCAAGGGGATAGGGAGGCAGATAAAATGAAGGGATGTACAGAGCGAGTCAGGCTTTTAAAGCACAGATGGGGGGACGGAGGTTGGTAGTTAATGCATGAGGGGATGGATGACGGGAGGCAGGTAGCATGAAGGAATGGTTAGAGGCATTCATACAGAGCATAAGGGGTTGGCTGGAGGGAGTCAGCAATTCAAAATGTGGGGATGACCTGGGAGAGGAAGGCAGTTAAAGCTTGAAGGGATGGCGGGCAGTGAAAACATACCGTAATGGGATGGCTGAAGGGATAGAGGTAAAGTTAGGGATGAATGGAAGTAGCCATCTAAGGTTTGAATAGAGGAATGCAGAAAGTGCTAAGGTACAAATGGGTGGCTGCAGGCAAGCAGGCAGGTAAGCATGAATGGATGGAGTGAGGGTGGCAGAGATTTAACGTATGATGGGAGAAAGGGCCAGCTAGACAGACAGTTAGGACTTGGAGAGAATGAAGGAGGGGAGGAAGCTGTGTATGGAAGGAGTTTGGTTTGTTTTGGTTGAAGTGGAAGGATGCAATGGGGTGACAGGAACCAGGGAGGGAAACAGACACATAATTTGACACAGAGGCAGACAGCAGGTAGAAGGACAGAAAGATGAAGAAAGTGTATGAAAAAGAGAGCAAGAGGTAGTGTTGAGGACAAATTAAATCAGAGGTCCGGCACATAATTCAAGATTGAGTCTTCAGAGCTCAATATCTAACTCAATGCTCCTGTATCCTTGGCCCTTAGTAGAGACTGACATTTATCACTTACTCTCCTGTTGCTTTTACTGGGACACAGTCCATTTGATGCTGCCCAAAGCAATCCTACAGCATTCAGGTGCATATTCATCTGCTAGTCAATTGTTTTATGTTGCTTACATATCACCTTTACCACTTAAACTGAAATTTCACCATCATTGTTCATAACCCATAATATCTTTTCTTTATTCTGAATCTCATGAACAATTTTACAAGTAGGGGTATTCAAGTTAATACACATAGGGGACAAAATAGAGTCATACATGAGAACTTCATATAAAACGGTTTATTACCATATAGAATGCAACCTTTCTGTCAGTTACTTTGAGGGTGATGGTAAGGCCACAAATTTATGGCAATACTAATGAAAACTGACTGCATCATTGGTCAGTCCATGTGTCGTAAAATGCATGTCGTTAATGGGGCTGAAATTACAACATGAAAAGATAATAGTTGATGTCAGCAGGTTTATGTGACATGGAATCAATTTGTCATGGACCAGGGTGAGGGTACAAGGAAACTTGGAATTGGAGGGGGATAAGCAGTGGATTAGTAGTGATACTGAGAGTGAGGGTGTGTAGTACCAGAGATACCACTAGAATGGATAAAGGAGTTTTAAATGTGTCCAGCAGAGTGAAGATGGCGTTTATTGTGTGGTACACACCCTGGAGTCCAAGTGTGTCCCTACATGTGTGTTACATGCTTTTATGATGCAACACGCATGTGTAGGACCCTGACGTGATCCCCAGGTAATTAGCATACAGGATAATGATTGGTTCTGTGTAGTTAGCCAATAAGGCACAGTGGTGTAACATAAGGTAATGCGGTGCTGCCACCACCTGGTGGTCGCTCGGTGAACTATGATATATGTGATACATATATTATGGGGTTTGCTTGGCTATATGAGAAATAATATCATTTTTGGAAATAATAATATGAATATAATATAATGATTAATGACTGTTACATAATATGATGTAATGGATGCATATCTATGTGTGGAAAAGGGATCCAGGGGATTCTTGACTAACAGGTGCTTGGAGAACATATCAGGATTAGGGGTGATATACAGAGGAAAATATCCACTAGGAACAGGCTATAGAGCTAAACCGTTGTAAAACACAGATACAATTGACCTTTAAATTGTAGTGGAAGTCATGGCACAATATGATTTAAGTGTGGGCAAGTATATATTACTTGGACCAGGGAATTTAAGGAAGGAACTAGCTGGGAATGTGTTCTTACTTGGGTACCCACCAATTCTGGACCACTCCTGAATCATTTCTCTCACCAATTAACAATTTTGACAACACAGCAGAGCATCAATTCACTAAGGTGAGTCAGAAATTTAATTGCTAGATTCTTAAAACATCAATACAAAGATTAATTCTAATAAGCGCACCCCATAAAGCTTCAAAATCATTGTTTTTGCCAATAAAATCTCTGTTGCACTGCATTTGCATGATTCGAGGTCCCAAAAGGTATGGGGTGCGCTTATTAGAGCAGGTGTGCTTATTATAATAAATATGGTAGTCATTTTAGTTAGGTATCGATATATACAATAAATAAGCCTCAATGCGACAAACCCATTGGTCGAAATGATGCATCAATGCTGCCTTAGGGAGAATCCCACCAGGACTGTAATCGTGCATCATGTCAACACTATTGAGTTGATACATTTCCAGAGGGTCAGCAGGATGTATCAATGGGTGTGATATGATCCAGTGTGGATGTGATATAAAACCAATAGGCTGTCTAACTGTGTCAGAAGCTTTACTATCAGGTTGAAAACATGATATGCATAACAAATTAGGGCTGGAGGGTGTTGCTCCTATAGTAAAAGGAAGAGCTGGCTAAAAATGCCCTGGTTTCCAGTCCTTTCATTTCATGTAGCTATAAATTGTCCCTTTTGTTGCTCACAAGTGGTCATTCAAGTATGGTGCTAAAAAAGGGGGATTTGAGTAGGTACCTAGTTGGGAGAAGTCAGTCAGAAAATAAACTATAGAGCGTGTGACATGAGTAGGTACCTGGTAGTGCACCTTTCTCTATTTTAAACAAGGCAGGTGACCTTTCAGACCAATGTGGTGAGTGCAAGTTGAATGGTGAAGCACTGCATGACTTGTTTAGAAAAGAGGGCACATACTCACAGATCTTTTTTTACAATAGGAGCAACACCCTCCTGATCCATAAAGTATGTGATGCTTTTTAGGCCTCTTTGGTCTTTTAGGCCTTTGTCATGTTTTTACTATAGAAATGTATAGGAGCCATGGACACGTGATATACTTCATGGATCAGCCCTTACTTGATGAATGCCCCTTTACTTTAGATCAGTGACCTTATCCATGATCCATATGGCTAAGGTCACTGGTCTAAAGTAAAGGTCTAAAGAAACCAGATCCTGAATATGAAGTCCCATTGAGTGGCATAATGTCATTTCTATTCAGAATTTTTGTCCAATTCTTTCTGGACTTTATAGCTCAGGTGGTAGATCCTCCATGCTGTTTATCTATATAAGAGCAATAAAGTTACTACATTTTGTATTTACCATCACATCGTGAGAATCATTTCAAGAAATGCTTAAATTAGAATAGGGTGTCATAGTATTTTTCAATTTAAAGTGAAAATCATAAGCCTGCCACAAATAATAATAATAGGCTTGATCAGTACATAAGCCTATACAATTTAGCACTAGATATCAGTACATGTATAAGCCAGGCTCCTAATCAGGGAAATATTGTATACTAAATAAAGGCACAGAGCGAAGTGCCCGGTGGTAGCCTCCACTACGCTGCTTCCACCAGGTGGGAAGGTGCAGGAGGGGGCACTGGGGCCGTGGTCAAAAGACCGTAGCCTCCCACGCCGGACCCTGCGGACACATACAACGATAGACCGAGGGTTGACAGTTTTTTTTAAACATCTTCACTTCAGAATCATTACATCTGTAGTTCTGTTAACTGTTAACTTTATTGAAATTCGCCAAGCTACACTGACACGTTCAGTGTTTGACACACAATGACATAGAGAATGCACTGATACGATTTATTACCCTCTACCAAATACCCATTATTTTTTTTTTGCTATGAATGCTTTGATCAGATAACCTTCCTTTTCATATGTGAGAAGATATAGACCATGCGCATTTAAGGTTGAAATTGATGAAGAATAAGTGGTCTAAACCTCAGGTGGAAGAGGAGGTTTTATGGAAGAAATAGGTAAGTCACCTTTTCTTTTATTCTGATATCGCCTATCAGTCTAGTCTATATAAGGGGCGTAGGAAGCACATTTTTATTGGTGGGGGAGGGGCACCATACTTCTATTTAAACTTTTACCCGGGCTTTTTACATAGACCTCTAGGCTGGAAACCCTCCCCTGAACTTTAATATGCTTGTCTCCCACTATATTAGTTATACGGATGCTGAGAGTCTCAGTGTAATAGCCCCCTGCCTTCATTGGTCTGTCACCTACCTGTGTCCGCATTCCCCCCCCCCCCTCCTCATTAGCCGCTGGTGGACGAGTTGTCCAAGCTGTGGTGGGCTTGTTGGTAGTG
The DNA here is from genome assembly GCA_949317995.1 of Acholoe squamosa. NCBI lineage: Eukaryota > Metazoa > Annelida > Polychaeta > Phyllodocida > Polynoidae > Acholoe > Acholoe squamosa. The sequence continues at coordinate 22,620,228 of OX439052.1, forward strand.
GACGAGTTGGTAGTGGACGAGTTGGTAGTGGGCGAGTTGGTAGTGGACGAGTTGGTAGTGGACGAGTTGGTAGTGGGCGAGTTGGTAGTGGACGAGTTGGTAGTGGACGAGTTGTCTGGCATGCATTCACAGGTATATTGTAGACAGACGAAAAAAAAAGTATATTCTTTGAAGTCACTCCGACTGAGCAAATGTTATTCTATATCTATCCATAATACTGTGTGCAACACCACTATTATTAATAGTGGTGTTGCACACAGGGCTCTTCATTGTTCACACTCGATAACCTCCTAATCAGGGTTATGGCATTTCTTTATTGCAATTTAATTTCTATTACTTAATTACTTAAGTGGCAGAATAAAAAAATCTGAAATTAGCAACAGATAGTAGAACCCCTCTAGAGAGAAAATGTATTAGGAAATAAACCAGCACACAGTAGAGAATGAGCAATGGAAAGAGAAAGCGTCAGAGAGAGACAAATAGAGAGAGAAAGAGAGAGAGAGAGAGAGAGAGAGAGAGAGAGAGAGAGAGAGAGAGAGAGAGAGGTAGGGAGGGACAGACACACTGTAAAAAATAACTGTTGAATCTACAAGGGATCCTTGCACAATTGTAAAGTGAGCCACTGTAGTTGTATCCCAGCAAATTGTCGTGAGTCCTCGTCAACCTGTGTGAAGTGGCTCACACATGTCGCTAGATGGAACACAATGTCGTTAAAGCACAAGATCACCAGGAATAGCAATTGCTATGACACGTGAGTCTAACACACAGTGGCGAAAGATGACGGAATGAGTTATCACTCAAAAAGGAGTCACCATTGATGACCAATCATGGTGACAGATGACGACAATTTGCTGGGATTGCTCTGAATGAGTGTAGTTTTTACAAGAAGCCCCAGTTGGCAGTATGGTAGTAAACAACTGTGCAAGGAATCTCTGTGAAATAATGACAGATCCCCGCAACATTGGCACAAGGATTGTACTGTTATTTTGATGACATTTATTTACAGTGGAGAGAGGCATATGGAAACAGAGATAAAAGAAGGTAGATCGACTGACTTACAGACATTTTGAATGGGGAATGCAGGGGGACATATGACACAGAGGAAGGAAAAGGCATAAACCAGTAAAGGACAAAGACAGGGAAAGAGTGCAGGAGTTAGAAAGGAAAATTGAATGCAGTGAATTTGCCATGAGCTCGGATATGTTTGATGTCATTCACCTTTTAAGCTAATGAATGAAGAAAAATAACATTAAGAAGACTTCATTCTAAAAGAAATACAGGCCTCATTTTGGCTTAAATGTACAAGCTACCATATAAACTGTCATTCAATTAAGATTATTCATCAAGTAACATCATGATTCATGGAGTTCTTTATACAATTCTGTGAAATCAGTATATGGTCACTTCTCACAAGAATGGAGCACAGTGCTTGGGAAGGGGAAAATCGTGAACTTCTTGTATCATTCCAATTTTCTTTTGGCCAAAAGCTATTGGGCAATACAGATTCCTGACAAAATTTGGAACACTAATCTTGTAAATTGAACATTCTATGCCATTTCTTATTGTGTTTGAAAGTGGACCTATGTACGGTGATGCATCCTAGGCATGAGCAGACTAAATAATTAGCCTAAGTCTCAAATAGTTAGCATGATATTGAATATTATTAGTCAATATAGCCTAAATAATAGTTGGCATATGATATCTTTGATTTCTATTGATCATGATTGGTGATATGTTCACTTTGATCATACCCACTCTGGTAAGGGTCCTACCCATGGCCATGTACCTACGTACGGTGATGGACCATGGTGTCTGCTTGCCATGAGTAGAATGCTTTAGGGAAGTGATATTTTTTCCTGCACAAATTGAATGACTGGTCATCTGGCTATATTGAAAAAACATTGCACCTTCACCATTTTTATTATTACATCCATTTTTAGCCTGAAATTAATCCATGGTGATGTACCTATGTACGGTGATGTTTCCATAGATTTGCTGTATCAAATGAAGGGAAAGCACCCTTCATGTATAATAATTTGCACATATATTCACAAAACAAGCTACACTTTTGTGCTAAAAATGTTTCATTAAATATCAACAGACTTTCTCTTATAACAGTTTTAGTGGACCTACGTACGGTGATGCCAGTAGGTACACCACATGCTTGTCATTGCTATAGATTATTTATGTGCATGTGTTGGGGAATTTTATGTTTGACTCTATGTTCCCCTTATTAAAACCTACAAAATGAGGTATTCATTTATTCCAAAGGAGTATTCTCCCTGATGTTATATCTAATTTAATGTACCTACGTACGGTGATGCAAAAGTTACACAACTACTTATTTCCTTTCAAACCCCCAAAAATTTATTGAAAAATGAATTTGAAGTCATCAAAATTTTCCTTTTGTGATTCTACAATTGTGCATACAAATGATTTTATTCTCTGCCTTGTATTTATCTTAGATATGATCTTAGATCTTATGTATTTCATCTTTTTTTTTCTCACCTTGAAACATTCAAAATACACACATTTCACCCTATAGTGGGATAGATACTGATGGTAGACATGCAAAAGTATGTGCCCACAGCAAGATATTACTGACAGTAATGTAAAAGTATGCACAACAAAGCCATCCCCCCCTTATTAAGTGTTTGTGACACAAGAACGTTATGGTGACCCTGTGCTCCATTTTCGTAAGAATTGACCATATACCTTAGGCAAATCAATCACCAAATGCACTTGTATGTGATTGAGCGATTCCCGTCTTCACAGATCTGTTGGGTGCAGTGTAACATTCTCATCAGAAAAAACAACTTCAGCTATGCCAAGATTAGGCCTCTATTGATAGCCTTTAACCTCACCTCTTTGAGTGAATCACACCTCCTTGGAAGGCATGTCCCATATGGTTCTGGTGTGATTCCATATATCGGATGTTTGATTCCAGAAATTGCAAGATCAAAAGACTGTATGGAAATGCATGTTTCCTGCAGCACATTCTGAACATGTTTAAGAGGCACTTCCTTATTATTTTTTGGCAAGACCTTCTGCGCAATTTCAGTTTGAGCAACATGATTTTCTGGCATGGATACGCCTCGTTGTTTACTACCTTTTTGTTAACCTAAATTGATGAGAGACACCTCGGAAGTTTGTCTACCACACTGGCATGTTGAAGTACCAGGTGTTGCTTAAACACTTGTATCAAATAAACACCAGGCTATAGTAATGTAATTATTAAGGTTCAAAACACATACTTTGGATAAACACTGGTTTTGTATACACTCATTGGATAGAGCGATATCAGAATCTATAAGGAGCTGGAGGCACAAATGGGTTTGGCCCCGTTTGAGATAACCACGAGGTCATAGATCATATACTAATTGCTATCTATCTCTTTATTAATACAAACCCTTTCTATGCAGCTATTTTCTAGCTATAACACAATAATGAATTTGAAAAAAAGGATCAACTTCACTATTGGACTCTCAGATAGGATCCTACAGTGGTTATTCTCTTGCAAACTGAAAGTTAGGAGTACCTTGGTGGCAGAAGTTCACCTATACTTTAGTCTGACATGTAGACTGCAAACAAGGGAGTGTAGTAGACTGACTGTATAGAGCACATTTGGCTGCACAGTCTTCCCAAGTAACCAAACACCATAGTAGAGATGAGAGAAATGCAAGATGGCCATGTTTGGCATAGTAATTGGACACCGATAGGGAATATGTCTGTTAATGCCTTCATTAGGTGGTGTGGTAAAGAGGGGAGAAAGATAAGGGTGTATATGGTTGTAAATGAGTGTTGTAGACTAGTGCTAGATCTCTTAGTAAATACAAGAATATTGTGTGGTAGTCAAGTAATATCTGGTTCAAGATAATACTTGTCTACACTGCCTACAATTTTTGGTACAGCTACACTCCATTGTGATTTGTGGGGCTGCAAGGCACCTGCAGATGTACACTGACTTATTGGTCAATAGCAAAAATTTATGTTGATATCAAATGGATAAAAGAATAAAGGGACCAAATTGGCCCCTGGGCACTCTACACAATCCATCAGTCCATCATAAATGGCAGATGAATAATTAATGTTTGATAGGTTCTGAGGCAAGTGGCTTATAAGTCCTGGATGCATCCTTGTCATTTCTTTTAGCACATAGACCATTAGAGTGAAGGGAATTCAGACTATGCCTTAACAATACATCTAAGGTCGCTTCACTTTCTCCTTCACTTTCTGACCTTGTATGTCCTACAGCACGCTAATGTCTCATTTATTATCTTAATCATTTGTAAGTGCTGTGAATCCCATCAGATCAACTATATTGATTGAGCTATCAGACAATATCTGTCAAACTGCAGTTGACAAGTGGCAGGAAAATGGACAGATAGTGGGAAATGAATACTGGTAATGGCATTTCACTCTACTATAATTATCTTTAATATAGCACACCAGACCTAGAGCTCTGGATTTATTCTTTCATCGCATTGTTTCCATGTGGTAGATGTACACTTAGTTTGTTACTATACTTAATATATTTACAACAGTACTTGTGAATTCATTCGTGTCATTGGTCAGTTACATGGTTCCCTAGTGACATCAACTTTACTGGACAATCTTCCCTTTACTCCTTTTGAATACCATTGAAGTTGTTAAATTGCTATGCTCATGGGATCTCAGGCATCCTTTCCAAATGAATTCTAGTCACATGATGATCACCATGACAAAAGATTATGGATGTAATGTAAATATAAATTGGTAACTGAGAAATAGCCATCTGGAAAGCAGGTTTTGTAAGGATTAGTGTCACTGGTGTTGAGAGGGGAAAGGGCAGTGTTGTGTGAGGTGGGGAGAGGACAGGTGCTACTTCCCATGAGTTCACAATCATGTCACACAGGAGCAGCTTATTCTACCTTACCAATATCAAAAGACAGATTGTTGGCTGTGATCCTCTCCAGTCATGGTCTTTATTCTGGACCCAGTCATTTGCTCAAGATGACTTTTGACATTCACAACTAGTTAGAACATGCAAGGCCCACATCTATATACCCATTTTCAGAGCTCACTAGAATATTCAATGCCAATTTCAATGCTCATTCATCAATTAAGGATATCTTTTAATGTGTCTCCTGGTGTAGGGCCAACTAAGGGAATCCCTTATCTTTTCATCTTAAAAATGTGCAGCCACCTATTCGGCGCCCATATCACATTATCTGACGTTGGTAAAATCACATGGAACAATGGCATGGAAATTCTGTAGTAAATCATATCCTTATTAAGTTTCAATATCCATGCCACACAAATTGTGCTCAGAGAATGTGGGGTACACATAGACTCAGGTGGCAGAGTGCAGAGTGTGGGACACAGTGATGATTATGGGGGCGATGTTAATTGAATGGCACAGACGGCAATTGTTGTTTTATAAATGAGGCTAGGTGTTTGCTCTCCTCCTCAGGCACGTCCAACCCAACACAACTATCTCCCACAAGGGGAGACGGGAGGGGGCAACAGAAGAGGGAGCAAGGGGATAGGGAGGCAGATAAGTATGAAGGGATGGTTGGAGGGAGACATGTAGTTTAAGCATGAAGGGATGGCTGGAAGAAGTCAGGCAATTAAAGCATTGGGGGATGTTTGTCCATGGAGGTGAGACAGCAGTTAAAGTCTGGGAAGGGGAGGAAGTTGGTTCCAGCATGAAGAGATGACTGGAGGCAGGGTAGTAAAATTAGGATATGAATGGAGGGAGCCAAGGAGTTAAAAGCATGATTGGGCCTAAAAAAAAGGTGTTTTACCAGTTACATGAACTGAAATGCTAGACTCAGTAGGTCGGATTTTCTTTTTTTTTAAATTTTTTTTTGGTGCTATGGTTCAGGTACTGGGCGGGGAAAGGAGTCTTCTCCTGTCCAATATAGGCATGTTATATATCAAAAGAAACATAATTCCAAGGCGAATGTGAAAGGATATGTGGCCATTATAGTCCGACAATATATAAGGGAGTGGTAATTATTTATCAACAGAGGGGGGGGGGGCTGAGGGGGCATAACAATTTTGGAGGGGAGCATAAAAAATGTTCGCGCCTCTGCACGAAAACCCACATATATAATAACATGGCCTAAGCTGAGTTGTAACATTTTTTTTCGTCCAACAGCATATATGAATCTAGGTTTCCAATCACTAAATCTTAGAACATGATGGCAAATTAATGTCATCTCTGCTTGCAATGTTCATGACAAAAAATGAGCTCCCTCACTCCTGGGTCTGAAAAAATCCCACCCTCCGGACAGGAAGTGGACATATTTTTAAGGGTGGCCTTATGAACACTGCCATATTGGCTGAATCAGTGGATAGAGATCTTTCCAAAAAGTGGTCTGCCATTTTTGTACCTCTATTCGTATTGGTACTATAGTCTTATCAAAAAAAAAAAGAAATTATCAGCCCTGTTTTGCTAGGGTCGGTCGGGTAACTGGAAACAAACCTTTTAATTTTTTTGGCCTTGCATGGATGAAGGGCATTTGAAAATGACAGCTATTTAATCCATGACAGCATGGCTTAGGGGAGTCAGGCACTTAAAGCATGTGGGTTGATACACAGAACTAAACAACCATGGTGAACATTCTCATCGATCCACCCTGAGGACACAGCCTGTGGACCAATGAGAATGTATGCTAGGGAGATTAGTTCTGTATTTATTTCATGTTATTTTGATTTTAAAATGCTTAAATTCACATAAGGCTTAGTGGTACAGGTGGCTCAAAAATAATTTACAAGGAGTTTTCTTTAAACTAGCTCTATATGTGCTAGTTTTCCCAGAGCAGGCCAATATATGAAGATGGCTCTACTATTGGCCTCAATGGGCAAGTACCTTAAGTGACCAGTGATTTCTGATGAATTTTGCACAATAAATCCCAAAGTAGACAAGAAATCTTTCTAAAAGAACTAAAGACATGTGTAAAATATATATCAGTTAAAATGGTCATGTAAAATCATATCATTCCAGAGCTATTTTCAGTTCTGGAGGCACATGAATGGAAATGCGGCTGGGCCTTAAGCATTGGAGGGGGGTAAAGGGGAAGGGTGGATCTCCTGTCTGTAGAGAAATGCTCGAATACTTAAATAGGAAAAGTAAACATTGTCTATTTAGGGTTAACTTTTGAATAAATAATGATTAAACTTAGCTAAAAAGAGCCAGATTCCGCTAATCAAGATTCAAGCTGTAGTTCACAAAATGGCCACAAGGAACTTGTAGCACTTGGCCTTAATTTAGTATCTATATATGTCAAGTGATCAACAGTGTTTATCGAGACATGTTACGCCACTGGGGGTGTGGTGTACAGCACTCTAGTGTACAGTCTATGGAGAGTTGTTATTCACATGAAATAATGAGGGGATGGCTGGAGGGAGGGATGGATGAAGGACGGCCAATACCCAGCACAAAATACCTGCCAGAAGGGGGACAGATGGGGCATCAGCAGAGCAAAGGCAGCGGGTTAGGAAGGCAGCTAAGCATGAAGGGATAGATGGAGGAGTTATGGAGTTAAGGCTTGAAGGGATGACTGAAACTGTTAATCATCATGGGATATGGATATGACGATATAAGGCAGCCAGTGTTAAGGCATGAATGGGTTGCTGTAGGTAGGAAGGCATGCAGGCAGGTGAAAATGAATAGATAGAGGGGAGGAAGACAGGGATTTAAGCATGACAGTAGGAAAAGGAAAGCTGGATAGGTAATTAAAACTTACAGGGAAAGGGGAAGGGAAGCAGCAATGCAGGGAATGAGGAAGGCAGATAAGCATGCAGCATAAATGGAAGGACGCATGGGGGTGACAGGGAGGGAAACACACACATAGATTGACACAGACGCAGACAGAAGGTAGAAGGACAGAGAGAAAAGAAAAGTGTATGAGAAAGAGACCAAGAGGTGGCGTTAATGCCAAATTAAATCAGAGGAAGTAATGGGCAGGCATTAGCAGGGAACATCCAGGAGAAGTGACATAGGATAGGAAAAAGTGAGAGAAGAAATGGATGGAAAGGAACCATGATGATGGCTATGAATGTATGAACAAAGGTGTGCAGGCCAACAGGCATAAATAAACACGAGCGATGAAGCATAATGTAGTGGCTCCTTATAGTGCCTTAGCACATATGGATACAAGATTTTAATGACACTGTATCTCTGGTGCTTATTCAGGTCCTGCCCTGTTCAGAGTTGTCAGTGCTTATTTATTTACCTGTACACCTGGCACTTATTCAAATACCTGGTACTAAAACAAGGCATTACGGTAAGCTTGTCCATAGGGAGACAGCTGGTAGAGTGTGGTTGTCAGGCTCTCACCAAACAGCATTTATCACTTACTCTCCTGTTGCTGTTACCAGGACACAGTCCATTTGATGCCAAAGGCAATCCTACAGTAAGCTGCAGGTGCATATTCATCCTCTCACGAGTCCATTGTTTTATGTTGCTTACATATCGCCTTTACCATTTAATTAAATTGAAATTTTCACCTTTTGATAACTGAACATCCGGCTGAACTTCCATGTTTGTGTAATGACCGAAATGATAAAATAAATCCCCAACCATTTTTTCTAATAATTACGTATGGTATATACATTTATTGATTTCGTTTTGAACCTTTGTCTCAGAACTTAATAGATGTGTTGTAAATGAATAATACTACACCTTATCGTTTTTCAAATCCCACCTATAGTATAGTATCCTATCTTTACAATGAGACATATGAATGATTGTACAAGTATGGGTAACCCAGTTAAGCATTGGTTCCACTGAACTTGTCAGGCGAATTTTTGCTCATCCGATGAGTCATGATATTGCAAAAGTATAGAAAAAAAATCTTTGGGATTAGGAGAATTTCGCCCGACTGATGAGAGTGGAACCAGTGCTTAAAGCGTTGGTTCCACAGCCATACAATCGGTCGGAATAGTCCTAATCCGATGATTTATAATATATCAAAAGTAAAGAAAAAAATCGGTCGGATTAGTGCTAATCCGACGGATTTATGCCTGTGGAACCAGTGCTTAATACATAGGAGACAAAATTCAGGCATGTATGAGAACTCCATGGTTTATTACCAGACACTCTTAGCCCGAATTGTAAATAGGCAGTAGATACCGCTGTAGCACCTACACTAGAACCCACAATGGGTTTGTACTAACATCAAGTCTCACTGTAGTGTCCAATAATAAGCTTTCCACTGTAAAACCGGGTTGCTGGGCTGAGAGTATAGAATGCGACCTTTCTGGCATTTACTCTAGGGGTGATAGTAACAGCATGATTTATGGCAGTACTAATGGAAACTGACTGCATTATTGGTCAGTGCAGGTGTCGTAAAATGCATGCTGTTAATGGGGCTGAAATGGTGCAACGAAAAGACTTATTGTTGATGTCAATAGGTTTATGTGACATGGAATCAATTTGTCATGGACGAAGGTTAGGGTATGAGGAAACTTGTAATTAGAGAGGAAGATGTGGTGGATTAGTAGTGATACTGAGGGCAAGGGCGGCTATGAGGATTAGGGTGATATAGAGAGAAATATGTTAGTATTAGGCAACACAGCCAAACCTTGGCAAAAACAGATGCATGCAGGTGTGAAAGTGGCCTCAAATTTGTAGTGGAAGTCATGGCACAATAATTAAAGTATGGGTAATTTTGAGGGAATCTGTCCGAAGTGTATGAAATGCCCCATAATGTAGACATATTGTAATAATATCCTTTGCATTTTCGTCCATAGTGTGAAATAGCTTTGTGTCCACAATACAGGCTATATTGTTAGCCACTTTTGCATTGAGACAGGTCAACTTTTGCTGGCTATTCAGTCCTCTGGGTTGACAGTGTGGGAGGAGTTGGCCAGAAGAGTGAAATGACAGCTGATTCCCTGCAGACTGCACATACATGTATAGCCTTATAGAGTATGTCAATACCCAGCAACAAATAATGTCATCTGCTTTTGTGTCACTAAATTGATGCCGGCTTATTCAGGGTTCTAGGTCAATGGGGGAAAAATAAAGTAAAAAAAAGAGAAAAAGATTTGATAATCATTTCAGATGGGTATCGAAGAGTGCAACTAATAAGCCTCAATGCATCAATACCATTAGTCGTCATGATGCATCAAGGAACCCCTACTGGAGGTTAATTGAAAACAGTGCTAATTTACCACTGGATCATGCCAGCACTATTTGGTTTATACACCCCTTGGAGGTCAGCAAGATGCATCAGTGAAGGTAAAAAAGTAATACTGATTCTAACTGATTTAAAACCTAATTACCATCAGGCTGAAACCATGATATGCATGACGAATTACTTGATAAATTCCCCAAGATCCAGATGGATAACATCACTGGTCTCATTTAAAACATTTTGCAGAGGCCAGGGGAGAGTTAAAGACCTCATTCATTTTGCATAACTTAATCGCAATCGGCAGCATCTTATGTGATTTACCATGGTGGTGGAGGTTTTATTGAACACCAATTAGTGCCTGTATATTGATGGCACTGGGGATGATGTGTGGAGATTGCAGGAGGTCATTTCTTAACACACTACGACTGCTCACCTTCAATTCGTAGTGAGGACCCTTGATTTAGTGCCATTACAACCAAATGGTATTAGTCATGTAGTGCCTGCAGTACTACGACTGCCCTACCAATGCTATGTGATTACTACATAAGTGCTGATCGTAAAGAGTAGTCGTAGGGCACTACCTACGATTGCTGACACTAAGTTGTGGGTTTTCAAATTGTAATGACTCTGTGCAGTCGTAGTGCCTTAAGAAATGGCCTCCTGATGTATTCACAGATGTTCAATGAAATTCTTGTGATAATCTGAAGTGATTCAAAGTGAATTATATACTTTTATGAACAAAGAACTTTAAAAATATTGAGATAAAGTATGGCTTAATAATAGATGGGATTGTCAGTCAATTCACATCTATATTTTAGCCAGGCAATTGGCTGGTCTAAAGTATTCTGATATTAAATATAGTAAATGAAATGGAAAATGACTCGAATAACATTTACAATAGTGATAGATATAATTAGAAAAAGAGAGAAAGAAATCTTTTGCCGTCACACCCACTCAACAGATGTTAGCCTATGCCTATCCATAATAGTGGTGTTGCACCCAAGCCAAGGCTTTTTTTTTTGTGACACTCTATGACCTCCTAATATGGCTTATGGCGTTTATGATAGCAATTTAATTTCCATCACTTAATTACTTAATTGGCAGAATAGCAATTTGGAATTAACAACAGATAATAGAACCCAATGAGAGATAAAATGTATTGGGAAATAAACCACCACAGAGTACAGAGCAAGCGAGTGAGTGTGTGTGTGTGTGTGTGAGAGAGAGAGAGAGAGAGATAGAGAGTGAGAGAGAGAGTGAGTGAGTGAGAGAAGAGACAGAGAGGGACAGAGACAGAGACAGGGACAGGGACAGAGACAGAGACAAACAGGCAGGCAGAATTTTATAATGAGAAATACAAGGGGATGTCTGACACAGAGGAAGGAAAGGTCATACGACCATTGTCAAAGAGAGGTAAAGAGCACAAAGAGTATTCTTACATGATGTTAATGGTAACACTAGGCTGATGACATAGCAAGGAGACAGACGTTTCATTATTCATTATTGTGGTAAGCATATCATACTCACCTTACAATAATAAGAGGTACACACACATAATTAATGGCAGGCTTGACCCTCATTGATCTATTCAGACATTAACTCTTAATTTCCGAGCATTGCATGGACAATTTGTTCTACATCACAGTTTGTGAATTTCATACATAATTGTTTTCTGATGCCCACAGACGCCAGGTGCAACCCTAATATTATCCCATAGATAAATAATAGGTGATCACGACAAGCATTGCAGGTAGCTGTCACCAATTGTGAATGGGTTTCATAAATTGAAGAACAATATTATGAATCTTAATATGTATTGTCCATGACAAACTGGTGTAAAGCTTTAAAAGAAACTAATCATAGTATTAAATTGAATGCAGTGAATTTGCTCTGAGCTCCAATAATTTGATGTTAGTTGGTCTTCAAAATAATTACTTAGGAAAAATAACATTATTAACAGACTTCATTCACGGCTCATTTTGGTTTAAATGTACAATCCACCATATTTATAAACTGTCATTCAAATAAGATTATTCATCAAGTGAAATGATTTATGGAGTTCTTTATAAAATTCTGTGAAATCAGGTACTAAATTAGGCAAATCAATCACCAAATGCACTTGTATGTCATTTAGCAATTCCCTCCAGGTGCAGTGTAACATTATAGTCACATGAATCAGCTTTAGCTGTACCAAGATAACATTGATAGTAACAAAGCTCTTTGAGTGAATGACACCACCTGGGAGATCATGTCCCATATGGTTCCGGTATAATTCTATACTCCGGATATTAAATACCAGAAATGGCAAGATCAGAAGACTGAATTTCAGCTGTATGCCATGCCATCTGTATCACAAACATTTCATTATCTGTTTTCATTTCTGTAATTTGGTTCTGTATTTACACAAATATGATCAAGTCAGCAGAGAGCTGTATAAAGCTTCCCTGCTCATACAGATTTCCATTATCATATTTGTACATCACCTCTGTTATTTCGGCTGGAGCAAATTGAATTGCATAAACATGATTTTCTTGCATGGATTTTGCCTCTTTTTGTTAACCTAAGGTGATCAGAGAGCAGGGATGAGAAAGAGAGAGAAACCTCAGAAGTTAGCACAAGGGTATACATGTATTGAAGCACAAGGGTATACATGTATTGAAACGGTGTAGCTGCAAAGCCTGTACTATGAATAAGCACTGGTTTTGTATGGACACCTTGGATAGAGCAGTGTCAGAATTGGAGGACCCATGTGCTTAAACGGATTACTACAGTGTACATGTAGGCCTAGCTAATGGCCCCTTTAAGTGCCATAGTCTCAAATGAGCACTGCTTTTTGAATACGTGCCAGGGGTAAAGGGGTACTGAAATTGGTCTTAAACACTAAAAATCATATCTCAATTAATAAACGCTTGTCTCGTATGAGCACAGGGGGAACAGTGGGATTGAAATCTATGAGCGACTGGGCACATATATGGGCCACTACGGTATACAAGGGTCCTACTTGTTCCAATCTGCCTGTACATATATGCCTACAGCCCCCGTTACTCTATACACCACAAAGACAGACCACCACCTTCCTAATCCCTACAGCACATATGGGGAAGTAGGGTGCTCATAGGAAAGCTAGAATCTCTATTTTGATCAACAGCTTTGTCTTGATATTATTTGATATTGCATCACATTATTGCCTCAACTGACTGGTCAGGCATAGATTCTCTTTATTGATATGAACTCTTTCTATGCATCTATTTTCTAGTTATTAAATGATGATGGATTTGAAAAAAAAGGATGAACTTCACTATTAGGTTCTCAGATAGGATCCTACAGTGGATAATATCAATGTAGGTTCTTCTCTTGTAAACTTAAAATTAGAAGGTAGAGGAAATTCCCCTATACTTTAGTCTGACATGTAGACATCCAATGATGACGGTTGTGACGGTACAGAGCACATTTGGCCGCACAGTCTTCCCAAGTATACAAACACCATACAAGAGATGAGAGAAATGCAAGATGGCCACGTTTGCAATTGTAATGGGGACACCAAACAGGGAATATGTCTTTGGATGCCTGCTTTAGGCAGTGAGGAAAACGAGGTGGATGAAAGCAGAGAAAGATATGGTTGTAACGTAGTGTTGTGAATGAGCGCCATAGACTTTGAACACTGTCATACACATTAAAGTGAGGGCAGAGTCAATTCTAGGGTGTAAACTGTGTTGTCAAAGGCATTAATTGTGAGGTACGGTAGTTAATTGATATTCTGTGCCAATCATCAGGCAAGTCTAGACTGACTAGATCTGTTCATTTTGTGGTAGAGCCACACTCCCTTATAATTAGTATGGCTCCAAAGAACCTGCAGAAGTATGGAGATTCATTGGTTAATAGCAAAAGGTTTGTTTGATATCAATCAGCTATAAAGCCAAGAGATTCCTATTGGTCTCGGGGCAGTCTATGCCATATACAAATACATCAAAATTGGGAGATGAATGATTAATGAGAGGATCTGGGGCAGTTGGCAGATACATCTAGGATGTATCATTGCCAAATACTTTTGACAGTGACTAACATGCAGATCGACCTTTGGTGTGAAGAGAGACAGATATTGAGAAATGAATTCTGATAGTGGTATTTCTCTTTACTATGATCTCCAGACCTAGAGCTGTATTCTTTCATTGCATTGTTTTCATATACTCTATATCCTTTGGATATGACTTGTTAATCTAAATCAAATACACTGCAAAAATGGTGTTTAGATTTTAAACATGTTTAGGTCTAAACACGCTTAAAACCTAAACATATAGGTCAGTTAGGTGTCTCATAGACTACATATTTAGGAAATGAACACTTTTATTCTAACTACATAAACATTTATGCTAAACATGTTTAGATGTTTAGAGTTGAGACAGTTGAATAATAGGTGTTTAGATTTAAACATCAATATGTTTAGATACTTGGATGTTGAATCCACACCAGGTAGCAGCACTACCTTTGACTGGACTATCTGCACACAGTTATAATCAATTGTTGTGACAAATGTCCCCAAATCCCATGTTTATCATGGTTTCATTTCATAGAATGTCATGTGAATAGAAAGGGCAATAGAAAATTGACTAGATTCACCTCATGCCACCATCATTACCATAAAATAATCAATAAACTCCATGACTTACACCTATTTGATGTTATTCTGGAATAGATAAGGCAATTTCCTTCCTGCCAAGCTGTTGTACTTTCTCAAGTCTCTCATTCTGATGTAGTGTGTAATATATGTACATGTATATAGCTGTGGCTGACATCTTTGGAGACTTTGAGTAAATACCTGCTGATGTCCCCCCCCCCCCAGTAAATGAGAAAAAAAAATATATCTCTGTTTTTAATGCATATATGTCTGCAAACCTTAAATCTCCATCAAATCATTTAAACATCTAAACACAAAGATTCATAAACACCTAAACACAAAAATTCATATATCTAAACACAAAAATTTTAAACTAAACACCTACATTTCTAAACACTTGAGCTAAGCAAATTGTTTGGCTAAACATGTTTAGGAAATTAATGTGATTACAAAAACGCTGCAAGAATATGTTTAGAATTGTGTTTAGGATCTATACACCATTTTTGCAGTGTATAAATCACTCTCTGATCTAGTGGAAATATTTTCATATATCCATATGCATCTGTAACATTCATATGCAGTATTCCAGATACCTCCTGGTTTTAGGCGCAAAAAATGGATGCCCATTGCTGCATGTGGTGTCTCCATAATAATTGTGTGTATCAGGACACCTGAGAGAACTATACCTGTCAGATGTCAGAGGCCATCCCCACCCCCTCCTTGTCTCCCTCCCCACCCCCATTACCGTGTAAAGAGACTCCACTGCATGATAGGGCCATCTATACAATCTGAAAATGGTGAACAGATGGTGTAATGGAATAAAGGTGTTGTTGCCCACACCGTAATTCATCCAGAATACACTACTACCCACACACATAAACCACCACCACTCTGACTCTTGTCACTGTCTGTGGCATGCACATACTGTCAGCACTGGCCAGAGAACATTACGTAATGTAGGTGTGGAGAGATTTCACACCTCTATGCAGACAGCAGTAGCATAGCAGATTAAGAGCCAACACAAGATGGTGTCTCCATAATAATGGTATGTATCAGGAGGCTGGAGAGAACTATACCGTCTAATGTCAGAGGCCATCCCCATCCCCCCTTCCTGTCTCCCTCTCGATCCCTCATTTCCCATCCCCCATCCCTCATCTCCATCCCAGTCCCCATTCTCATCCCTTATCTCTCTACTCTTATCCCTGTCCCCATTCTCATCCCAATCCCCCATCCATCATCCCATCTCCATATCCCCATCCCCATCTGATACCCATCCTCATTCATATGCCCATCCCAATCCCATTCACATCTCTATTCCTATTCATATTGCCATTCCCATCCCTATCAACATCCCCATCCCTATCTTCATCCCCATCAATATCCCTATTCCCATCCCCATCCAATTTCCCATCCCAATCCTAGATCCCATCCTTATCCCCAACCTCATCCCCATCTATGCTCCCATCCCCATTCATGTTGCCATCCCCAATCCACTCCCCATCCCCCTTCCAGCTCCCAGTTAACTGGTGATTCACCGGCCCAGTAGAAGGGCCATTACACCCCTTAGTTGAGATCAGATCTTTCCACCCAGCATCTTCGGTGAGCCTATCAACATGGGTTTCCATGGTAACATCGTGTACTTGGTGCATTTGAGCAGAATGGGTTCATCAGAGCTGCTCATAAATATGTAGACATGAAGGTACCAGTAGGGGCTTATTGTTGACATAAAGCATTAGCTGCTTAAGATGCAGAGAGGAAATGGGAATAAATATTGGTGTGGGCTATACAAGGTGTCGCTCTGGTGTTAAACCTGTTTTGTTTTGTCTCCTGAGATATGGGTCTCAATGACATGAAGCCCAATGTACAATTACTTTCATTTATTTATTTTTTTCATCTTAACTCTACAGTTCTAATTAAGCTATCCATTGATAGATTTTATGGGTACTCTGTTAGTTGTGTTTATAAATAAAATGTACATAGCCCCTAAAATCAAGAAATTATTTTCTGTAAGAATTATTATTTGTGACCCACAAGAATTGTCTGCGTACTACGGAGCCCCTAATAGGACATACCAAAAATAATTTTTTCTGTGGAAAAATTTATTCTTGCGGGTACTGAACAATTATTGCGGATACTGAACAATTCCTGCGGAAACTGAATAATTCATCCCCTAATAGGACATACCAAAAATAATTTTTTTCTGTGGAAAAATTTATTCTTGCGGGTACTGAACAATTATTGCAGATACTGAACAATTCCTGCGGATACTGAACAATTCATCCCCTAATAGGACATACCAAAAAAATATTTTTCTGTGGAAAAATATATTCTTGCGGGTACTGAACAATTCCTGCGGATACTGAACAATTCATCCCCTAATAGGACATACCAAAAAAATATTTTTCTGTGGAAAAATATATTCTTGCAGGTACTGAACAATTCCTGCGGATACTGAACAATTCATCCCCTAATAGGACATACCAAAAATAATTTTTTCCCCAAAAAAAATATTCTTGCGGGCACTGAAGAATTCTTGCGGATACTGAACAATACCAAAAAGATGTTTTTCATGAAAAAAATATTCCTGCGGGTACTGGAAAATTCCTGCAGGTACAGGAACTCTCAGGAATGTTCCTGTACATGCAAAAATACCCCTGTACCTACAAGAATACCCCTGTAGCCGCAGGAATGTCCCTGTAGCTGTAAGAATGTCCCTGTATCCGCAGGAATGTTCCAGTATCTGCAGGAATGTTCCAGTATCCGCAGGAATGTTCCAGTATCCGCAGGAATGTTCCAGTACCTGCAGGAATATTTTTTGAATGAAAAAAAATCTTTTTGGTATGTCCTCTTAGGGGCTCCGTAGTACACAGAGTACACTAGTACCAGGCATACAAAATAGAAAACAATAAAACAAAACTACCATCAGTCAATTGATAATAGAACTATTTGACTGTAATTGCTCATATTGGAAACCCAAAAATGCCACTTTTCTATGTTATCTAGCAATGTTGCATTTTGACAATAGCTATTAAAGGAATATCATTCAATATCCACTCAAGAAGGCTATTTCAAAATCATACCAACTGTTATTTTGAAATAACTTCAGGACGGGCTTCTAAATCTCAAGAGCAGAGACTATACGATCAACTACAGGAGGATAGGCCTAACAAAAATCATGATTAATTCCTACTGCCTTTGGTATAATGATTGATCAGGTACTGTGGGCCGTGATAAGCCTTCAGTATGGGACAGATATCAGACCTCAACTGAAAGTTGGCCTACATAGTGGATTTTGTATTTTAGCCTCTTTTGCTATACTGGTCCAGGGTCTATCATTCCAATGTATTAAAGGAACAAACTGATTCCATTTGCTGTTTTAGTTATTTGAGGTCCTGACTATCAAGTATCGCTTGAAATATCTCATGGGCATTCACGCCCCTCTTTAAATTATGTAGTCTGGTGGGGGATCCCCACTTATACAACATTATGCTAATCAGTTGCTAGTATCAATGATAGGTTATCTGGAGTAGGTTTGCTCATTGAAATGATATCCTCTCAACTTGAGTTATTCCAATTCCACTTTCAGTTTGAGTTGTGCATGTATTTTACTTCTTTTTCATCAAGCTCAGACACAATACTGAGGCTTCAACATGAGGATCAATGTGTTTTGTGTCTAGTCATTTGAATGTTATGTTATGTGTTCTAGATCTGCAAGATCATGTGATAAGAATATTACCCCCATAGCTGTGTCAGTTGACTATGCTGATTTTTCCAGACGTATCCTGAAATTGATAGATATCTAAGTAGCCACTGAACTCAAGGTGTCACTTTTGTGGCCTTGCAAATTGCAAACCAATCAATGCCAATACAAGCAACGGTGTCTTATCTCATCTTATACTGAACTTCAAATACAGATTGGGAGCAATTGAGTCTAGCCAATATGTCTTTCCCTTATTTTGGATTTTATTCTTAATAGTTGGTGCTAAGGTCAGAGCTAAACGCAGTCAGACAAATGGTACACTGTAAAAATAAATGTTGCCACAACAACAGCACATTCCTCATCCAAAGGTTGCAAGAGATCCGTCATTATTTTCAGAGATTCCTTGTACATGACAGTGTGCACCACAATACTACCACCTGGGGCCTCTTGTAGAAACTACACTGGTTCAATGCTATTCAATAACAGTGGCTCACTGTTCAGTTTTAAAAGGATCCCTGGTAGATTAAACAGTTATTTATTACAGTGAACATTTGGTTGTAGAGCCTTCACACTCATAGTGAAACCATATTAATGACAGGCCAAGGGAGAAAAATGAAATCCAATATCAGTGAGATGATTACACTCATCATAGGTGCCTATTTTCAGCTCGGTTTCTCAATGGACTGAATGAATTTCAGTTTTTCACCTGACCTCATCACAAGGACCAATATTCCAGGTGGTTTAGTAGAGGAGGGAATGTTTTGTTTCCTACCAATTAGTGGTGGAATTATATCCTGGTTGGATTTGTAAAAAGAGTCACTATGTTGATGGTGCTGCTGATGATGCTAAGAGATGGGGCTACACAACCTAGCCATCATATCACAGTAACAACTAACATCACACCTTCTCAACACTTACAAGTATATATCAATTTGCACATACCAGTAGGTAAATCATTATGGTGACTGAGTTGAAAGGGGTTTACAAAATTCTTTCCCAAAAAGCTATAAAGGATGATTTCATATACTGCTGCCTTGTGATTTGTCAATGCATTAGACTGGTAATATCATAGATTATCAGAATGATCTTCCACATCAGAAATTCCACATTTCTTATAATCTATTTCTGAGAAGCTATCATAAGCCCATAAAGAAATAGTGTACTATGTGCCCGGCCTATGCCAAGGATGCTAAGACCTCATTAATCAAGTAGGGATGTCACGGTGGTTTGGGCGCCAGGACTGTCTGATGTAACCTTCAGTATGATTGTGATCACCATAAAATGCAGTTATTGCAACTACAATCATTTTTATATCTATAAAATGATGGAAGTGATCCATTTTGTGTTAGATAGCCAACAAATCCTCAAAGCTATAGGCTGAAAGGAAATGTTAGATATCCATGTTCGTCCAGAACATTCATCATTTGAGAGCTAGGCAGGGCTGGGACAATAAGAGAGGAGTCAGATAAAAAGGAGGAGAAACAAAACTAACCCACTTGGCAAAACACGTTTTTCAACGTTTGCAAATGTCTTTATTTCGTTTGGGTAAAAAGCGTTTTTTAAAACCTTGTTTTTACATTGAAAAAAACACACGTTTTTAAACGTGTTTTTTTTCAACCAAATAAAAACGTTTGATTTTTCAACCAAATAAAAACGTTTTTTAACCTAAAATAAAAATGTTTTTATAAGAACGTCAAGAAAACCTTTTTTGAGTACGTTATTTTGACATTTAAAAAATTGTTTGGCAAACTTATGAACCAAATAAAAACGTTATTTTAACATTAAAAAAAAACGTTTTTTTTTGCCAAGTGAAAATGCTCCAATGACTTTTTTCTCCCTAGT
The DNA here is from genome assembly GCA_949317995.1 of Acholoe squamosa. Lineage (NCBI taxonomy): Eukaryota > Metazoa > Annelida > Polychaeta > Phyllodocida > Polynoidae > Acholoe > Acholoe squamosa. Next base: position 22,640,512 of record OX439052.1, read on the forward strand.
CAACATATGGGCACTTATTGCCCATGAACAAATTCTTATAGTGATATGCGCCATCATACCTTGCTTAGCAAATACGCTGATATCAGGCACCGCTGAGTATCATGTTGCTTAGTGATCCTGTCACGTAGCCTGGTTATGTACCTACATTCCCAAGTGATGTTGCAACACTGTGACGTCACTTCTGTCCAGACTTCATGTTCGTTTTGATTTTGCCATGAGACAAATAGTGAATTCACTAATGGTTATTGTATTTTCAATTTATAAATGTAGGCTTTGTGAATAACCCAACAATTTGGCAGTTTACAGCAGATTTATCTTTCCAATATGACAGAGAATTGTGCTTCTTTATTCTACCAGCACAATCCTGCTATGACCTGAATACTTAGTTCAGAGGGGGATCGCTGCTTCAAGGGCATGCTGATTGGCCTTTGCTTGTAAATCAGCATCCATGCTGATATGAGTGACAGGGCATCATTTTGTAATTGACTTGAGATTTGGCATGTGTTCAGTCAAGGAAATGATAACCCTCCAATACAATGTGGGGTTCGTCTCTGTACAACAAAATCAACAGAATTATTTTCAATTTACCATCATTCCAAAGTTTGTGTCGGCATTGTAGTTCACTTCTATTACCTCTCATTTCTCTAAAATCAGACTTTGTATCTTTAACATTTCTAATGTAAGGCATTAATAAACAGCGAGCAATTTTTGTATAGTTAGCTATCTAATTATTTGGGCTTTGACAGTGCTTTTTTCTTATAACTCACAGTGCATTATCCAGCCATAACACACTCTGAGACCTTTTCTTCGTCTTCAAGAAGGTGCTGGTTTCAACATGGACATGTTAATAAATAGGCAAAGCATACAAAGTCAACTACGCCATTGATTTCCTGTTAAAACCATTTAGGGTTCAACGGGGAATCGATCCCCGGCCGCTGTGGGAGATGAGCTCGCTGTCCACTATACCAAGCCGAATGGTGGTAGAAACCAATGCACATGGAAGATTTGAAAAAGTTTTCCGACATACTTGATGTGTACACACCTCGTTAGCATAGATTCCAATGGTGGAAGGTGAAGTTATTAACAGAGAACCATCCTCAGATATCCTAGATGAACATGCCATGCCTAATTTCTCCATTTTGTTCGAAATAGTGATACGTTTCGGCACCCGCCTCGTCTAGCCATTCCTTATTCGATGCGTATCTGACCTAGTTCTTCCATCCGGGCACCTCCCCACTTCGTAAACAAGACGCAATGGCTGTGTGCCGGGCCGTGTGCATTGGATCGCTATGTAAAATCATTGGATTCTCATTTATTTATAAGAAAATGGAGACAAAATGTAGGCGAACAGCAACTAGAGATCGTATATTTGCTGGCATTAGAAGTACAGGAGCTGGCATGCTTGGATTCTACCCGAAAAGTGTTTGGAAAGACGAGAGTATGACGGGTGGAGTAAAAACAATGGCTACGGTGGGTTGGCAAACCGTGTGGATTGAAGCACTTGCAAAATGTCTTCTCCAGGATTTATTATGGGGTTATAAGGTAAGAAATTAATACAAAATGGAGATAAATGTTAGATAAACACATTAATCAATGTTATGAGACAGCACTTGTGGGTCTATGGTTCAATATTCCACTCCCCGCTGCGTGGGTTGTGGAATATCGAACCATAGACCCACGCGTGCTGTCTCATAACATTGATTAAACGCTACTTATCTTCTCTTAAAATGGCTCAAGCACACTTTGGTCTGTAACTTTGGTCTGAAAGTCAAGCCCGTCTTATCCCAGTGAACAGAGACCAAAGTATGTTGACTATATAATGCAGTTACCCGCAGTAATTAAAACAGTTTCTAATCATTGTACAGAGAACTTAATACTTTGAGAGATTATTCCAGCAGACCCTGTAAACAGTTAGTTACAAATTTTTCGTTAAGGATACACTATTCTACCACGTGAGTGCCAATCACTGTCCAGGCATCAATTGGATTGAAATCTATGTGTGTCTGTGCACTTATATGGGTCACTACGGTATACTTGTTCCAGTCTGCCTGTACATATATGCCTACCCTGCTAGCACAACTCATCCAAATGATGTCTTTTTTACATAAATACGATCAGTTTTCACGTAAGAATGACGTAAATTACACGAGTAGTGCTAGCTGGGTACAGCTCCCCTGTTAGTGAGGGGGAAAGCACCAGGGGGTGCCACCAATTCTATGGCTGCCACAGACATGTGTCCAGCTGGGATCCACTACTCTGGGTGACCCCCAGGAAATTCCCATTTGTGTGGCTAATATTGGTCAATATGAGATCATTTTTCTGCCTCAGTCTGAGATTTCAGTGAGAAAAGTGGGAAAATGAAAGGAGGCAGAATCGGTAAGGTATGTATGATTATGTTCAATTCCACTAAAACATTGAAAAGGGCCCCCAATACATCTATTCAAAAAATGATTTTTGCACAAATCTTCTATGTGAACAAAGGTGTGTGCTGGCCGAATCTGAGGGCTGTTGTCAAAGGTTAAAGTCTGCCGCAAATGACAGTCTATTAGGAGTACATTGCATTGATCTTCCATAGACACCTACTTTTTTGTATTGTTACTCTTATTCCTAAAAAGACAGTCAGGAGTTCAGACTTTCTTCACTATGGGTCTGCAAATATGATGTTGTAAGAATGTATTCCCAAAATATCTAGGTAAAAGATCAATGCTAAGTGCCCTTCCAGGAGGTTAATTAAAAAGGCTATGCCATCTCTACCTATGAGATGTTAGTGATTTCCCTCCCTTATTCTTTACTGCTATGGTAAGGTAGGCTTGCCTTCCTTTCTGATAGCCAGCTACGTTTTAGTGAGCACTGTTAGCCTCAGCCCTGCTTTCACTATTCAAAGCAGCTAACAACTGTGCAGAGTGGCAACAGGTCCACAGAGAAAAAAATAGCAGTGGAAGGTAAAAAATAGCAGTGGAAAACCTTGTTCTCTCAAAAGTGGCTACACTGGGGTTCTTCTAATTATATATACCCTGTTGGGTGCACTTGACCCTGAAATGTCTTCAAGGGCATCACCCATGTATATATTTAGAAGGGTCCTTCTCAAGGAGGGCTGAAAGGAGAACAAGAGGTAGTTGAGAGCTTTTGGTCAGTCACATTGGGCCTAGGAACTGGTAACTCACCTGTTTCTGTACGATCAAATTATAGCTTGTATTTTAGAAGTACAGTGCCCCCCCCTGCACCAACTAAGAGAGAGAAGGGAAGCATGATGTTACTATGCCCTTAACGCATGAGTACACTCAAGAGCCCTCAAGGACTATGAGGATATCCATTCAAGTGCTCTTACCTCATCAGTAGCCTCAATAGCCCACAAGGACCCTCAGCAGGTGCATTCACTTTTGTGATGAGGAATGTCCCCCACACAGGTGCTCTTGAACTCAAGGGAAACCACTATTGTTTCTCTGTGTAAAATAAGGGGTGGTGTTAGTACTGGAAGTGGAATAGTTAGGGACTGCATAGTACTTCCTATTAGTAACTGGCCTAACACCACTAACTATTTTATTGTAGTAACACTAGGTCTTATGAGATGGTAAAAGATGGGCCTATACTAACATCGCTTATACCACTATTCTGGCACTTCCGGTGGTTTTATATGCGATATATACGTGGTATATTCTGCATATACCACCCTTGTGCGTTTTTAGAATTTTTGGTATATACTTTTTCGGGGTCAAGTTGGACTTAGAATATTTTTGGAAATTATGGCAGCTATACAAAGTTAATCTAGCCATTTTCCATATTGAAAAATCGTGCCAACTCGTATGAGAATTGAACCCCGGCCGCAGTGGTGGTAGGCGAAGGCCTTAGCCATAGCGCCACACTGAACGGTGATGAAATCCAATGCGAAAATAAATAAGTTCTAACCTGCTATGTTTCCAGTCAGTTTTCGTATGGAATCCAACCATGACATGTTATAATATTAAAATCCCAAGAAGTTTTCGATCCATAGACGAGGAATGCGTGCTAATTTTCTCCATTTTCTTCGATATAAATAAGAATCCATTGATTTTTCCATCGTAAGCGAGTCGCGGCCCGGTTAGCTCTATGCGAAGCCATTGTTTTTGTTCCTTGCCGGGAGAGGTACCGCTGTGTATACAGTCACTTTTCGTAATGAATCCAGCCATGACACGTCTTCAAAATAAAACATACATATCCTTAGATAGTCTAGATGATCCCTCCATACGTATTATGTCCAATATATTCAAAATAAAGGAGAATCCATTGATTTTCCCAACGTACGCGAGTCGCTGTCCGGCCATTCCCACCCGCCTCCTTGATCGGCGAAAGTGTGTCAGGGGCCCGGATGTGGATATAGGTCATCCGCTCGCCGTACGAGGAAGACGCCGAAAATGTCGGACCCGTTTAGAAAATCAATGGATTCTCCTTTATTTTGAATATATTGGACATAATACGTGTGGAGGGATCATCTAGACTATCTAAGGATATGTATGTTTTATTTTGAAGACTTGTCATGGTTGGATTCGATACGAAATGTGGGTGTAAACACGGCGGTACCTCTCCCGCAAGGAACAAAAACAATGGCTTCGCGCAGAGGGCTGACCCGGGCCGGATCGCTTGCACTTACAAAATGTCTTCGCCTGGCTATATTCTTTGGATTTCAGGTAAGAAATTAATACAAAATGGAGGAAATCGTGGTATAAACCTATTAGTTGATGGATGTCGGGGCCCACGGGCTGTATATGCTGTATATACCCTCGCCACTCCGCAGCTCAGGTATATACAGCATATACAGCCCTAGGGCCCCGACATCCATCATCTATTAGCTTAATAGGTAGCGATGGCAGGGCCTTTTGAATTAACATCCAGAGCAGTGGAACTTGGAGTAGATATACGCATGGCATGACCACGTGGTCCAGCTAGGCCTACTACTAGTCTCTATGTGTAGTACATGTACTATACCACCTGTGCAACTGGAGTATTGGTACTGGTAGTGTGCACCTGGACAGGCAGCTCAGACAAGTATAGGCCTACTTCTCTGGCATTTCTCTTTATATTGGGAAGTAAACAATCATATATCCCATTATACCACTATTCTGCCACCTGCCTTACTGTTATGCCCTCTCCTACCAGTGCATTATGAGAGCATATTAGAACGTCCCCTACATAATATATCAAACATGGTATACATGATCCAAGACATGACAAGATATACTAGATTTGGCCAATAATGTTTAGTGGCTGGCTAAGTGCCCTTTATTAATAATATTAATTAACAAACTAAACATAAAAAAAAGAAAATTGACACCAATACACCAGTACATACTGAGTGGCTGAGGAGGTGGAGGAACTGTGGTTGCTACAACAGTGTAACTAACCAGGTAGGAATTAGTTAGACAAGTGGAGTACAGGTGGAGACACCACAGTGGGTGCAGGAGCGAGGGAGAAATAATACCGGTACCTCACTAATACTCATATAATGCATTATATCACACATACGAACATGACTGTGCTTTTTTGGGATTTTTGGATATACTTTATCGAGGTCAAGTTGGACTAAGAACACTTTAGGGAATGCTGGCGGACATACAAATTCAGTCTCGCCATTGTTTCAATGTGAAAAATCGTGCCAACTCGTAGGAGAATTGAACACCGGCCGCAGAGCTGGTTGGTGAGGACGTTAGCCATAGCGCCACACTGAACGGTGATGAAATCCAATACGGAAGTAAATAAGTTCTAACCTGTGGTCATAGTCCTATGTTTACACTCTGTTTTCATCTTGATTCCAACCTTGTCATGTTATAATATCAAAATCCCAAGAAGTATTCGATCCATAGATGAGGAATGCATGCTAATTTTCTCCATTTTGTTCAATATAAATAAGAATCCAATGATTTTTCTATTGTAAGCGAGTCACGGTGCAGCCAGTCCCACCCGCCTCCTTGTCCGACGAAAGTGTGTCAGTGTCCTGGATGTGGATATAGGTCATGTTCTCGTCGTACGAGGAAGATGCTGAAAATGTCTGACCGTCTTGAAAAATCAATATATGTTGAATATATTGGACACAATAAGTATTGAGGGATCATCTAGACTATCTAAGGATGTGTACATTTAAAATATCTCGACTTGTCATGGTTGGATTTCATACGAAAAGTGTGTGTAAACACAGCGGTACAGGTCCCGGCAAGGAAGAAAAACAATAGCTACTCGCAGAGCGAAGCTGGGAGGATTGGTGACACTCACAAAATGTCTTCTCGTGGCTATATTCTGTGGATATCAGGTAAGAAAATAATACAAAATGGAGGAAAAGGTGGTATAAACGCAATATGACATAAATATGACAGCCCACGGTTTGTATATTGACGATATTGCACTTGCCTCCGGCTCGTGCAATATTCGTCAATATACAAACCTTGGGCTGTCATATTTATGCTATATTGCATTATTAAAAGATGTTTCTCTATCCCTTAGTGAAGGAGCCCAATAGTGCAAATAAGACTACATGTATATAGCAATGCAATGCATACACCTCGGATCACATATTTTGGTTGCTATATGAGTGCCAAAATGTGCAGATGGGGCAGCTTTCACTGACAATATCAGGTTCTATGGGGGCTAGAAGCAAAATTCCAAAAGAGGAACACTTCCCAGGCTAGTATCTAAATATCTGGCCTATTCTAGAGGGCGCCACTATTGACCTAGTCTTTTTGGCCCCTCCCTACCTATTCTATACACCACAAAGACAAATCACCACCTTGCTAATCCCTAGATAGCATGTATATGGGGTAGTAGGGCGCTCACAGAAAGGCTAGAATCTCTGTTTTGATCAAAAGCTTTGTCATGATATTATTTGATATTGCATCACATTACTGCCTCAAGTGCAGTAATGATGATAAATTTGAAAAGAGGATCAACGTCACTATTCGGGGTACAGATAGGATCCTACAGTGCATAATATCACCTCCCAATGTAGGTCCTTCCCAAGTATACAAACACCATAATAGAGATGAGAGGAATGCAAGATGGCCATGTTTGCCATCGTAATGGGGACACCAAACATGGAATATGTCTGTGAATCCCTGCTTTAGGCAGTGAGGAAAAGGAGGTGGATGAGAGCAGAGGAATATACGGTTGTACCATTTTGTCATGAATGAGCACCGTAGAACACTATCTTACACATTAAAGTGAGAACCTGCAGTGGATATTGTGTGAATTGAGGGCAGAGTCAATTCTAGGGTGTAAACTGTGGTGTCAAAGGCAGAGGGCAATGGCGATAGCCATCTTAATAAAAACAAGAACCTTAATTGTGAGGTATGATAGTCGAGTAATATTTGGTTCCAATCATCAGGTAAGTCTAAACTGGTTAGAATTGCTCATTTTGTAGTATAGCCACACTCACTTCCCAGTGGGCACACCTCCACTTACTAAACAGTTAGTAGTCACTGCTCTGCACTGGTTGCACTAACTACTAGCTGGCTAATTTCATGCTAAATGTTAGACTAGGCAGTGCTTACTCGCTGGTGGCAGTGTTTATTAGCTACTTTTGCTTCATTGCAAAATAAGCCCTTACTAGTAGTTAAATATGCACCACTTAATAGGCAGTGCAGGAAATCTACTAGTAAGGGGTGAAAATGCAGCTCCTAGTAGCTGGCTAATCATCTGCTAAATGTTATGCTAGGCAGCCCTGCAAAATAAGCCCTTATTAGTAGTTTATAATGTAATGCTTACTAACCAGTGCAGAATAGCTACCAGTAAGAGGTGCAAACACAGCTCCTAATAGCTGGCTAATTATCTGCTAAATATTATACTAGGCAGTCCTGCAAAATAAGCCCTTACTAGTAGTTTATTTTGCAATACTTATTTATCAGTGCAGAATACCTCCTAGTACGTGGTGTAAATGCAGCTCCTAATAGCTGAACAATTATTTGCTAAATGTTATACTAGGCAGCCCTGCAAAGTAACCCCTTCCTAGCAGATAGCTTATAATGCAGTGCTTAATAACCACTGCAGAAAAGGCCACTAATAAGAGCTTTGCAATCATCACTTTGACATCTGCTTCTTGGCAGTCAATGCAACAATGTTGGTCTGAATATGAAGTTATCTTCAGTAGAACAAAGAAATGGTGTCTATATATAAATTGACTTTAAATCTATCTTGTTACACAGTCTATCCGGTAATTTAATTTATAGCAATCAATTTGGGTGCTAGCTTATGCCATTTTATGACTTAGAATAGATCTCAATGATATTTTAATTGTCAGAAATATGATTTAGATTAACCTTAAGGTTATAAAGCTGAGAGAATGTATACTACTGCCACCTAGTGACACTTAATATTTGATGCCAAGAAACAGCTAGTAAGCCCTTAGTATACACCAGCTAGTAAGCAATGTGTAAACTGCCCTTAATAACCAGTGCTTCTGCAGCCCTACAGTTGCAGCTGCTAGTAAACACTGCTCTGTACCTTTTACTAGTCAATGTCAATACAGTGCTACTTAAATCATGTGAAGCAACAGCTAGTAAGCCTTTACTATGCACCTGCTACTAAACTACTCTTAGTAGCCAGTGCTAAGTGCTGTTGCTGCATTACAAACTGAATCAGTACCATTGTTATTCCTATGCAGGAGCTTATATAAGGTTACAATTTAACCTGTTTTAGGACAAACCTACTTAGGCATAGCACAAGATGCTAGCATTACTGAAAAATGATCTCAACAATTTCAGAAGATGACAAATAAAGTGGTGTACACCAGTCCTGAATATCACTTTTTCACCATATGCAAGTTCCCATTATTCAATAAGTAAATCCAAGGTATTTTGGGATAGTATATTCAAAATATTTTAAAATCTTGACAAATATTAGTAAACTCTTGAAAAGGTTTATCTAGTAGCACAATCCCATTTATAACAAGAATACATAATATTTCAAGGGATTATCAGTGCATTGGGGCATCTTTGGTATAATATCCTATACCCACCTATATTGTTTAATCTAACTTAGGCTTGCCACAGTTGACTGTAAGATGTGTCCAGTGTGTTATGTACATGTATGTAGGTCAACCACTGACCTACATAGCTAAAGTATCTTTCAGAATGCTATGTGTTGGTGCAGCAGGGTGTGACCAGGAGGTGTGAACTGCAAGGTGTGAGCAGTGTGTAGTAGTAAAGCAGGTGTTACTCCACTTCATTTGTCATTTTGTGAAACTATTCGAAATTGAAGTTTTGTTATCATCTTGTGCTACACCTAAGTAGGATCACAGGGATATTTTTTTTAAAGACAATTTGGAGTGAATTTCAATACATGATTATTACCTTGTATAGACAGTTCAAATTGAACCAACTAGTAATCACTGCTATGTTACACTTAATAAACACTGTAAATTAAACACTTGAGAAACATCTCATAAACTGCTAAGATACTGCCTTTAATAAGTGATAAATTAGCAGTGCTTTCTAAGTGGTGCATCTGTAGCCCTGCGCATGCAGTGCCTAGTAACTGCTGCCATGATCCAGCTGGTAAACACTGCAAGTTAAGCCATTATTAACCGATGCTGGACAACAGCTTGTAAACTACTGATATGCAACGTTTAATAAGTGATGGGTTAGCAGTGCTTTCTAAGTGGTGTATCTGCAGCCTGCACTTGCAACGGCTAATAACCACTGCTATATTCCAGTTAGTAAACACTGCAAGTTAAGCCTCTACTAAGTGATGCTAAACAACAACCAGTAAACTACTAATATGCAGTGCTTAGTAAGTGACACATTTGCAGTGCTTAGTAAATGATTCAGCTGCAGCCCTGCACTTGCAACAACTAGTAACCACTGCTATGTTCCATTTAGTCAACACTGCAAGTTAAGCCCTTATTAAGCAATGCTGAACAGTAGCTAATAAACTACTAATATGCAGCCCTTGATAAGAGATGCTAAATCAACACTTACTAAGCAGTGCTACTGCAGTGCTGCAATTGCATCTACTAATAAACGTCGCTAAGCTACACTTAATAATAGTTGATGTTGCAGCACTGTACATGCAACACTTACTAATAACTTAATAAGTACTACTGTGAAATTTGGCAAAATGTTGATCCTAACCAGGAAGTTGCATGAGTGGCTAGTAAACATTGCAGTGAAACTAGTCACTCATGCAACGTTTATTAGCTATTGCAGACTTGTACTGTGCCCACTGGGTTATAATTGGTATGGCTGCAAAGCACCTGCAGAAGTACAAATATTCATTGGCTAATAGCAAAAGGTTTGGTTGATATCAAACAGATAAAAGGTTGTGGGGATTAAATTGGCCCATGGGCAGTCTATGCCACACATAAATTCATCATAATTGGAAGATGAATGATTAATGTTTGATAGGTTCTGAGGCAGGTGGCAGATACATCTAGGATGTATCATTGTCATTTCTTTTGCTAGTGGATAACATGCAGATAGACGTTTGGAGTGAGGGGAATTAAGACTATACCTCAACAATATATCCAAGGTAACTCCACTTTCACTATAATTATGCTGATCTGGTACGCCCTACAGTACTCTAATGTCTGGTTTATCATCTTTATCTTTTGTAAGTGCTGTAAATCCCGCCAGATCAACTATATTCAGTTAACGAACGGCAGGATAATGGACAGATAGTAGTAAATGAATACTGGTATTGGCATGTCACTCTGCTATGCCTTCCTCAATATACCACACCAGACCTAGAGCTCTATTCTTTCATTGCAGTGTTTCTATATAATCTGGATTCTAGAATTTGGAAACATTTTCTTATGTTCATAAGCATCAGTAGCATTTGTATGCACTATCCTCCCCCCGGATTCCTCCTGGCAATAGCTGCTTATAGGAACTTGGAGTAGATATCTAATCCAGTAAAATTGCATGCCCATTGCCATGATTGCAAAGCGTTACTCCATTGCGTGATAGGGACATCTATAGAATCTGAGAATGGTGAACAAATGGTGTAATGGAATAAAGGTGTCAGTGCCATTACCCACTCAGGATACACGGCTGTGGACCCACACACATAAACCACTACCATTATGGCTCCAGTCACTGTGTGTGGCATGTACATCCAGCTGGAGAACATAAAATAATGTGGGTGTGAACAGATTTCACACCTCAATGCAGACAGCAGCAGTATGGCAGATTAAGAGCCATCACATGGTGGTGTCTCCATAATAATGGTATGTATCAGGAGGCCAGAGAGACCTATATACCTGTCTGATGTCAGAGCTCATCCCTATCCCCTTCACTCCCTCCTCCATCCCTCATCCCCCATTCCTCATCTCTCATCCCTGTCCCTATCCCCATCCGTCCCACCTCTATCCCCATATATGAGGCTGAGTCTCAAGCCATACTCATTTTGGCGACACTGCCTCAGTCTGGACCCAGCCTCAAGTGAATAAGAATTTTTTTTCAATGCATCCCCATCCCCATTCACATGCCCATCCCCATCCCATTCACATCTCTATTCCCATTCACATATCCACCCCCATCCCTTTATCATTCCCATCCCATCTGTGTTCCAGTCCCCGTCCCGTCCCCATCCCTATCCCCCTCCAAGCTCCCAGAGTTAACTGGTGATTCACAGGCCCAGTAGAAGGGCCATTACACTCCTCAGTTGAGATCAGATCTTTCAACATGCGTTTCCATGGTAACATCGTGTGCATTGTGCATGTGAGCAGAATGGGTTCATCAGAGCTGCTCATAAATATGACATTGTAGACATGAAGGGTACCAGGAGGAGTTTGTTGTTGACATACGGCATTAGCTGCTTAAGGTGCAGAAAATAAATATCAGTGTGGGCTATATTGAGTGTCCCTTTGGTGTGAAAACTGTTTAGGTTTGTCTCCTGAGATATCAGTCTTAATAACATAAAGCCCAATGTATAATTACTTTCTTTTATTCTTTATTTTTCATTTGTACTCTGCATTTCAAATTAAGCTACCCATTGATAGGGTACTCTGTTTGTTGCATTTAAAAATAAAATGTCTATATACATAATCATATCATATTCATTCTTTTTCATCTATTCCATTTCCTTTAGTCTTTAGTCAAATTCACTCAGCGTTATGGAGATACAGAGTATGCTCGTGCAAGGCCTACAAAATAGAAAACAATAAAAAAACTACTATATCGGTAAATTGATAACAAAACTATTTGACTGTAATTCCTTATATTCTGTAAATTCGATATGGAAACCTAGGCTATGATGCCAACTTTTCAGTGAACAGTGTCACACATAGACCCAAGAATGCCATTGTCTTTATTATCTGGCAATGTTGCATTTTGACAATAGATTTTGAGTTTCTACCTAGAAACGGAATATCATTCAATCCCCACTCCAGAAGGCTATTTCAGAATGATAGCAATTAACATTTTGAAATGACTTCAGGACGGGCTGCTCAATCTCAAGAACAGTGACTAAACAACAATTACTGGAGGATAGGCCTGAAAAAAAATCATGATTGATTCCAACTGCCTTTGGTATAATGATTGATCAGGTCCTGTGGGCCGTGATAAGCCTTTAGTATGGGACAGTTATCAGACCTATACTGAAAATCGGCCTAAAGCGGGTTTTGTATCTTAGTCTCCTATGCTATACTGGTCCAGGGTCTATCTTTCCAATGTATTTAAGGAACAAGCTCATTCCATTTGCCATTTTAGTTATTTGAGGTCCTGACTATGAAGTATCACTTGAAATATCTCATGGGCATTTATGCCCCTCTTTAAATTATGTAGTCTGGTGGGAGACCCCCATTTATACAAAATTATGCTAATCAGTTGCTGGTATCAATGATAGGTTATCTGGAGTAGGTTTGCTCATTGAAATGATATCCTCTCAACTTGAGTGCAGGGCGCTTCTCTGTGTGGCAGACTCAATTGGATATTTTTAGACTCCCATTGAGTTATTCCAATTCCACTTTCCGTTTGAGTTGTACATGGTTTTTACTTCTTTTTAATCAAGCTCAGACACCATACTGGAGCTTCAATGAGAGGATCAATGTGTTTTGTTTCTAATCATTTAAATGTTATGTTATGGGTTCTAGATCTGCAAGACCATTTGATAAGAAAGTTACACCCATAGCTTTGTCAGTTGACTATGCTGATTTTTCCAGATGTATCCTGAAATAGGTACATATCTAAGTAGCCACTGACCTCAAGGTGTCACTTTTGTGGCCTTGCAAATTGCAACCCAATCAATGCCAATATAAGCAATGGTGTAATATCTCATCTCATTCCTAAGATTGGGAGCAAATGAATCAATTTGTCTCTATCTTTATTTTGGGTTTATTTTTGAGATGCAGTTTGAAGGTTTAAATTAAACACAGCCAGACAGCCACTAGATTTGGCTGCAGAGCATTCACACTCATACACTGTCAGCCCAGTGCACCAATTTTACGGTGGATTTCTTATTATTCAAGACTACAGGGGTAGTTGATGTTAGTACAAACCCAATGACCTGATTTGGATTCTAGTATCAGTCACCTCACTATACAAATGTCGTAAGTGACAAAAATTGATTTTTTTTTTATTATACTTGAATACTGTTCTTTGAGAAACATTTTTCATGCTAGTTTTGAAATCTGACCATTATTTAAGGGTCATATTGGACCTATATTACACCATGTAGGGGTCTAATCTCTCTCATTCTATTGAATTTGATCTAGAAAGACGGCATTTTTCACCAAAATGTGGTTGGGCCATGTTGATGCAGATTCACCATCCAATATGAGGTGATATAACATATGTAGAGAGAAAGAAACACTATTTTGCCTTTATGCAAAACATGTTTTTTTGCACTTACAACCTTTGCATAGTGAGGTGACGATATGTACTACAGCGGTATGTATTGCCCATTTACAATTGCTGCTAGGAGTGTAGTGAAATGATATTAATGACAGGCCAAGGGAGAAAAATGAAAAATTCAACATCAGTGAGATGATTGCACTCAGTATAGGTGCCTATTTTCAGCCCAGTTTATAAATCCATGGAACAAATGAAATTCAGTTTTTCACCTGACCTAATCGCAATGGCCAATATTCCAGGTGATTTAGTAGAGGAGGGAATGTTTTGTTCTCTACCAATTAGTGGAGGGATTATACCCTGGTTAGATTTGTAAAAAGAGTCACGATGTTGATGGTCCTGCTGATGAGGGTAAGAGATTGTAGCTGGACAGAATGTGGTGGTTATGAATATTTAGAATTATCTGATTGGGGTTAAACAACCTCACATTAACAACTACCATCACACTTTCTCAACACTTACAAGTATATCTATGTGCACATAGTTATAGGTAAATCAGCTGGTGACTGGGTTCAAAGGGGTTTAGGGAATTGTTTCACATCAGGAATTCCAGAATTTCTTATAATCTATTCCTGAGAAGCTATCATAAGTCCATAAAGGAATAGTGTACCATGTGCCCTGCCCATGCCAAGGATACTAAGACCTCATAAATCCAGTAGGGATGTCACAGTGGTTTGGGTGCCAGGGCTATCTGATGTATCCTTCAATGTGAGTGCAATCACCATAAAATGCAGTTATTGTAACCACAATCTTTATCATATCTATGAAATAATGGAAGTGATCCATTTTCTGTTACTTAGCTAACATTTCATGGAGATTTCTCCAAAGGACCTGATTGTGTAATGTGTGTCTGCATATCAAACGATCCTCAAAGTTATGGGCTGAAGTGAAATGTTAGATATCCATGTTTGTCCAGAATATTTATCATTTGAGAGCTATGCAGGGCTGGGACAATTAGAGAGGAGTAGGAGAAAAAGAGGAGGGAGAAAACTAATGCTTCAAGGATCTTTTCCTCCCTAGTCAATGTATGGGCACTTAGTACCTAGCTTGGCATCATGTTGCTTAGTGATGAACCACTTCTTATAGTGATATGCGCCATTGTACCTAGCTTGGCATCATGTTGCTTAGTGATGCTGTCACATAGCCTGGTTATGTACCTACGTTCCCAAGTGATGTTGCAACACTGTGACGTCACTTCTGTCCAGACTTCATGTTCGTTTTGATTTTGCCATGAGACAAATAGTGAATTCACTAATGGTTATTGTATTTTCAATTTATAAATGTAGGCAATGAACATATAACCCATTTAACAAAATACCTTCAAACTCTTCTAGAAGCTGTTTTTCCTCATACAAATGCAGTGGGTCAAATGCGGGACCTATATGAGGAAGAAAAAATTGTTTTTAAAAGGCCTCCGTGTAGGGTCTGTATATGAAAGCTTAACATACGTAAATTAATTGATATATACGGAATCTTTTAGGTGGACTCAAGGCTTAACCATAAAAATAGTCTAAATTCCAGGAAACCCCTCCCAGGGATACCCTAAAATGACTTCACACATGCAGGAATTATATAGGTAGCATTTGTACACATACAGAATTTTTTATTATTTTTTTTGGAGGGGTGGGGGGGGGGTTACGTGAGGGGGCTGTGGGGGGTGTGTGGTTGAGACCAGCATGATGGTAGAATATATATGTTTCACCCTGAAAGGGTTACAGTCCTTATAAGGTTGACACAAGTAGCCTGGGGTGGATGTACATTTCAGCTGTCCGCTGTCAGTTGTGGCTAACCCTTTAAGACCTCTAACCATTCACAGGAAGCATGCTGACATGTGCCCCATTCAAAGCTATCTCCAGCAGTATTTTCCAATTATAAATAAGGTGCACTCCTAGCTCCTCTCCGTCATGGACAAAAAGCTTTAGACCTGGATTGAGTTGTATGGTCGGTGCCCACCCGAGTCTTTTTACAAGGCAAGGCCTAAAATATTTAATTACACACATTCTATAGTAGACTTCACCCTCGTTATTGCTACTATTAATACTATTAATACAATTCTCCATGTCCCCTCTAATAGAGTGTAAGGCCTGTGTAATTTCTCTACCATGGTTCTATTATGAGAATATACCCAATTCTTATAAATGTGAGGGTGATTCCTCATACAATAAAATCATGATAATCATGCATTGACCTTGGGGTAGCATAAATTAGGTCTGTATGTGGATTATATGGTCAGGCTAAGTTGCAGTGCACCTTATATGTAAGGTAGATGGATAAATTGATTGGTAAATACTGCTTAAGATAGTTTTAAATGGGACACATTTCAGCATGCTGCCCCTGAATGGTCTTAAAGGGCTAATTTCATCTCGTCTTATCTCGTCCTGCCTAGCCTTTTACGACCTCTAACCATTCAGGGGCAGCATGCTGAAATGTGTCCCATTTAAAACACTTTTAACAGTATTTACCATTCAACTTATCTGTCTACCTTGCATGTAAGGTCCACTCCAACTCAGCTATCAGTCATATAATCCACATACCAACATATAAAATGACACATATGGAGGAAAAGGGCTGTATGTAGGATACCACCTGCCCTAGAGCAGGTGGCATTCAGGGCCCCATATATGGACATGATGCGGGATTTTCACTTTCCATATCTTGAACAAAAAGGCAGGATGTGGAAATCTGAACAAAAATGGTTTTTAGACATACTGGGACATATGTGACACATGGACCCCCGTATCTATGAGAAAAACAGCCTCCTGGTGGTGCCTCAGGCTCAAGAAGTACGATCCTGAGCTCTGCCAACTCATGCATGTATAACTCATTCCAATTTTTCAATAATTGTATATCATCCAACATATTTCTTTAGTCCTAGGGCATTGGAATCATTTAAATAACCTTCATGCCAGCTAGGGGTTATGTGAGGA
Organism: Acholoe squamosa; assembly: GCA_949317995.1. Classification (NCBI taxonomy): domain Eukaryota; kingdom Metazoa; phylum Annelida; class Polychaeta; order Phyllodocida; family Polynoidae; genus Acholoe; species Acholoe squamosa. The sequence goes on from OX439052.1 coordinate 22,657,247, forward strand.
CATATCACTTTTCTTGTTGTCTTATTTCACAGCGATGTTGTTATTTTCACAGATATTCCTTCTACAACTGCACTGCCACCTTGGGTTTCTTGTAAAAACTAAACAGGCCCCCTGTTATACAATTACGGTGGTTCACTGTTCAGTTTTACAAGGATGCCTCATAGATTCAATATTTATTTTTAGAGTGCAGCAATTTGGCCTAGGGACAGGTCATGTGGACTTGGAATATCAATCTGATTGCTTCATTCATACACAGACATATAGGATTCAAGAAGGCTTACAGTAGATTTATCTTTCCAATATGGCAGAGGATTGTGCTTGTTCATTCCTCCAGCACATGCCTGCTATGACGTGAAAACCAAGTTCATAGGGGCACTGTAGCTGCTTCAATGCTGATTGACCTTTACTTGTAAATTGACAGTCATGCAAGGTTGTGTTGATATGAGTAACAGGACATCATTTTGTAATTGACTTGAAATTTGACATGTGTTCACTCAAAGAAATAAGAAGTAATGTAGGCCTATGCTGTTTTATCAAGTGATGTCCAGCCATTAAAATGGCCATAAACTGAATGTAAGGTGAAGTGATCTGATTTCTATCATATTTGCCTTTCTGCACAGTTGCCCCTTTAGAGGGCATCAGAACATGGGTATGGATATGGCTGGAAAACATTCCTAAAGCCAAATATGAGTCAGATCCTTGCCCTCATTATAGGGACTCCTTGAAGGCATGAGGTAATGTAGATGATTTTTTAGTGTTGGTTACATGTTATCGAGCCATTATGCAGACACAAACAAGTGTGTTTCCCCACTGTTGGTTAATGTATAAAGTTGAACATAAACATAAACAACACGACAGCAATTTACAGGTCCTAACACTTTCACAGTATCTGGTGTGTGGGATTCAGACCAATATTCTCAGTATTCAGCATTATATAGCTTGCTTATGACAAAAACGTGTTGAACCAGTGGAATTCTATGTTTGTTCATCTGTAATGCTAATGGGGATTTAGCAAAACTATTCTCAGTTCTATAGATAATAGATCATCAATGTTTTACCTAGTGATGAAGTGGTATGAAATGAGCTCGAGGTTGAACTCAAAACGAAATGCGTAGTTTCTGAATTATGTGGCCTTTACATTCATAATGGAACTATATGAATGACTGACAGAAGAAAATAAGATTAAGCAAAAGAAAAATACCGAAATGGAATACCAGTGAGAGGATTGCTTTCATCATGGGTTTTCAGTGATATTGGAGGTTGGCTGAATGAATTTTGTTTTTCATCTGACCCAATCACAATGGCCAATATTCAAGGTGATTTAGTGCAGGGAGAAATGTTTTGTGTTTTATCAATCAGTAAGGGAGTCATAAACTGGTGTGAATTGTTGAAGGGTTGTATTGGTAAGACCCCTGTTTATGGCACTGAGGGGATAAAATTTGCATCACTTGCTGGTCAGCAGTGTGGTAAGGTTACACAACTAAATGATGACTGCCAGGACAACAACGACAATGGCAATGCCAACAATGAAGGCCACAGTAACGATGACATCAATGACTGTGAAATATATAAAAGAAATGTACTCCCTTCTGTCTTGCTTGTGATAGCTCTCCTTTCCCATTTAGGCTACCACAGCTGGTATTTTCTGCACCATTAATTCTGTATTTCCTTTTTTCTCTGGATGGTCAGTAAACACAAGATCAACTTTATCATAAAGCCATAAATGAATACCGTGGTATGTACTCAACATGTAGTACAGGAATGTCGGGAGCTAGACTGTCAGCCCACGGCAAGGGTTTTACAGTAGATTGTTTCTATTTCTGGAATACAGCGGTAGTTGCTGTCCGTACAAACCCAATGACCTGATTTGGATCATGGTGTATGCACTATAGCGGTCCTTATAGCCCATTTACAATTGCGGCTGCGAGTGTATGTCTATTAGAGGCACATTCCTAGGCACCAGTAGAAAATGATTTTTTTTTTTAAAGTGATGGCTAGTTGAACAATCAATATATTCCAAAGTACTCTACATACGAAATGCAATATGTTTTTTATTCAATTAGGACAAGAATAATATGGACGATCATATGTACAATATTTATAGTTAAGGGGCACATATACAGTGGAGTTGGTATTGGGTCACAGTGTACCACTCAGTACATATGGCATCCCAAGGATAGCAGAAATTTTAGATGCTCATGTTTGTCTGAGGTATTAGGGGGCAGTTCACGGAATATGTCTATGAATGCTCTGCCCAGGGCAATGAGGGAGGAGGAGCTAGGTGAGGGGGTAAAGGAGATCAGTTTCCAGGACTATCTGCTGTACAGGCCATGAAAATCACATCAAGTCCAAGATATTTCTATAGCTCATGACCATCATCTGTATTGTCCAACAAGATCTAACATTTCAGCACTAGTCATTCATTATCCAATCTGTATAATCTCACCTATATAGTCCCATGAGCTTTTTTGGTTCTCTATAACATAGATTTACTACCCAACTAATTGATGCTGATCCCACCACACACATACTTTATGGATATAATTACAAGCATTATGAAAATTTGAAGAATTGCATCCTATGGATGTAATATAATGTGCATATGACTGAACATTGGTAAAAATGGCTTGCTTTTGATTATCTCTTCCCTTGGTGCAAAGAAAACCTACAGCTGTAATGGACAATATATGGACTGAGAGAAGCCATCTGATTGGTCCATTAATCAAAGGATTCCTTCAGGATATAGGCTTTAATGGACTTACCAAGCCTACATATGGCAGACATTTACATTTGTTCACTCTCCTAGAACAGTGCTTAGAGTTTCTGAATACCAAGTACAGAGGGGCAGATCTGTTTGAAGGGCATTCCCAATTGACTTTGCTAGTAAATCCCTAGTCATGCAATACTGTGTTTGGATGAGTGGCAGCATATTATTTGCCCTTGATTGATTTGGGATTCGCAGTAATATTTGCTTATTGAATGATACGCTCTCCACTATGATTATGGGGCTCTTTTCTGTGTAGCAATTTCAATTTGATAGTTCTCATCTTCTTCACTCAAGTATTGATGTTGGTGTGAGCAGTCAAATATCTTCTCATCTTTCATTCCAGAGGTAGGTATCTCCCATTATAGAATGTAACCTGAAGCAATTGTTGAAGGGTGAATTGTTGAAGGGTTGTATTGGTAAGACCCCTGTTAATGGCACTGAGGGGATAAAGTTTGCATCACTTGCTGGTCAGCAGTCTGGTAAGGTTACACAACTAAATGATGACTGCCAGGACAACAACGACAATGGCAATGCCAACAATGAAGGCCACAGTGACGATGACATCAATGACTGTGAAATATATAAAAGAAATATACTCCCTTCTGTCTTGCTTGTGATAGCTCTCCTTTCCCATTTAAGCTACCACAGCTGGTATTTTCTGCACCATTAATTCTGTATTTCCTTTTTTCTCTGGATTGTCAGTAAACTTAAGATCTAAGTTATCATAAAGCCATAAATGAATACCGTGGTATGTACTTAACATGTAGGACAGGAATGTCGGGAGCTAGACTGTCAGCCCACGGCAAGGGTTTTACAGTAGATTGCTTCTATTTCGGGAATACAGCGGTAGTTGCTGTCCATACAAACCCAATGACCTGATTTGGATCCTGCTGTATACACTACAGCGTTCTTTATAGCCCATTTACAATTGTGGCTGAGAGTGTATGTCTATGAGAGGCACATTCCTAGGCACTGGTAGAAAATTTTTTTTTTAAAGTGATGGCTAGTTGAACAATCAATATATTCCAAAGTACTCTACATACGAAATGCAATATGTTTTTTTTTATTCAATTAGGACAAGAATAATATGGACGATCATATGTACAATATTTATAGTTGAGGGGCTAGGCACATATACAGTGGAGTTGGTATTGGGTCACAGTGTACCACTCAGTACATATGGCATCCCAAGGATAGCAGAAATTTTAGATGCTCATGTTTGTCTGAGGCATTAGGGGGCAGTTCACGGAGTATGTCTATGACTGCTCTGCCCAGGGCAATGAGGGAGGAGGAGCTAGGTGAGGGGGTAAAGGAGATCAGTTTCCAGGACTATCTGCTGTACAGGCCATGAAAATCACATCAAGTCCAAGATATTTCTATAGCTCATGACCATCGTCTGTATTGTCCAACAAGATCTAACATTTCAGCACTAGTCATTCATTGTCCAATCTGTATAATCTCACCTATATAGTCCCATGAGCTTTTTTGGTTCTCTATAACATAGATTTACTACCCAACTAATTGATGCTGATCCCACCACACACATACTTTATGGATATAATTACAAGCATTATGAAAATTTGAAGAATTGCATCCTATGGATGTAATATAATGTGCATATGACTGAACATTGGTAAAAATGGCTTGCTTTTGATTATCTCTTCCCTTGGTGCAAGGAAAACCTACAGCCGTAATGGACAATATGGACTGAGAGAAGCCATCTGATTGGTCCATTCATCAAAGGATTCCTTCAGGGTATAGACTTTAATGGACTTACCAAGCCTACATATGGCAGACATTTACATTTGTTCACTCTCCCAGAACAGTGCTTAGAGTCCCTGAATACCAAGTACAGAGGGGCAGATGTGTTTGGAGGGCATTCCCAATTGACTTTGCTAGTAAATCCCTAGTCATGCAGTACTGTGTTTGGATGAGTGGCAGCATATTATTTGCCCTTGATTGATTTGGGATTCGCAGTAATATTTGCTTATTGAATGATACGCTCTCCACTATGATTATGGGCCTCTTTTCTGTGTAGCAATTTCAATTTGATAGTTCTCATCTTCTTCACTCAAGTATTGGTGTTGGTGTGAGCAGTCAAATATCTTCTCATCTTTCATTCCAGAGGTAGGTATCTCCCATTATAGAATGTAATCTGAAGCAGATCAAGAAAGTCCCTCAAAGTTAATAAACTTATTCTTCCTTATTGCAGAATGATAATGGATATTTTCCCTGTAGCAGAGCATCTACACTGTCAATACCCACAGTCTTATAGATTAATTGATATTTCCTTTATTCATCCTGCACATGACTTAGCCTAGGCCATGTTTTGTTGCCTTATGTTAGGGCAAATAGAGAAAAGTAAATACACATAACAATTTCGAATTTCGAATATAAAAATGGACTTGGCCTTTTGGCCTAATTAAGTAATGTAATATAATAGTTGTTGAGAGAGCAAGGAATGAGAGTTAGTTTTTTTCTATTATAAAGTCATTTGGGTCAGTGTCTTTTGGGGGAGAGCAGGTCAGCCTCACAAAAGGTGAATCAGATGCCCTATGTCTATATCTATATGCCTAAATCATAGGTGTTTTGGATAGTTTATCCTTATAGAAATCCCCTAATTTATTAGTGAACATATATGCAGGCTATTGAACCAAGTGAGTGCAGACTGTTGTACAGGCATCAATAATGATACCGGCTAATGGTTTGCTTCAAAAGAGAAAGTGGTTCGACCAGAAGTCTGGCTGGCTTAGTATGGTGTATATATCTATTTTTTTCTGTTAAGGTGATGGTTATCAGTATAGATTAAAAAGGCAGATGGACAGAGGTCTGAATGTGGCTTAATATTCCATATACCTATCTCTATACTTATCTATAGAGGGCAAGGGCCTATTGTGTATTTAGAGGTCAATTGGATCACTAATTTCCCATTTGTCTGTTCGCAGGGAACACTACTATGTGAAAGGAATAACGCTGTTTTAGACTATTTGCAAAAAAAGTAAAATTTTATATTTACCGTTTAACCCTGATTATAAGCCCAATTCATAATCTGGGTGTAGAGTTTGAGGAAATCTCATAAAACAATTTCAGGGCATATTTTGCATAGTTTTCTATTATCTATCAAAATAATTCCTGGTCATAGGCAGGGGGTAAACTTTTTCAAAAAGTTAGAAGCCGATTTTCACCAACAATAACATAAAGAAAAAAGAGATTTTCTTATGACTATGGTCTTGTGGTAGGTGCTGACATAAAATGATGACTGCTATTGATTTGGATCATTGCAACCATTATAAGAAGCATTTGGGGAGGCAAGAGACCATTTGAATGAATTTTCATCCACCTGAAGCTAATCATAATGACCAACCTTGATGTGATTTAGTGCAGAGATAAATGTTTTGTTGAAAACCAATTAGTGGCAAATCATTGAGTCCTGATGTTGAGCAGGATAGGGTGTTTTTATTTTAGTAAAAAAGAGACCTAGTGTTGGTAGTACAATTAGGCCGCGCTCAGAGATTGTTAATGGCATCACCAGCTGGTATGCAAATGGATGTTGTGAAATTAAACTATTGACTAGTGTTGACTGCATCTCCTTTTCTATTGGAAAAGACTGGCTGAAGACTCACTGAATGAATATAGGGTAGTATGCTGTATCGTATCCTAATTATGTAATCTTGCAGGGCGTAGAGAAGAAGAGAGGAAGATTTAGTTATTATATAAGGGGTATGTAGATCATTATTTCCAGTGCTTATCTGCGGTAAATCCCATTGCGACATGAAACATGAACAAAGAGAATGACAGAAGTAGGCAGAGCCGAGCTTATGGCCTACAACATTAAGTAGCATTCATGGGAACTACTAGCGATTGGCTGACCTTTGATATATGGCTCCAGACCATATCTCATTACACTTGTACCAATGTAATAACATAACAAGCCCCCACCTTCGAGAGCCAATGGCTCCCACAGAGAATGGATCCTCTGGTTCTAGTCTGATTCCATACTCAGGATATTACATGCCAAAATATGCCATGTCACCATCCAGCTAAAACTGTACTTTCCCTTGTTTTTCTAAAATTATAAGCATTATTGTTAATTGCACATGTGTTTTTATCAAATGTAATGTAATTTTCACAAATATACAAGGTTATACTACTTGGCTTTTAAAGCTGTGATCTATTTGGCAATAGACATTAATCACAGAGAATCAACACTTTTTTCTCATTGCTTAACCCATCTCATATCATTGCTTTGCTGGTGACTGTAGCTTCCACTCTAGACAATAAAGTAAGCACGAGTTTGAGAGCAAAGAGACTTCATATCTCTGAATGCCCCGTAGACCAAAATGAAGCCTCAAATTTGATATTCATTTTTCACTATGATAAATGCTGACCTAATTCACTAATGTTACATACATTTGTGATGATGACATTATATCTATGTGCTCTATAATATTAATTATGTATGAACCTAAAGGTTTAGAAGAAGTCCAAAATCTATGTGCCCAGTATCTGGTGTCAATCTAACTGGGCAGATATATACCAGGGTCCTACTTCTACAAATCTGCTTGTACATATGCCTACAATTGTCATGGGGCTTTGTATAGTATGTATGCCAATCAGAGACACACAGACTTCTCATGGCCTAATCCTTAAGCATATAGGGGTAACCCACAGGGTATGAGGGGATGACATTTGTTCCCCGGAAAGTGAGATGCATGCCAATATATGACACACAATTCACTGCCTATAGTACTTAAAATAAAACTTTTATTGCATCAAATAGGGACCACCATAGGGGCTGGCATATTGTCCCCAGAGAATGAATGTCAATTGTCTTGTGTATCAGGAAGCAGTAAGAGTACTGCTGTAGGTTCACATCTTCTAACAACATCTTCTAACGACACCTCCTGCAATAACCTATTTCCTCTACATATATAATGGTCATGTACTCTTTTCTGGAGTGCCACATCAAGTTCATTTCTGTGCCATTCAAGGCTTCTGGCCATGCGGTCCCAGAATCGGCAGTTTCATGGTAGACCATTTGTAAAAATCCAAATGCAACAACGCCTGTTCGATGGCAAGCTTTGCTCATTTACTCCTCTCCCTGTTTACTCACAATAATGTCGCTTCTCTACATATATGTCTATCTCAGATGAGCAGGGGTGTCTGTGATTGTTTGCTCCCTCTCTCAGTAATCCCCACAATCTTCAGACAACATCACACACTATTTCCCTTGGCCTGGTTCTCTGGAGGCCATAGCGAAATGATTAGGTATTCAATTCTCACTGTAGCTAACAAACCTTCCAGTTCCCCCCAATTCTCCACCCTGAGACACAGATTCCCACTTTATATTGTAATGGAATTGACTTGTTCTGAATTAGACTGCATTATGAATAGTAAGGTGGACTGGGGGGGGGTTCATGATTGGTTCTACCTGAATGCTTCCCATAGTAGGTAGGCCAGAGAATTGAAGGAAATTGGTTCTCAATTGGGAAGCATTCATTAATTCCCAACAACTCCTAAACCACTTCTATGACCAATTACTTTTTGGCAACCCAATAGGCAATTGATTCCCTAAGGTCAGTCAGTTCTGTTCTGGGAATAGTACCTCTGACAGAAGTAGTTCCCAATCCTTTTGCAACAGCGTGTAGTGTATGTTTGGCAATAACTAAAATCTGTCTTTCATTTGGAACTTTATTATTTGACAGAGGGATAAATGTTGGAAGGGATATATCCCCTCACATACCTGCTACTGTGAATAGCTTATGGGACTAAATCTTGTTACTTATGCAGGCTATTGAACCAAGAGAGTGCAAAGTATTGTCCAGACAGAAATTGATACTGGCAAATGATTTGCGTTAGAAGATAAAACGGATTGACCAGAATTCCTGCTGGCTTGGCGAATACATATCTATTTTTTCTGTTGAGATGATGGTCATTCATTTCCGCAAAGGGACATAATAGGATCAAGGCCCTATATATGCTGTTAAAGAGGGACAGGTGAAAATACAAAGCCAAAGGTTTCTGAGAATCGGTCTGAATGAGGGTTAAGAGAATAGAAAACGATTTTCTTCACATTGAGACTATCTGCTGTTCTATAATGCATGAATGCAACTTCTATGATGCACTCCAGGTCACTTCTATCATGCAGCAGAGCACTGCTCACTGTTTTATAAGAAATAAAGAGAATGGATGGGGCCATGACTGGACCATTTGTTGCCATGATACAGACATTTCTACATTGTACACAAACCGGTGCTACAGCAAGGCAACACTTTAACATTAACCCACAGGCATCACTTAACCCCTTAACCTAGCACATGTTCAATCAGTAAATAATATTATATCAACATTATGCACAATGATATTTTATGGAGTCTCTCCGATCATGTATATACGATCTGACTGAATCCTTCTATAGATGGGTGCTAACATAATAGATGAAAATGATGAATGTCGCTGGGATCAGGTCAGGTATAAGTCAGACCATTGCTCCCATCATGAAAACCCTATTTTAAGGAGGCTTAGAAAGATCTAATTGAATTCTTATATCTAGCCCATGGCGGGTTAGTTTCATCCAAATCAGCCCATGCCATGGGGTGATTTAATACAAACAGATGAATGTTTTGTTGAATACCAATTTTTGGAAAATAATTAAATCCTGATGCTGATCAGAAAGTTCAATGCTAAAAAACAATTACAGTTCCAGGCACTGTTAAGAAAACGCATGTGGCATCAGCAGCTGATGCCGAGGTGGGTGTTATGAATATTACAAACAAGGAAGTGAATCTCTGTAGTTAGGTTGACCTATACCTGTACCAATGTAACATAGCAACCTGCGTGATCTTCTAGTCTCAGACTGATTCCACATTCAGGATATTACACAGCAGGAACTGGCCATGTCAATCCAGGCTGTATTGTATATCCCTTTGTTATATCTATCTATATGATTCATGTCACTATCTAAATGATGCATGCCCATTATCTGAACAGCGAAACATATTTCTGCTCACATTAGTAATCTGACATCAAGTAGAGGAAATTTGGTTTGCTACCACTGGAGCCCCTGCTGTCAAACCTGGAGAAAGGGAAGGAAAAGAGAAATAGCTGATTGGTTGGTGAAACCTTAACAGTTCAGAATGAATATTTTATCGTAGACCTAGTCATTTTGACCAGCACACATATAAGATTAACCCATCTTGTCTTCCTGGACTGTGGTCACACCGTGATCACAAATTGTCAGGCCACTTAAATACACTATAGGACCCTTAAAGGTTTAATGACAATCTAATTTTGTATGGCAAGTATACTGTGTCTTGCAGTCTCTATCTGACTGTACAGATATATACCAAGGTCCTACTTGTCCCAATCTGCTTGTACATATATGCCTACAGTTGTCCTGGTACTTTGTGCAGCATGTATGTCAATCACAGACACACAGACTGCAGCTGGCTGCCTAATCCCTAGGTATTTACTGATAAATGGGGTAACAGGGCAATCTGCAAGGGCTGACATTTTTCCCCCTAGAGAGTGAGACATGCTGACTGCTAAATCCCTGTCTGGCATACAGGGGTAACAGGTTCTTCTACAGGGGCTAACATTTTGTCTCCCAGAGAGGGACTTTGACACTAATGGGCTGTTGTCCCCTGACCTCTCTGAAATTTAGCATGTAATTGAATTCTAGAAGGGATGACATTTTGTCCCCAAGAGGACAGGTTTTAAATTGCTTTCGAAAGTTATAAGATAAGGCCGCAAAATCTGGCAGGGCTTCTTAGGAAGGGCATGGTTAGTCACTATGGTTTATACAAGGGTGTAGTGGGAATGGCTGCAGTAGCTGACTCTCCTGGTGTGACATATTGGGTAGGGAAAACATTTCTAACCACAATGTCTCCAACTTTCCTACTGCCAAGCTAATCGCCAGATGGTTCACCAACAATAATGCTTTTATGGATTGACCACTACAGTGTAAACCTACAATAATATTCCTTTTTGCACATAATCCTATCTCAGAGGAGCAGGGGTGGCTATAGTTGTCTTTTCCCTCTGTCAGCAATCCCTACAATCCTCAGACAACATTGTACAGTCATTTGTGTGGCTTTGGTATATCCCATTGTATGTTTGCCAATTAGCCGTGGCTGATACCACAGCAACTGTACATAGCTGATCCCCTCTATTGCTTACTGAAGTGGCACAGAGGCCCCAACACTTATACACTCATCTGAATGGGGAAACAAGCAAAATCTAATCATTTTGATGTGCTGCTTGTGAATGAGAAAATACATATATTTTTGTCTTACAGTTTTCAGAATTATTGACAGTTACATCTTAGCCCATTGAGCTTCACTGTACTGTGCAAGGTATTGGCTCTGTGCTGTCATGTCTTGCTGAGCCCAATCACCAGAACTGCATTACTGAAGCACTAGTCCAAATAGCATGCAATAAATGCATGCTATTTGGACTAGTGCTTCATTTATTTTACCCTCTGTTGCCTTCAGAGGGTAAAATAGGGCCTGACTTATTCATATACAATACAGGACACTCCATCTGACTTTGCCAAACATCTGTTGAGCATTTGACAGAGTTGTATAAGAGGAAAGTGATGGTTTTTAGAGACCAGGCAGGGAATATATGTATGTGAATGTCTGCCAGGGGCAATAAGGCAAAACGAGGAGAGGAATGCTGCTTATACTACTGCATGAAATCAATTTAGTGTTCTGCTACTTATAATTGTGTAATTCCTGATCATCTCCGCCTCTTTCTATGGGATATGTGCTTAATCCTGAGGTTCCAGGTTCCCATACCCATCCTGCCTATATAAGAAAAGTGCTTATTTGTATATAAACAGATCAACACACATTCTAAGGGCTCTAATTTAAGAGAAATTCTCAGTGGGAACCTCAATCAGCCTCAATCTTTACTCACATCCTTAATGTTGTTGTCATGGTTACAGAGAGGTGAAGTAGAAAGATAAGGGGCAGAACACCCCTACTTTCCCTTTTCATGTCTGATCTAAAGATAAGGGATACTTGTTAGTCCTAGTTCATACATGGGTGTAACAGATTGCAAGAGGAGTTGTGGCAGACAGAAAAAAATGCTTTGATGGCACATTTGAAGATATAGAGCTTAGGTGACACATTTTGGTTAATATAATGTATTGGCCTTTATCTGAGATGATTTTTAACAGTGGTGTTATTGAAGTTGATATATACAATAAAATACCTTGGCCCTTTTGAAGGCCTACCAAATCTATGGAACTTAGTTTACAGGGGACATCATAGCAGCGTACATGGTTTAGAATGTTAGAGGACTAAATACAATGTAATACATGTAAAGCTACCACTCATACAAGAAGAAAGTTTTCCTACAGTGAAACTGCATGTAATATAGTGGTATACACAACACTGAACAAAATGGTAGCCTCTATAGCATGTCCTGCTAAGTTACAGTGACACATTTGAGTGCATAATGTGTGAAGTAAGAGTGTGCTGGAAAGCAGCTCAACCAGAGTAAATCTTGTTGAGGGCAAGACCTGCTGAGAGCAGTGCAGAGTAATAGCATCTGTGGGTGCTGCCATTTCAGGAAAATAAATTGATGGAGAAGTCCAATCTCTAGCCTCTCAACACCTATAGTTATGGGGTCTACTATTACCTGATGAGTGTTGGAACCAGGTTTCGTGACTTATGCAGGATAATCCAATGTTAAAGCTGCTTATAAGTTATAGAAATAATGAATCAGAAATAGTGAGCATTAGGTAACAAGACCACAAAAGAAATGTGGATATATTCCTACAGGAATTGCCTGCAAAATGGCAGCAGCGCAATTCAGAACTTACATACCAGCAGTATATTCTTCAGATAAATCATGAACTATTGGTTCAGGCAGAAGGCGATAGGCATGATTATCATTGAATAGAAGGAATTGATTTGTATTTGGTTGAAAAAGAATATCTGCTGTGGTATAAGTCAAGACTATGTCTAGCGGATATCTGCATAGCGCAGAGTATCTCAATTTTTAAAGAAAATTTTCATTACTTTTTGAGGATTGTTCCAGTATCCTTTTCATGTTCTTCCCCCCTCTAACAGTTGTCATTTCACCATCATTAGTTTACTATGAAATCAAAGAATTTGATACATCCATTGATATGTGCCCTTACATTTCCTATATAAATGTAAAAAAAAAACACAAAAAAAAAACTACCGACCCTACCTTTTCAATTCATGTTACTGGAAACACACCTTTATTGTTTTGTCAACTCCAGCTGCTACATCTATATTCAGCACAGATCCACTTTGCAGGAACAGCACAAACAACCATGTAAACTGTAGTTGACAGGGGTAGGAAGAATGCATAGGAAGTGATTAATGCATTCTGTCAGTGACATCTCACTTTACCCCCAGCATGCCTGTCTCATCCATGCATCACATTCTACAGACATAGGGCCCTAATCCATTGCATTCGATAGAGACTTTTCCTGAAGACTGAGAACTTTTCTAAATTTCTTTTTATTGAATCCAGGGTGCCCAATCTCTGCAAAGCTATTCTCCTGAATAAAACGTTTCTGTTTTGTCATTACACAAATTGTGTTTTATTTAACCACATTATAGTTATATATGAAAGTTCTTTATGAAAGGTCCTTTTCATGGGCTGTTTCAGCAACGAAATGTACCAGCATTGAATGCACGCCACAGTAAATCTATCTTGTTGCCTCATAGGCCTGGGCTTTGGAATCTTCAGCAGTACAATACCAGTGTTGTTTATGATCAGTCAAATGCCACATGGGAAATGATGAAAGGTGTAGTATCTGGACTTGCAGGTGCCACCCTTCCACCCAAACACATGAACCAACACTGTAAGACTATAGGTGAGAGCCGACATTTATCAAAACCAGCAAGGGGTGCATTATGAACAATCATAACACATAGGCCCTCACAGCCATGCATAGATCTACAAAAGAGCCCTCCCTTTAAGATTTCATTTGTATTTCATGAAATATGGCTTCCTTGTGATAAAGGGTCTGTCACTTCATAGCGAAATGGGTAATGGAAGCCTACATTGTGTTAATTTTACTGCCTTCACTTAGAGGATTTCAGCCTTTAAAGGCAATCAACATTTTGGAAGATGTCATTAGGCATCAAGATGTACTCAGCACACAGCAGGCTAAATGGTCATTCAGGAAGAGGTATGGATGAAAGGTACCACCTGAATCGATCCAAATTCTGGTGAGGTGCCTAAAAGGTGGCCCGGTCGCATGGCTGTAGAGCAATGGCGGACCTGGTACGGCCTCGCTGGAAGTTTTGAGCAGCTAGTTGAATCTGCCAGTGGACTGTTGTGCAATATGGTCAAGGAGGACCCGATGGTGCATTTTAGAAAACATACCCAGAAGCCTACAGAAGCTTTTAGAGCATATGGGATGGAACTCCATGCCCTTTTGAGTAAGGCCAGACCCGGAACAGAAAACCAGGACTGGTATATGGACGATTCAAGGGGCTAAGAGACCGAGACGAGCAGATAGCTGCAAGAGATGCTTGGAAGGAAGGGTCTACTCTGCACGGCATATTCAATGGAATAGACATGGCCATGAAGAAACGTAACGGGACCGACTCCGGTAGCAGCTGCCATGCATCGTCCCGAGGACATTAGCCATGAAGAAACGTAACGGGACTGACTCTGGTAGCAGCTGCCATGCATCGTCCCGAGGACATTAGTACCTCGGATGACAGTTGATCAACATCGAAGAGGAGCATGGTACCTTCTGCGCGATGCAACTAAGAAAGAACACTTCCGGTAGGAAATACATTCCGAGGCAGGTTTTTAATAAGTCGAAGGATGCTAAACCAGCACCCGAGACTACAGGCACTTCCAGATCCAATGGCAAGGCACCTAAGCCTGCCGAGAGCACTTCTAAAGTGAAGCACTTCTAAAGTGAGTGGTCAGTCTCCGGATGTGACAAAGATAATGGAAGAGATGTGCAAAAAAATTACTGATGCACTGCAAGCCAGTCGGTCGAGACCCAGAGTGGATCGCCTAACTGTTAAATGTTTTAGGTGCCAGAAAATGGGGCACTATTCGTCAGAATGTACTGCTGCAAAGCCAGTAATGCGGCCTACTATGAAGCCCAAGGCGAACCCGAAGCAGATCAGCAGGATGCTGAGATGTATGACGTAGTGGGAAATTAGAGGGGGTTGTATCCACGGCATTGGGTATGACCCCAACGAGAAATGAATGCCAAAAGGCTACCGGGGGTAATCCGGTGGAAGATTTCTGATCAAAATTACCTGGAGGTCGGGTGCGCACCCCAGCATTCTGACCGGGGCCAGGGACCCTAGTGCCAATGTGTGTGTTGGAGGTGACTACCTGGCGAGTGGCCGCACTGGGGGAGAGGAAGGATGGATTAATGAGTTGATCCGAGTGTGTGGGACACGCCTTCCCCCAAGTCATCCGTGTCTGGAGTTTTTAAGAGGACTCGGATTGAATCTTGGTGATTCGGGAGACTTTCATCAGTTTACAAGTAACCCATCCCCATTGGGAGGGAGACGGTGACCAGTATATACCCGTAACTGTGGAAAGCCAGGTCGGCGCCAGGCTTATGAGGCGATGTTCCCTGCCATGGGACCCGCAGGACCCGAATCACAGGTCCTGACCTCCTCTGGCTGACAGAAAGCTTGGGGTAGAGGCCGTGGTGGATGCGAGTCCACCCAACCACTCCCCGGCTATGGCCGAGGAAGGGGAGGGACTACGGTTGAGGGCTCTGCAGTCCCTAGCACAGGCACTCAGCCTGTTACTGTGCCATCACTGGCACCAGTACCAGCTGCTGCCTCATCTGCGGGCCCTCGGGTCCCCATCATGGGGTTAGTGGCCAGTACCCTGGCGGGTCTTCAGGATCCGGAGATGTTCGTCGATCATCGAGACGAACATACCTGCCGGATCCAGAACGATCTGATGGGCGAATGGTAGTCCCTGCATCGCCAGAGGTCGATTGACTACTGGCGAGACATGACTGAAGCCACCTTCAATCTGGTCTATGAGATCCAGAAGAGGGAGGAAGACAGGATAAAAGAGCAGGAGATAAAGCGGGTCGAGGAGGCCTACAAATCCTGCAAGGAGAAACAGAGGGAAGCCGAGAAGCTTAAGGAGTTCCACGCTGCTGAGAACTTAAAGTACATCAACAGGTACAAAGAGGCGGATCTAAAGTTCTTCCTCTGCTTCGGTTATCCCTTCGGATGCTGGAGCCGAGGCAGTGGGGGACAGCCCGTCTGAAGGCATGGGTGCTCTGAGTCTACTCAGCGACCCGAGCACCAATGCCCTTAAGCTTCTCTCTGTGGGAAGCAGCAGCTCGGCTCCCGTACCCAACCCGGAGCCAGCTGAGAAGATGGACACTGATGACGAGTCCGAGGACTTGTAAGTGTCCATCTGCCGGCTGCTTCATTTTTTTAGTACCCGAGGGTAAAGGCATACTGTATGCCAGAGATTTATTTCTCGGAGGACTACCCGGATCCGACGTACTGGAATGACAAACTGCAGCTAAAGATGGACGCTACCCGAACCATTCGTGGATTACCATCCGAAAGGGGGCTCCATCTTCACATCCTCACCAGGGTACTACACACAGCAACGTGGCTTGCCACCACTCATACGTCGCCGAATGGAGCTGCAGAAACCAGTCATTCCAGGTTCGCCGGAAGTTTAGTTTCATTGTAAGGGTAATCCCAGTACGACACTTCTTAATTCCATATATCATTATATATATGTATACTATTATTTATTTTTATAACTAAACTCAAAAAAAAAAAAAAGAATATACTATGTTTATACCACACTAAAATATATGTTTAAAAAGACTTAATTTATCACGTCGCTTATAACTATAATAACCATGTAACATTGTTACTTTACCATCTCACCATAGGTTGATGGTGCATAAGGCACCACCTCCTATTTTTGTTATTATTAGTTACTTCAGGTTATATATGACGATGCCTATTATTATGTACATATTATTTATAATGCCCCTTTAATGTCATATAATATACATATAACATTTAATAATAGACTTACCTATGTATATATTGTCATATCATATTAAACAATAGGTCTATTGTAACACCTACCCTAGGTAAAGTCTAGGGGGGTGGTGTAGGGGCCGGCCTCGTCGTGTATATATTAGTGCGCCTCATCCGAGAGATGTGTTCGTGTGGTGCTCGTTCCTTCTATGCCAACCAGGTGTTGCTTTGCGATACCCGTTTGGTACAAGAGGGGGCAGCACCATGCCTCGCATCCAGCTCCTACTAAGGAGCTGGACGATCCGCAGAAGAGGACTGGACCTAATAAAACCTACCCGAACAGGTGGGAAGTTTCCAGGGCTTTGCCCAACCCGATCTACTTGTGTTGTGTTCGTACCTCTAGAGTTAAGCGAGCCAAAGAGCCACCCAGCATATATAGTCAATATGAACTGTTACAGATGTATCTCATGACCAATTAGACCTAGTGCTTATTGCCATTCAGGAAATGGTCATACCTACCCATATTTAGCAACTCATTCCTCTAAAACTAACTAGAGTATCTTCTCTTGCAATATATCATTGAAAAGCTAGTGATCTGGATTTTAATGTTGACTATTAGCACGGAGCACTCTTTCTCATTGCCTTCACACTAACCCTTTCAAACAGCATACATGTCATAGGTGGCATGTTTTCGTATCACTATATAAATGTGATCTGCACCATGATTGATACAAGCTTTGGTTGAATGTATCATATTGTATACTTTCTATGTTTCTATATTTGCGAACACTTTGGCTATATGCAGTCTAAAACATGCCTTTGAATTTGGGTTTTGGGTTTTAAAGTATTTATTCAAACTATATCAACGGTATATACAATATAGTTTTTACATACACATATAGTGAGTTTATTTTAATATACAATATAGTTTTTACATACACATATAGTGAGTTTATTTTAATCACATGATACATATTAATGTCACTGACCCTTTGCACAGTATATGTTCCAATATGATATGAAAAGAAAAAGGCTGCTGCTTGATATAAAATCAGATAGCCACCTTACAAAATGTTTGTTGATGTATTATAATTATGATCATCACATGATTATAAACTATAAGAAATATTGCAGATCTGTCAGTGAAATATACACATTGAATAAGCTCATTCCCATAAAATCTATGACCATGATAGCCAGGTCAGCCCAATCCATGTTTGTAATCAATTAAAACAATAGATTTGAAATTGAAACAATCTGAATGATTTTAGGGCAGTGTGTTATCAAGTAACCCTTATTATGTAATCTTGCAGGGCAAAGAGAGGAAGAGAGGAAGATCTGGTTATTGCAAGAGCTATGTAGATCATTATTTATCAGTGCTTATCTGCAGTAAATCCCATTGCGACATGAAATGAAGAAAGAGAATGACTGAATCAGTGGGAGCTGGTGTTACACCCATGCCCTACAACATTAAGCACCATACATGGAGCGATAGGCTGACCTTTGATATATGGGTCCACACCGTATCTCATTACACTTGTACCAATGTAATAACATAACAAACCCCCACACATGAGAGTCAATGGCCCCCACAAAGAAAATGAATCCTCTTCTTCTATCCTGATTCCATACTCAGGATATTACATGCAAGAATATGCCATGTCACCATCCAGCTAAAAACTGTACTTTCCTTTGTTTTTTCTAAAATTATGATTTTTTATTGTTAATTGCACATTATTGCGGTTTTATTAAATGGCAATGCAATTCTTACAAATATAAGGTTATATATTACTTGGCTTTTAAAGCTCTGGTCTCTTTCCTTATACTTGGCATTAGGCATCAGCTTATCATTGCTTTGCTGGTAATTATAGTTTCCACTCTAATATATCTTAAAATTACTTTAAATCTCTGAATTTCCTGTAGATCAAAATGAAGCCTCAAATTTGATATTCATCTGTCACCATGATGAACCAATGCTGACCCTTTTTTATGTCCTGTAAAATAGGCATTTATTGTAACTGCACATGGCAATCACAAAAAGCCTATTGGCATCATGTTGGTATGTCGGTAATTCTAGTAAATTACTATATAGCATATCCAATGGCGTTTCTATGTGTTTACAAAGCTTGTGTTTGTGTATGATTTCAAGAAATCTCTAGTACAATATAATTCTAATCACATATATAGTTATTTCAATTTACATACCTGCCACTTTAAGAACATTTCTATAAACAATATGAACAGGGATGAAATTATTTACATTTGATAATGAACAGATTAACACATGTTTCGCTTTAAATGGTAATGTATGAGGTACTGAGAGATCACTCTTCCTCTCTTTTGGACTAATAATCACAGTTTTTGTGGGGCATGAGTTATAAACATTACAATATTCAGCTTTGAAGAGCAAAGACTCATAAGGTCTTTAATAGTAAGTGAGTTTACTGCCTTCTAGTTCTCATCTCTTGTATATATTTTTTATCCTTCATACCTTACATATCTGTACCATTTCGTTTTTTGATCTCCTTTTTGAATTTTTCCTTCACTGATATATACTGGACCTCACATGGTAATTCATTCCACAAATTTTTACCTCTATAAAGTGGATTTTTTTTTTTGAATGATTGAAGTCTATACCGCCTTTCAAAGAAAACTATCTTATCATTCTGTCCTGTCCTCCTGTCTGTATGAGTATACAATTCCTATAAGACTATTTTCTGTATCTGAGTCTTCCTATACATTAATGAAGTGAGCAGCTTCTCTCTCTGTGCCTCCAGCATTGGTACTTCACATCTGGCATGCAGCCCTACAATAGTTTCATGTCTCTTTTTCACCGTTTTGTATTATTTGTAACTTTGCAATATCTGCTGCATTAGCGGGCCTCCCTAGCCCACTTAAAAGGGTCTTTTTCTCCTCTTTCCTATCCCCTCGGGATGTGTGTGGTGCACATATGTGCGGGCACTGACACATTCCCCTGTGAAATTGTGTAATGTAGCTCTCGCCATGAATATGACCTTAGCTGTCGAAATGGCGTTAAACAACTATTACTCACTCACTGCTGCATTAGCACAGTCAGTGATAAAACAACAATAGTCAAATATGGGGAGTACACACTGTTTGTAGATCAATATGCTAGCTTTCTCCGTTAGAAGATGTCTAATTTTTGCAAGCTTAAAAATAGAGGCTGTGGCCTTTCTTACAGTGTCATTTAAGAAGGAGGCCATAGTGAATTTACTATCAATGATGACCCCTAGATATGTGCATTAGTTTACAAGTTTCTGTCCATTTATATTTACATCTAGATTTTGTAAATTTGGTGCTCTTTGGGGAGAGGAGAACCACATGCACTGAGTATTATCAACATTAATAGTCATAAGGTTGTTATCACACCATAGACCTCTTCTATTAACTCTTCCTTTACCAAATACGCATTTATGCGTAGTTTGGGCCGAGTTTTGACCGATTTTGAACACCCTGCAAAAATAAATAATAACTCTTTAACATCCTGTATATTTATCGATTTACAGAAATCATGATACTTTAGACCACAAAATTATGCTAAAACAATTAGGTGAAATTGGACTTAGTCAAAATTCAATAAAACTAATTGAATCATACCTAACAAACAGAACACAGTGTACCAAAGCACTTTTCATCATCTATATAAATGACCTTGCCTCCTGTTTACACTACATGAAAGCCCAGCATTATGCAGATGACACTGCCATTTTTACATCTTATAGAGAACAAACCCCTGGAATATTCCAACATATCACAGATGATGTACACAACCTAGTAAGGTGGTGTGAATCAAATAAACTTTCTTTGAATATTGGAAAAACAAAATTAATGACATTTGGCACTAAGTCAATGCTGAATAAATACCCCAAAATTCATCTACAGGTTAAAAACCAAGAAATAAAATATGTTCCTACCTACAAATATCTGGGTGTTACGTTTGACAGTCAATTGACTTTTAACAAACACATGCAAATCTTGTCCAAAAATGTGTCACACAAGATGTATTTATTGAGAAAAGTTAGAAAACAGCTAAAACAGATAAAGCTGGATGTGGTCACAAAGATGATAATACCATATATATAGACTATGGTGATATTATCTATAATGCAGCTTCAAAGGGTAACTCGATGAAATGCAAATACATTTAAACAGGTGTCTATGTATTTGTAACAGCTCTTCTCCCTTCCTGGATAAACTAGCATTGCATAAAAAGTAAGAAGGGTACAACATTATTTGAAATTCGCATTTAAAAGATGCCTTGACCCATACTATGTGGACAAGAGACAGATACCCACACATGCTGTTGAAGACTTTCTTTACTCGCCGAACTAAAGTTCAAAGAGGTGTGGAATATCGGTGTGCTTCCCTGTGGAATTCCCTTGGAAATGAATACAGAGAAATTGAAGAGTACACAAGGTTTAGTGAAAGGTTGAGAGTGATGTATGCCACTTAGAGAACTAGACGAAATCTAGTTTCTCAGAATTTATTTTTTCTCCACTTTTATTCTTACTATCATAAACACTGAAAATATAAAAGACCTACCAAACTCATGCCTTTCAGCTACTAACTTTTACATGATCAAGGCACAGGCCAACAAACACCATTTATGTATGATGACAGGGAAATTACTAACAACTAGTGAATAATATCTAACCTTTATTTTGCACATGCTACTTTAGAGAACCATCTGGAGTGTTTCAGATTGGTGGCCGTGTCCTGTCTGCATATGTGACAGGATCTGTAAATAGGGACCTAATTTCAGGGGGAATAAGGTCCCCTTTCCCAGTACATGTTACATATTATGTAATTTTTTTTTATATCTTGAATTCCACATACGGATATTTTCTCTGTCTTAATTGAAAAAAATGTCCAGAGACCAGTCTACATTCCAGAAAACACACTGGAAAATCCCACAATGACGTCACACATACGGGGTCACGTGACATATATGGGCATTATGTAAATAGAAATGCTGTATGTTTAGGTAGACATATGTGGGAGTGGTATAAGTGGTGGGGGTGAGTAGGTGGGGGGTGAAGGGTGGGGGACTGCTTGCCTGCAATACAATAATGGTAGTTCACTTACTGTTCAATCTCACAAGGATGCCTAGAAGATTCAACACTTTTTTCTCAGAACATAAGGGTAATGATTAGGTACTCTTTTTTTAATTACAGTAAATCCTTGGGTATGAGGCATAGCATGTATGTGAGGATACCCTATTTGTAGTGGCCAGCTTTATGAATTGAATAACTTTTTCATTAGCTCAAACAGATCATATAGATCCAAACCCCAATTACTATCCCACTCCCTCCCTCCGTTCCTCACCAGTTTAATATCACATCTATTCTAATTGATGATAACTTTGTTGGTCTCCTCGTCAAATATATTGCCATGGCTTACCCCTATATTATAGTTTGTTGGGGGGTGCCTTCCATATCAACCCAAAGCCCTACTAAAGTATCTTCCTCCCCCGACCACTACAGCCACTTCCTGTGTTTATTTGAATGTTTGAAGATAATGCCTACCCCCTGTGCTTAAATGAGACCTGCACTAAGATTCCTGCTACAGTAACTCCTTTTCCGTCTATACCCACATATACACCTATTTTTCTGATATGTGGACAAAAAGAAATCATATTCTCACATTTCTAACATACAGGGTACCCCCTCACCCCTCCACATTTAGAAGAAAATATATGGCATCTATGTGGGATTTTCTATTTCTGCATCTTAACCAGAAACAGGTAAACAGGTTCTGTAAAACCCCAAAAATGATCCTGGGTGAAAAATGACCCAGGGTGAAAAATGACCCTGCTCTGTCTGCTATGGAAAAAGCAATTTTAATTTGCTTTTTGGGGCCATTTTTCTTTATCTACCCATCATAAAACCATCATATATGAAAAGAGGAGGATTGATAATGGTAGTCTAGAATACCAAACTACTTTTTAGCCATCTTATTTTGCATTCTGTTTTAATTATTGCAGTGGGTATGAGGGAAAATAGATCTCTGGGCTCACAATAATGCAAATGATAAGTTTGTATCACATTTGAGATTGATCAATCATACATCACTAGAAAGACCAATATGTATCCTAGTTAAGTCTAAAATAACTTTTGGATATGAACTATAGCAGTTGAGAAAACACAATTTGAAACTTAATCTGCTGCCCATTCATAACTGAAAGTCAGTATAGGGGGGAGGCCACTTATCTAGGTCAACTGATAAGGCAGAGAGAGGGGGAAGGGGAGGGGTGGGGGAGAGGGTCATAAATGACTCTGGGTCAAAAATGACCCAGGGTCAAAAATGACTCTGGGGTGAAAATTCTTCAAGTAGGGTAAGTGGGGGGATGGTGGGGGGGCAGGGTCAAAAATGACTCCGGGTCATTTCTATACTTTAGCTTAGACCTGGTAAAAGTCCGCATCCACATGTGGAGGGCCGCATCCATGATTCTAGGATACGGAAATTTGAACAGAAACAGAAAAAGGGTCATATGGGGGGTTGTATGTGACATATGGGGGCCGTATCTTACGTGGTGAAACACTCTCCTGAGCATATCCAATCCACAGCAATGATACTTACTACTTTCATGATGTTTTGTTTGATATGCATGAATGAGTATATATTATGTTTACTTGAGTAATAGCACCAGAGAGAAGATTCTCTAAGAACTCAATACATGTAGACAGTGGTAGAGTAACATTTTCTAAGCATCCAATACTTATAATGTTTTAAGTACTAAAACATTATGTATGAGTAACCGAAATAGATATGTGACTGCATATTAGTGGCAGGACACCTTTTTCTCTATACTGAGTTCAAACAATAAGACAGGCCCGACCTAAATTAATAGGTATCTGCATGTTTCATGTTGCGCAACTATGCTGCGGAGATTGTGTTCAAGTTCAAGAGGACTGCCTTGATCATTAGAGGTTTATCAATTGTGGTCATTGTCATTTCAGGTATGGGTATACGTTTTTTATAGCGAGCTTTGGTTTAGCTGATGAGAAATAAGCTATTCACTCCTTTCTCTTTCAAGGACACTTCACAGAATCAAAAGTGATTGAAAATCAATGATGTTTTATAGTTATGTGACTTGAGGGGAGTGGTTTCAAGCGCTTATCACCCTCTTGTGAGTCTTTAAAACATCAATGCTGCATCCATTCATCATGATGACACATATCTATGTGCTCTGATATTCTGTATGAACCTTAAGGATTAAAGGAAGTCTATGTTCCCAGTTAGAAGAAGTCTATGTTCCCAGTTTCTGGTGTCCATCTAACTGTGCAGATACATACCAGGGTCCTACTTGTCCCAATCTGCTTGTACATATTAAGTCTACAGTTGTCATGGTGCTTTGTACAGTACATATGCCAATCAGAGACACACAGACCTCTCACAGACTATTTCTTAAGCTTAATTATATAGGGAAACCCATAGGGACTGACAGCTTGTCCCCCAGAAAGTCAGATGCATGCCAATATCTGACACACAATTTCACTGCCTACCTGAAATAAAAATTTTATTGCATAACCCTTACGTGCCCAGATTAGCAAAAGTGCGCTCTTAAGCATGTATATATGATCAATAGACCACCATGAGTTAAATATTAATCAGATTAAGTCATGGTGTATTAGGTAAATAATTATTAATAGATCATATTGCAGAAAATAATGAATGAAAAATAGGCTTAAAATACATGAAAAGTGCGCGCTCTGGTCATCAGAACAATGGGAAAATACAGAAAATTCACTAAATTGCAAAAAAAAATATTGATAAAAATACCAAAAATATTGATCAAATATTTTTTTTTGTGATTTTCTCCAAGGAATCCAATTATGATACATATCTTTTTCAATATTGATCATTATAGCTTTCTTTGAAATGCCAAAATAATGCTTTATGAATTGAAAATAGCCTATTCCACACCAAAATCTAATCAAAAAAGATTTTCTGGACACCTATATAAAAAATCTGCACATCTCAACATCTTGTACCATCATCATTCCCTACTGATAAATATAAACCTATATGATATGCTTCATATTACATTTTCTGAAAGCTATTTTACTGCCCTCTTTGTTATCATTTGAATCAGTACTTTAATCTGGACATAATATAGATAATGACATCTACTATGTCAAGTTTGTTGAATAAATCATCTTTCCCAAAATAAATCTGGGCACGAAAGGGATAAAAAAGGGACCATCCTAGGGGTCTGCCTAGTGTCCCCAGAGAGTGATTGTCAATTGTCTTATGTATCAGGAGGCAGTAACTCTAAAGATAAGGTTCACATCTTCTAGCTTGAGACAACGACATATCCTGCAATTGTCACCAGGTACACTATAATACTGAAACATGAATGAGTAGCATAACTACTACAGGGGAACTGTGTTATGCTTCTACCACTCTCATTACTTTTGACCTGTTCTATTCTAAAGACACTACATGATATACAACATGACTTTTTGTTTTGCCCTAAAGACACTGCATGCATGATACACACATATCCTATTCCCTCTACATATAATTATAGTGGTCATGTACTCATTTATGGAGTGCCACATCAAGTCCATTTCTGTGGCATTAAAGACTTCTGATCATACAATCCCAGAATCGGCAGTTTCATGGTAGGCCCTTTGTAAGAACCAAATGCAACAAACCCAATAGCAATCTTTGCTCCTTCCTCCTCTTCCCTGTTCACTCAAAATAATGTCACTTCTCCACATACATAGATCTCAGATGAGCAGGGTGGCTGTGATTGTTTGCTCCCTCAGATAACATCACACAATTATTCCCTTGGGCTGGGTGTCAGTATATATGTTTTACAATTAGGCATGGCTGCTAGCCCTGAGGATTTAGCTAAAATCATCTACATCTCCACACAGTGGTGAAGAGTCCTCAATCACTATGAAAACTGTCTTTCATTTGGAGAGAACTTTAGTATTTGACATAGGGATGCATTAACCCTTACATACCCTTACATACCCAGTACTGTGAATAGGTGACAGGACTAAATCTTGTTACTTATGCAGGCTGTTTAACGTCTTGTCCTGATATGAATTGATACAGTTTGCATTACACGAAAAAATGGTTTGACCAGAATTCTGGTTGGACAGGAGGAGAGGAATGCTAGTATTATACACATCCATTTTTTCTGTTTCCTTCATTTCAGCAAGGCTACTATATTCAACGTTAGACACTGGCCTGACTTTGCCAAAGTCCGACTGATATAGACCATCAGACTGGCTATACTGCAAATTATTACAGAGTACATTTGACAAACTAAAAACCGAGAAATTAAGATACCCATGTTTGAAACATTTTGGGAACAGGCAGGGATTATAAAACTCTCCTGAAAACAACGAGAAAAGAAGAGTAATTGTTGTTGTAGAGTGAAGGCGAAATCCTAATACATTTATCGTATGTAATACCATAATACCTTGTATATAAGTCATACTTATAAAATAGAATAGACCGCTAGTGCACACTATAGGCTCATCATATATTTGGAATGGTGCTGAAATGACCAAGATGTGGTCCTACATTTAATAGTGACACACTAGAGTTCATTATATGTGTGAAGTAATAGCATGCTGGAAGGCAGTGGAGATTAGAGCAAATCTTGCTTAGAACAACCAGTACTTCTGAGTAAATTTGGCAATAGATCTGGCAATAATGAAATATTAACCTAGAGGCATCATAAGGCCCTTGAATGGTTATGAAATAAGGTCCCGATGAGTATCCACTCCATTTTAGGTAACAACCTTACACTCCATGCAGGTCTTTATGGGATGAGAAACACTCCATGCAGAGCTTTATGGGATGAGAACAGTAGTGTCAAACCATACTATACACATTTAATAATGTCCAATAGATTATATCCAAAGGGGACTACCTGACAGAATTAGTGGTTATGATGCATTTTAAAACGTGCATGTCAGAAGGCTCCCAGCAAATTGTCGTTATCTGTCGCCATGATTGGTCATCAATGGTGACTCCGTTTTGAGTGATAACTCACTGCGTCATCTTTCACCACTGTGTGTCAGTCTCACATGGCATGGCGATTTATCACAACAGTCACCAACATGATCTCACTCACTGTGTGAGTATGTGCCACCCCTTGTCATCCCTCACAAAGCATGGTGACTTATCACCACCATCGCCAACATGGATCTAACTCGCCGCATGAGTATGTGCCACTGCCTGTCAACTCTCACTCAGAATGGCGGCTTATCACAACCATCGCCACCATGGATCTGACTCACTGTGTGATTATGTGCCACTCCCAGTCAGTTCTCACTCAGAATGGCGACTTATCACCAACATCACTAATATGGATCTCACTCCCTGCATGAGTATGCGCCACTCCCAGTCAACTCTCACTCAAAATGGCAGCTTATCACCACCATCACCAACATGGATCTCACTCACTCCATCAATATGTGCCACTGTCTGTCAACTCTCACTCAGAATGGCGACTTTTCACTTGCATTGCCACATGGCTCTCACTCACTGCGTGAGTTTGTGTCACTCCTAGTTAATCTTCTCTCAAAATGCAGACTTATCACCACCATCGCTGACATGGATGTTACTCGCTGTGTGAGTGTGTGCCACTGTCATCAACTCTCACACAAAATGGCGACTTATCACCACCATTGCCAACATTGGTCTCACTCAATGCGTGAATTTGTGTCACTCCAAGTCAATGCTCTCTGAGGATTGCATCATCTGTCACTCACTCTCACTCAGAATGGCAACTTATCACCACCATTGCCAAAGTTGTTGAGACAGCACCACTGTTCAACATGTTGCCTATCTAGGAAGTGTGGGCATGAAGTATAAGTCCCATATGTATCAAATGTGCTTTGTTTCACACTGATTTCCATGTAATACTTCAGAGTTGAATCAAAAAAGATTATATAGAGAACATATCAATTGAACTGAGATAGAGGTATCTCTAAAATGAAAGCAACTATCCCTAAACACCTTTTCTCTGGTTACAGAAAAAATACATAGGGAAATATCTACATGAACACCTTGTCTGTAGTTAGAGGGGAGATAAATATGGCAATACCTTCTCTGGCAAGACATACTTTGATCTGGCAGATGTAAGGCTGCATGGTTACCAATATCAATGATCATGAGCTTTTCATCTAACAAGGTGAGTGATCACCAGCGTCACCATCACTGGTGAGTCTGAGTGATCACCACTCTCACCATCCATGGTGAACCTGAGCTATGATGTGGTGCGGGTTTCATCTAGCGAGGTGAGTGATCACTCATGTCGCCATCCCTGGTGAGTGTGGGTGATTAAGATCCTCACCATCTGTGGTGAACCTGTGCTATCACAAGGTACACGTTTCATCTAGCGAGGTGAGTGATCACCCGAGTGACCATCCCCCGTGAGTGTGAGTGATCACGATCCTTGCCATCCATGGTGAACGTGCATTATGACGTGGTGTGTGTCTCATCTAGCGAAGTGAGTGATCACTCATGTCGCCATCTCTGGTGAGGATGAGTGATCACTCATGTCGCCATCCCTGGTGAGGATGAGTGATCACTCATGTCGCCATCCCTGGTGAGGATGAGTGATCACTCATGTCGCCATCATCGTTATCTGAGGTGAGGTCATTGTGATCACCACCATTGCTATTCCTGGTGATCTTGTGCTATAGCGACGTCGTGTTCCATCTAGCGACATGTGTGAGCCACTTTACACAGGTTGAGGAGAAGTCATGACAATTTGCTGGGCTGTGGATGAATGAGAATCTGCTCTAGAGGATAGAAACCAGAAGATTAAGTCATGTCATCAAATAGAAATGTCATAGTAGGATTGCTTATTTAATTTGATTGACTATCCTCAGTATAGAAGATCAGAACTATACCTAACACATAGGTCTACAAGCTGAGCTATATATCTCATTTATTTTCTGATATCATTGTTTCACTGTGCATCCCAACTTTGGCATTTATATGCAGCAGAAAAGCACTTTGCGGGACTAGTGCCAGCAACCATGTAAACTGCAGTTTCAAGACAGGTTTAGGAAGAATGAATAGATAGTGTGATGATTATATTCTGTTGGAGACATCTCACCCATAATTTGTAAATCTGTGGCCCAATTCCATTGCACTTATGGATCTTTACAGCCATTTCGAGTTTCAGAGCCCTATGAAACTTCAAACTGAGTATCGATTGCTTTGTCAGTGCAGCTCACCAATCACCTTGCTCATAAATGTTCATTGAAATAAAAGAAAACGCAAGGTAATGTACTTAGATATCGTATGGAGTCTCCGTATACATTCCCATTGAATCCACCTCTAGCTGGGTCCTGAAATAGAAGATGAAATTAAGGATGTCACTAGGATCAACCCAGGTAAACGTCAATCATTGGTCTCATCACGAAAACCCTATTTTAAGGTGGCCTGTGAGGACCTAACTGAAATTTTATGCACTCCTGAAAGGAATCAAATTAATCCACCATGGGGTGATTAAGTACAAACAGATGAATTCTTTTTTGAATACCAATTAGTGGCAAATTATTAAATCCAGAGGCAGATCAGCGAGGTCAATGGTAAAAAAGAGTTGTTGTTCCAGGCAAGGTTTAGAGAAAATAGGTAGCATCATCAGCTGATGCCGAGTTTGGGTGCTATACATATTGAAAACAATAAAGTGAATCTCTGTAGATAGGTTGAGTTAGCCTTGTTTGCAGAAGTCAAAGAATATAGCAACAAAGGCGGGTTAGGAGCTAACCCGGGTCGATTTTCTATGTTCCATTGGTTTATGTTAGTTATACACCCATGAAGGTGTGTGCAAAATATTGAACCTGAAAAGGAAAGAAAACATGTTCAGAGTCATATAGGGGACCCGTCAATACTAGCCTCTAAGGGATACTGCACTCTGGATGGTGTTACACAATGTTATAGTTCCATAGATAAGGAGAGGAGTGACCACAGTGGGGCTCAGCTTCCCCTAAGGCACCTGGTTTTTAGGAACTTCAGTTAGGAGCTTTGTCTGTATTTTATTTTGAGAATTAAATGTATTTTTATCATTGAGACAAGAGAGTTAAATATGACACACAGGAGGAAGCCACCTTTGGGCAAGATAAGGTTGATGATCATGGCATTTTAGCTTCCCTAATTATTTACCACATTTGTACTGTAGATATAACATTTCCCTTTGATGTGTGTTGACATGCTTAGTAACAGTTTTGTACCTAAAAATGATTCCTAACATATAATAGATGAACACAGAATTTGATGGACGCCTCTGAAGGCAAGAAACAGACTAGACATTGGTGTCTGTTTTAAAAAGGGAAGTCATTGGTCTAGTCATGGAGGTATAAGCACTGGGCCTATGGGGGTTCCACTCTATCTTTTCTATCTCTATGGTCTAGTTATGTATACACAGGTTAATAGAGTCTATTCATAGAATAGCCAAACAACTCACTGCACCAAATTGTTATGAGGAAAAGAGTGGCCATACCGACCTTTCATCACTGGATCTATTTACAGACCATTGTGTGCCAACAGCCCTGCCTACCATTAGCTATAGTGTACAGGCCTATAGTTGTTACTCGCTCTCTATATACAGTGGGCCTGTCAGACTGCCTGCAGGAACCAATTCACAAATCACAGTTTCAGACAACATTCACACTATAAACTAGTGTTCTCAAAACACCCATTTTACACTAAATTTTCTCAGCTTCTAAAAAATTTGGAAACAAAAGGAAAAGTGATTTGACTATGAATTACATAGACAAACATTGTGTTCTGACAGGAATTATTAGATGAATTTTAGAATATCGCAGTACCTCAGCTTCCTAAGGCATGGGATTAGTACAAAATGTTGAAATGTATCCTTTAGTGAATAAGAATTATGTGTTTGAATAACAAAAACCACATGTAATAAATATCGCCTGTGTTAGCTTCTAACTCATCTTTGATTAAGAAAACCGAAGCCTGAAATCACCTTCTTTCAAAATGAAAATGTCAGGATGGCTTGTCAGATATTAAGTAGATTACATTGGATACCACTTACCATAGGCCAACCTTTGATATCTGGATTTTATCTCATTATGCCTATATATACCATTGTTCTATTATCAAATAGATGATCTGACACCAAGCAGATTAAATGAGTGCCCCACCACTGGAACTTCTTCTGTGTAACATAGATCTAAAGGAAGAAAAGGAAATGTGGTTGACAAAAAAAAAACATTCTGTTTTTCTTTTAGGTTCATTTATGTCAGTCATTTTGATTATTACATAGCCATCTCTTCGGTCTTCCTGGACTGTGACCACCAATGGTTAGGGAACCTAAATCACCATAAGACCCTTAACGGTTTAATGGCAATCTAAGTCTGTATGCCCAATATACTGTGTCTTGCAGTCTCTATCTAACTGTGCAGATATATACCAGGGTCCTACTTGTCCCAATCTGCTTGTACATATATGCCTATAGTTGTCCTGGTACTTTGTGCAGCACGTATGGCAATCACAAACACACCGACTGTGGCTGGTATATACTGGTATAGGGGTAACAGGGAAATCTGCAAGGGCTGAGATCTTGTCCCCTAGAATGAGACATGCTGACTGCTAAATCCCCGTCTGGCATACAGGGGTAACAGTGAGCTCTACAGGGGCTAACATCTTGTCTCCTGCAGAGGGACTTTGACACTAATGGGCTGTTGTCCCTGACCCCTCTCATATAAAGTATGTAAATGAATCCTAGAGAGGATGACATCTTGTTCCCAGGAGTGCAGGCTTCAAATTGCTTCCCAAAGTTAAAAGATAAGGCCGAAGAATCTGGCAGGGCTTCTGAGGAGGGGTGTAGTCAAGCACTTTAATTCATACATGGGTGTCATGGAAATTACTACAGAAACTGACTTTCCTGGCATGATGTATGTATTGAATAGGGAAAAAGCTTCTAACCACAATGTCTCCAAATTTGCCAAGCTTAACACCAGAAGGTTCACTAACAGCAACACTCTTATGAAATATTGACCACTACAGTGAAAACCTACAATATTCCTTTTTGTACATAATCCTATCTCAGATGAGCAGGAGCTGTAGTTGTTTGCCACCTCTGTCAGCAATCCCCACAATCCTAAAACAGCAGTATACAGTCGCGGGGCTTTGGTATATCCCATTTTATGTTTGCCAATTAGCCATGGCTGTTACCACAGTAACTGTACATAGCTGATCCCCTCTATTGCTTATTGAAGTGGCACAGAGGCCCCAACACTTAGACATTTCTCTCTCTGGATGGGGAAACATATCTAATTACTTTGAGGTGCTACTTGTGAATAAGAAAACTTGATTTTTTTTCAATAATAAAGTTATTATGTATATTTCTGTGTAACCCATTAAGCTGCACTGTACCCTCCCCTGCAAGCATTAATGAAGCACTAGTCTAAATAGCAAGCATTAAAATAGTGACATGTTGCTTTCAGAGGGTAAAAAAGGGACCGACATGTACAATACAGCACACTCCATCTGACTTTGCAAAACGTCTGCCGAGCATCTGACTAAGATGTATGCTAGGAAGGTGATGGTACTACAGAATACATAATGGCATCCCACAGTTGAGAGAAACCCTAGATGTCCATGTAAACTTGTCTGAGGCATTTGGAAACCAGACAGGGAATATGTATGTGAATCTCTGCAAGGGGGTAATAAGGCAGAATGAGGAGAGGAATGCTGTCTAAACTATTGTGTAAAAGAATTTAATGTTCTGGCACCTATAGATTCTAAGTGTCTGATGATCTCCGCCTCTTTGTATCTGATTTGTGCTTATTGATGAGGTTCCAGATTCCTATACCCATGCTGCCGATGAAAAATACAAAAGGTGCTTATTTATATAAACACATCAATACATATTCTAAGGGTTCTAATTCAAGAGAAGTTCTGTATCTCAATCTTTACTGTCTGCCATCACCAACCACCCTCAGTGGGACCCTCAATCAGCCTCAATCTTTACTCACATCCTTAATGGTGTTGTCATGGTTACAGAGAAGTGAAGGAGAAAGATAAGGGGCAGAACGCCCCTACTTTACCTTTTCATGTCTGATCTAAAGATAAGGGATACTTGTTAGGCCTAGTTCATATATTGGTTGGAAGTCTATTGCAAGAGCAATTGTGGCAGACAGGAAAAATGCTTTGGTGACACATTTGAAGACAAAGAGCTTAGATGAGGCATTCTGGTAAATATAATGTATTTGCATTTATCTGAGATGATCTAGCTTTTTATCTTTGGTATTATTGAAGTTGATATATACATATTAAAAATATCTTGACAGTACCAAATCAGTGGGACATACTGGGAAGTTTAAAGGGGACATCATAGCAGCACACATGGTTTAGAATGTTATAGGACTAAATACAATATAATCCATGTAAAACTGTCACTCATACAAGATTGATGTTATCCTACAGTGAAACAGCATGTTAAAATACCGTACATAAGATTGTTACAGTGGCACACTGGACAAGATGGCAGCCTTTGTTGCATGACCTGTAACAGTCCCATACATGTGTTAGAGTGACACATTGAAGTGCATAATGTGTGAAGTAAGAGTGTGTTGGAAAGCAGCTCAGGACAGAGTGAGTCCTGTTGAGGGAAAGACCTGCTGAGAGCAATGCAGAGCAATAGCATCTGTTATGCTGTCATTCCAGGAAAAGAAATTGATGTAGAAGTCCAACCCTCACTCTTTCAACACCTATAGTCCTGTAGTTATGGGGTCTGCTATTGACTGATCAATGCTGGAGCTGGGTGTCCTGACTTATTCAGGATAATCTACCCACCAAGTATGGGACTGATCTACAACAATGTCATGTGTTTACTGAAGGAACTTTCAGTTTAAGAGCAGTTTTGCCAGTCATTTATGTTTTGTAGAAGTCTTGTACATCATTTCTAAGCAGAATAGAGGAAAAACAAGGACAATATCAAAAGCAAAATAGTTGATAGGAATAGCCCACAAAATGGGGTAACTTGGCATAAACAGGCCTATATGCTGCCACATTTCAAACTTTGTGAAGCATTGTAGGCCTTAATATGTGTCACAGAGAGGGTGTTTATAACATTTGCATTAAACACAGAACATTGATTTTGTAGTTTTTCAAACAAACTTTTTTAAAATACATTATAGTAAGATTTCTTTTGATTGAACTCAGTGGGACAACCAAAAAAAAATCCTTCGGCTGCCAATATAAGCCCACTCCTTCCCCTCTGGAACCTGAATCCCCAAACCATCCCATCTCCCATTTGGGTTGTAAACCTTCGTATTGGCTCTAATTTGCACCTTGGTTTTGAATTCCATGTGTAACACTTTAAGATATTCTACCGTTTCTGTGCAATCATTGCCATACAGCATATTTGCATTCATTTGGCAAATCTTACAGTGTCTCTTACAGCAATCAATTGAGCAAGGATTCAATGCATTTGAAGGGAAGATTGTCTACTATATAGTAGGGTCCCTTAGCGTTGATTTTGGGGTCAACCATTACCGGAGTGACAAAAGCACCAAATTTGGTTGTAAGGATTGATTTTAGCCTAGGAGCCACTTTGGAACCTAACTGGTTACCATGGTAATGGCAAAAATCTAAAATGGCCAGCATTTTCCCATTATACCACCCTATAACAGCTTAACTAATGGATATGCAACACATCTAACCACTCCTATCCCCACTAAAGGATACCTACTGGTTTCCATGCACTTATTCATGTCCTCCTAAATAGAGCTGTTGCCTAGCAACGGCCATTCTAAATGTTGTTCTTTTTTGCCTAGCAATGCATGTTCATTGTAGACCTAGCTTAATTTTTATGGGTTTATGAGTATGAGTTTATGAGTACCTAATCCCCTAAATAATGCACAAATATTTCAGCGATGTCATGTATTTCTACCTCCCACATCTGGTTGCCTAGCCATTCCCGATGTTTATTTGCCTAGCAATGCATTTTAATTGTAGACCTAGCTCCCTAGATAAGGTCAATTTTATTGGTACCTTTCCCTCCAAAAGAAGTCCCAGGGATTTCAGTTACATCATACATCTCTCTCTCCCATGTCTGTTTGCCTAGCAACAGCCATTATAAATGCTTATTTGCCGCCTAGCAATGTATGTTTCTTGTGGACCTGACTCAATTTTATGAGTACCTACCCCGCTAAATAAGGCCAAAGTATTTCAGGGATGTAATACATTTCTCATTCCCATGTATGGTTGCCTAGCAACAGTCTTTCTAAATGTTTATTTGCCTAACAATGTTTCTTGTGGACATTGCTTAATTCCATGCGGATCTATCCATGCCTCCCAAGTAAGGTGCAGGAATTACAGTGGTGTCCTTCATCTCTTGCTCTAGGACATAATATTGCAAAAAAACAGGTTTTTACATATCTTATACCAGAGACAAATGTTAAACTTAGCCTAGTCAAAGGGGAATCCCTGTCATCGAGGGAGCACCCACAGTATTACTGCCACTGAGGGAGCACCTCAGGATCTCCCTGTCAGTGAGAAGGCACCAAGGGATGTCTCATTTAGTGAGGGGGTACCTGTTGGACTCTATGGCATCCTCAGGCTTTTAGAATACCCACAGTTCTATAAGCCAAATATTACTTTTTTTATCCTTTATCTGAATCTGGAGGTGCATTTTAGAAGGATGTGAGTCGTCTAACATCGAGTTGTTACTAGTGATTGATTCATCTACCCATTAACTTGTGATTAAGAATGGCTGGTGTTGAGTGTGTTGACAATAACTTGTTTAAGTGTTTGTTTGTTAACTATCCGAGGATCCAAGTAGTAACAAGAACACTACAAAATTAATGCAAACATGGTGATTTTTGGATGTTTTCATGGCAACTACGCTATTAGGTTTTCAGGGGAAACATGCATCACCAAATTAATGTTTCAACTCCTGTGTTAATTAACAAACTAAGTCTCTACAGTTTAGGATTCGATTACGCTGAGGACATGAGGACTATGATATGGTTAAAGTGGTTGTAAATTGAATTAGCTAACATGTTGCCATGGTAACCTTGTGTGTTTCTTTTTTTTAGCAAATTAGAGCCAGGAACCAAGATACATGGAAGATTCTTTGCACATAAGGTATGCAAGGGAGTCCAAATCAATATAGGTATAAGCACATGGCCTTGATGAAGTTCAGAGTCACTTGTTTGACCTCGAATTTGCTAGATTAGCCTGAATATGAGACTTTTGGTCTTGTCAAAGATTAAATAATAGACATGGTATTTTAAGAACTACAAGTATCTAGGCCATCCAGATGCAGTTTATAATGGCTATGCTGCTAGTTTGAATTTATTTTTAAGAAAGATCTATGTGATTTAGGACCAAATGAAATGGTCTTGTGTTTTATCCAGTTTGTGAATCGTTTCTGCTACAAATTCTTTGTTTGTTGGGAATATGGTAACCTGTTATGTCAGCATGATATTTGCCAAGGTCAATGGTACTGTAACATATCACATATTCATGGAATAGTTAGTCAATAAAGTCTAAATTTGTTAAAAAAAACCCTTGAACATAACAAAAATACTACAGCCCACCCAATTATAGCTTTAGGCATTGTCAGCAGCCCCGGGATACCCTCAGATACTGTTCGGCAACCGAATTATAGCCTCTAGGCACTGTCAGCCACGCCCCCCATGATACCTTCAAACACTCTTGCATCCCAATATATAGCCTGTAGGGCCTGTCAGTAGCCCCCACAACACCCACTGACTGGTAGCCCAATTATTGCACTGTTAGCCCTTATGATATACTATGTATAATAACAAATGTATTACATATAGCCACAGGGTACCTTTATACTATATCCTGAAACCCCATCATAACAGCCTCAAGGCCCTATTAGACAGTGGCACCATGCCTTCTATGCACTGTCACTAAACCCCTTGACTAGTGCCGTGGAGCTAAGATTGGGATGGCTGACAAGCCTGAGGGGTGGGCACTGAGGTGGGGTTCAGGTAGTGACTGCGGCCTGGCCCTTTAGGAGCAGTGGGCGGTTGGCTGGCAGTAAGGCTGAAAAGGTCAGCTCAATGTATTATTAAAAAACTAGGGGTCTTAGGACTCCTCTGGCACTAAGGTGTGAAAAGCTAAGGCCTTATCCTATATTACAGACAATAAGAGCACTGAAGTATCAGGGCACTAGTAAGGGGGGCACTTCATCTTATTATCTAAACATAGAGCAGTCAAACCCCACCTGCCACTGATTATATGGGCGGTAAGTCTGCAGTTGCTACTCCCCTTCAAAGACTCAGTGGCTTCCCACCGGGTCTGAGAAGGGATTACAACAGGGTGTTTTACAGGGTGTAAAATTGGGCTGTTTATTATGCCTAGATACTATTTTAGGGCTGCTGACAGTACATTTGCATCTGGTGACGACACCAGATGCAAGCGTATCAAATGTCTTATGGGAAGCAGAGAACTGCCCATGTTGACATGAAGTGGGGTACATATTCATAAAATTGAAATAGGTCTACAAGAAATATGTGTTGCTAAGGACATAGACATCTAGAATGGTTGTTGCTAGGCAACCATACATGGTAGGGAGAAATTCATGACATCACTGAAATTTAAGAGAGTAGGTACCTATAAAATTGAGCTAGATCAATAACAAACTTGTGTTGCTAGGCAAATAAACATTTAGAATGGCCGTTGCTGGCAACCATACATGGTAGGGACAAATCAATGACACTTTGAAATCCCTGGGCCTAAAGGCGACCGCAGATGAGCAAGATTCGACCGGTAGTTAGGGAGAGGGGTCCCGATCCAATCGGGGAACATGTTTGATATTGTCAGACCCGATTGGACCTCCGCGCAGACGTCCCCGATCCTCCCAGTCAGGCCCGTCTGCGGTCAGTTTTATTTAGGGGGGTAGGTACCCATAAAATTTAGCTAAGTCTACAATAAAAATGCGTTGCTAGGCAAATAAACATTTAGAATGGATGTTGCTAGGCAACCATACATAGTAGGGAGAAATGAATGACATCACTGAAATCCCTGGGCCTTATAAAGGGGGGTAGGTACACATAAAATTGAGCTAGGTCTACAGTGAACATGCGTTGCTAGGCAAAAAAACATTTAGAATGACCATTGCTAAGCAACAGCTCTATTTAGGAGGACATGAATAAGTGCATGGAAACCAGTGGGTATCCTTTAGTGGGGGTAGGAGTGGTTAGATGTGTTGTATATCCATTAGTTAAGCAG
The DNA here is from genome assembly GCA_949317995.1 of Acholoe squamosa. Classification (NCBI taxonomy): domain Eukaryota; kingdom Metazoa; phylum Annelida; class Polychaeta; order Phyllodocida; family Polynoidae; genus Acholoe; species Acholoe squamosa. The sequence continues at coordinate 22,695,248 of OX439052.1, forward strand.
TTATAATGGGAAAATGTCTCCATTGTAACCAATTAGGTTCCAAAGTGGCTCCTAGGCTAAACTCAATCCTTACAACCAAATGAACATCTGGACATTTGGCGCTTTTGTCACTCCAGTAACGGTTTTTCTGCTATTGGACCCTACTATACAGTCTGGATGGATCTCAGGGCAGGTTTTGCTGAAAAATGCCAATTTCTGACAATCTGGCTGTCTGTTTGATGACTGATATTTTTCAAAGTAAGGGTGCTACAGTTATCAAAATAGTCTCAAAAGAAGCGGAATTGTGTTTTACAACTTTTATGATCTTCCATGTGCACATGTTTCCCTTTAATGGCAGTCACATGATTTTCAAAATATTGAATTAACAATCCTACATTCAGATAGCCCTTTATCCTAGCTTTAGAATGATCTAGATCACTATCACAGCTTAAGGGGTTAGGAAATTATCAATGACTTTTCAAAGGAAGTCAGGAAAACTTTAAGTTTTGAGTCCCATACTTGGTGAGAAGATCTATAGTGTTAAAGCTGCAGAATTCATAAAATTCCTGTCAAATGGCAGTGGTGAAATTCAGAACTTAGAATAATAACTTACAAACCAACAGTATAGCCTGGGGATGAATGATAAACTATTGGTAAGGCAGAAGGCGATAGACATGATTATCAGGGGGTAGAAGGAATTAATTTGTATTCGGTTGAAATAGTATATTTGTTAGCAGTGATAGAAGTCAAGACTATAACTTGCTGATATCTACATATCATACAGTACCTCAGCTTCCTAACTACGGATCTGTCATTCTATACAGCGCTATGTTCCTAAATTATTGTTATTTATTGCCCATTGTGAAATCCAGCTGCTACATCTATATTCAGCAGAGAGCCACTTTGCAGGAACAGCACAAACAACCATGTAAACTGTAGTTGACAGGGGTAGGAAGAATGTATAGGAAGTGATTAATGCATTCTGTCAGTGACATCTCACTTTACCCTGGCAAGCCTGCTGCAACCCTGCATCCCATTCTAAAGACCTAGGTCTCTATTCCATTCCATCAGACTGGTAACTTTATTTAATTGAATCCAGGGTGCCCAGCCTCTGGTATTCCTCTGATAGGTATTTTTTTTAGTCATTACATTTGTTTTATTTAAACACATTCATAAGAAAGATTTTTCATGGGTTGTTTATCAACAGGCATTGTATATATGCCACAGTTAGTGATTCTGTATTATAGTTTTTGATCAGTGAACTGCTTCACAAAATGATGAAATGTGTGGTATAATGACATGCAGATGCCACTCTTTCCACCACACACATAAACCAACACCTCTGTGGCTACAGTACTATTCTGTGACATGCAAATCCTGACAGAGAACATAAAGTAATGTGGGTGTGAACAGATTCAAACCAGGGTCTCTCGCTTGCAAGTTGAGTGCTCTACTGCTAGGCTACATCCCCTGGCCTGACATACCCTATCACCAACACGGCCCCACTGATATTTCCACCTACCTCTGGATCGTATGGTCCAGTATGGTGGGAGTGACCACCAAGTGAGCTGGCCTCAGGAGGCTCAGGAAGTCATTTCTCAAACGCTAAGTTTTGGGTGCCCCCAGATCGTACCACCCTGACCTGGATCGTAAGGGTATTCTAGTGTTGACAGGATCAATCACTACGATTGGTGCAGATATAGAGGGGAAAGGCATGCACCTGCATAGGCAATCGTAGGTAATACATGATCACCAAGGGTCAATCACTACGACTGGACTGGATCATAGGGGTGGTTGGAATCAGAGGGAGAGGGGTAGGATCGTAGTGTTTGAGAAATGGCTAGCTGAGCGCCCAGGGAGGGAATGAACCCCTACACCTCTTTGCAGACAGCAGCATTGATCCCGCTCTTCCTGCCTTCCTTCTTCATACTGCTTCTCTACAAGTAGTGCACTAACCCTTTCCTTTGTCCACATTCCTTTGTGAATGGCCATTTAGCCTGCTGCGTGCTGAGTAGACCTTCATATGTGGTGTCATACAACATGTTGATCGCCTTTAAAAGTTGGAGGGTGTTGCTCCTATGGGAAAAGGTAGTACTGGCTAAGAACAGCCTTTTCTGCAGAACTGGCTTTCCATGAAGTGATAACTTTTCATGTGTGTTGCTCACAAGTGGTCATGCTGGTATGGTGCTAGAAAAGGGTGATTTGAGTAGGTACCTTGTTGGGAAAGTCAGCTATATTATAGTATAGTATAGAGTGTGTGATATGAGTCAGTACCTGATAGTTCAAGCTTTCCTCATTTTAAACAAGGCAGGTGACTTTTCAGACTAACAAGGTGAGTGCAAGTTGAATTGTGAAGCAGGGCGTGACTTGTTTTGAAAAGAGGGAACATACTGACAGCTCTTTTTGCCATAGGAGCAACACCCCTCTAAGCTACTTTTTTTTTTTTATTAAAGATGGACTATCTTAGTTGCACTTCCAAAGGAAGGCACTTATGACTCTCCTTTGTCAGTATACTGTGAGCTAACCAGGTGTACGAAAATAAGCATATGCACCTCTATATACTTGCTATGATGATGTGCCGCAAGAATCTTAGGAGTTTCAATAGGATGGCTAATCAATATCATGTTATCACCCAAGTTTCTATATTCTATAAACTGGGGCTCGAAGAGATAAACTATCACTTGTCCCCAGGGAGAGGATTCCGGAAGGCTTAACAGTTCCAGACATCGCAATTGCCCATTTTATAGTCCCAGCATGCAATGAGCATATTTCATGTGGAGTCCATGATAAAATAAAGAGCCATATAAATTGTACCTAGAATCTTCAGAGTCAGCATGAAAGTATTAGGGACTAAGAGCCAGCCAACAATTGACAAAGATAATGTTGATTTGAATATTTACACACTTTATATGGTAAATGATATTTTAATTGCACAATATCTAATCAATATTTTCTGTATTTTATCTTATCATTTGAATGAAATCAAGTGACAAGCTTTACACAGAAGACAGAAAGTATATCCTACTAATTGGAACTCCATGATACGGAGCCCCTAAGAGGACATACCAAAAATAATTTTTTTTATGCAAAAAATATTCTTGCGGAAACAGGAAGATTCCTGCGGAAACAGGAAGATTCCTGCGGAAACAGGGACATTCCTGCGGATACAAGAAAATTCTTGTGGGTACAGGAAGATTTCTGGGGAATAGAAATATTCTAACATTTTAAGTGTTTAAAGTTGAAGAATAACCAACATACATGTTGCCAAATATTTGAGAGATACTTTTTCACATGCAAGAATATTTGTGCAACCACAACAATTATGTGTGCATCCCCAAGAATTATTTTATGTAGCCACAAGAGTTATTTGTGCATCTGCAAGATTGTTTGAGCATCCAAAAGAATTGTTTGTCTACCCCATAGGATGTTTCTGTACCCGCAAAAATCATTTCTGCATCCCCTGAAATAGTTTCTATACCTGCAAGAATGTTTCTGCACCCACAACAATTATTCCTGTGCCTGCAAGAATTGTTCAGTATACCCAAGAGGATTTTCCAGTATCTGAAAGAATTGTTCAGTATCCGCAAGAATTGTTCAGTATCCACAAGAATGGTTCAGTACCCGCAAGAATGGTTCAGTATCCGCAAGAATTGTTCAGTAGCCGCAAGAATTCTTCAGTGCCCGCAAGAATATTTTTTCTGGGGAAAAAATTATTTTTGGTATGTTCTATTAGGGGATGAATTGTTCAGTATCTGCAGGAATTGTTCAGTATCCGCAATAATTGTTCAGTACCCGCAAGAATAAATTTTTCCACAGAAAAAATATTTTTGGTATGTTCTATTAGGGGATGAATTGTTCAGTATCCGCAGGAATTGTTCAGTATCCGCAATAATTGTTCAGTACCTGCAAGAATATATTTTTCCACAGCAAAAATTATTTTTGGTATGTCCTATTAGGGGATGAATTGTTCAGTATCCGCAATAATTGTTCAGTATCCGCAATAATTGTTCAGTACCCGCAAGAATAAATTTTTCCACAGAAAGAATTATTTTTGGTATGTCCTATTAGGGGCTCCGTACCATGATCCTTATTGAACATCCATCTCATAGATTCACAAATTATTACTGAAGGATTCTCTTCTATTATTTCGTAAAGCAACTCCTAAGGCCCTGCCGATCTGACCCCCATCTTAATCCCTACAGATGGCCTGTACCAACAAGGGTCCATTTGTCCTCTACTAGAGCAAGCCATTAGTATCTGCCAGTTGGTTCAAGAGGGCCAGATATAAAGGATGGCAGAGATGGAAGTAGGCGGCCATGTAATAGTCATTCTTCTGAAAGGGATTAATAAGTTCTTCCCTTTACTCATTATATCACTTTGTCCAATGGTTGTCCTATTAGAAATGAGCTGGTATTATTGAATAGAACAGAGCAGGGTGAACAGGAATCTTGATCATCGTAGGCCTTACATTGACATTTTGTTATAATGAGAACAGCCATGTCAACAGTTACTTACCACCTTGGCAGCTACCGTTAGTGTTATCTCATGAGGCAAATGAGGTTACCATATTAGCCATCAATGTTCATCTGCCTGCCATCATGGAACATGAGAGAAGTGGCGAACTTTAAATCAACGGATCGGTCATGCTGTCCAGTAGGAAATAGCTCTGTTTTGAACGATTGCGATATTATCGACGTTAATCTATATATTCCTGCATACTACTTCAGGTTGTGGTTTGAGGTACTGATTTCACTTTGAAAAGGCTTGTCTCCTTTGCAAAATCCGTACTGTATACCTGTGCTGTGTATGAGATACCAGCCTCGTCAGTCACCACACCTGTAGACGAGGGCGTAGTCAGCAGTCATGGACACCACTGTGAAGTCATGAGGCAGGAAGGGGCCAAGAAGGTGCACCAGCTGCCACTTACCAGCAGGGTTCATGCCTGACAACAAGTCTGAAATAGTGGATTATGTATAAGGATGTATTGTAAATTCTTGCATATAAAATACGCTCATCTGTTAGCTGCGGGCCGATACGGTACTTTCTACTGTTGTTGTATACATATGGATCCACCAGTATAAGCACCCCATATCATAGGCATGCTTTGTATCAAATCAAGACTAGTCTTTAAAGTTGTGTATTAGGCATTGTGTATACAGTCATCCATTAGGGGTCCCTGACTATAGGCAATCCAAGAAGTCAAGCCATCTGCCATGAAATGTTACTTAAAATTCTTGTTAGAGGAGTTCCCTCAAAATTGTGTTATCTGTATTTCACTTTAAACTATAATGCCATCTGCAAAATAATCATCCTGAGACCTCAAGAGTCATCATTATGTAGGATATCATGCAGTAGGTACGATACTTACTGTCATAGAGCTGGACCTCACCATCAGCACTGTCCAGGTTGCAGTCATATGTGTGTAGATGGATCGAGTCTCCTTGCTCAAAACCAAGCAGATTTTCGATCACATCAGAAGTGCTGCAGACACAGTTCTCAGACCGGACTTTGGCACCTGCATTACGGTAGTGTCCAATCTCATATCTGAAATGATATCATGTATAGTAATAACACCCACACTGCAAATGCCGAAGGGCTATCATCTAGGATTGAGTTCAATTGGATCCTTTGGTCCAAGTGTCAGACATATCAAAGTTTGGATGGATGGTTGGGTGAGTGGGTGGGGGGTAAATATGATTATAGGTCTCATCTTTCCAAAGGGATGACATATCTACGACATCCAACAAACTAAGATAGGAAACATATAAGCCTAGAATAATCGCCTTGTGTTTTAAATTGAAACTATTTGATGAAGGGGATGGGGTCCTATTTTAATAGGATCCTTCATAGACGTGAGGAATCAATAAAGTTCTTACTAACCAGCGTCCAGTAAACTGTGAATAATTGAAGCCGTCCATGGCCTTCACCTCTTGGCACTCCTCAGCCTCCTGGTCGAGGGCTACTGCAGCCAGAATCTAGAAGGAAAATGGTGACTTATAACAGTATGTTTGTACTGGTCCAAGCTTAGGACACCTTGCCTCTGATGCCAACTTTGAAAAAGAGGTATAAAACTTTTTTCCTCCCTTGGAATTTTAAAGCCAGTTGTGCTGATACAGGATGATAGACTGAGAGATGATCATTAAATTTTATTCCCATCCATATAGTTTCCAATTAAAACTTTTGGTTAACCCATCACAACAACAATGGTATCACTATGACCTAAAAGGGCTGTTAAGAAATGCATGCTAGAGTCAATGGAAATCATTAAAGGTGAATTATTCATCAGGTGAAATCAACTTTCTACTCAGCTCAAGGTCAAGGTCAACGAGGGAGTGTGTTTTCATCCCTACCTGACTGTAATCTTCTGCAGAAATGTCTGGATGCTGTTTTGTAAGGTTGTACGACCACACACTCTATGGGCAGAACATGCTGTAACTGGATACTTAAGTGGTATAGCATATTGCAACATTTCAAAATGAGTGGGAGGATCCTATCAGCAAGGTCAGTCTTATGAAAGAAGCAGAAGGCATCCAGATACAGCCAAACGAGTAATGGGTAACTATGATCCATTCGTGAGCTGCTCGTGAGCATTCCACTGTACAAGGATGATAATTATTCTTTTGGTGTTCTGTGAAGGGTGGGGGCTGTTTTGTACGCCACATAGAAGCTGAGCGTCAGTAGCAAGGAATGGAGGGTCAGCTGTGTAATTTGACATTGTTCATATAAATACGGCATTAATAAAAAGTCATCAAGACAGTTGAAACAAATAAAACCGCTTTTCCACATAAATCTTTAAATAGAATCAGTCAAGCAATTGAAAATAATATATGGGGCAGCTCTGGTTCCAAATGATAGTAATTGTCCACCAAATACTGGTCCTTTCCATCAATTGACCAACGTAACCCCTGATACTTTCTGTCCTCTGGCCTAAGTAATACTGAGCGGTGCTCTGCGGAGATGAAGTGACTATCAATATCAGGCTACGTGTCAAATAATCCAACCTGTGTGATCTATTTGGACCATCATACTACGTGTTTATTTCTTCCAACCTAACAAAAAATGTTTTTTCATGGTTTGCAAACGTTTTTATTTGGTTTGGGTAAAAACGTTTTAAAAAACCATTTTTAACGTTTTTTAAACGTTTTTTTCCAACCAATTTTGAACCAAAGAAAAATGTTTGGTTTTCAATCAATTTTAACCAAATAAAAACGTTTTTTAGTTGTTTATTTTATGTTAAAAAAAATTTTTATCCTGAAATAAAAACGTTTTTATAAGAACGTAAAAAAGCCGTTTTTTTTGAGTACATGTAAAAACATTTTTTTGACGTTGAAGAAAAACGTTTTGCAAACTTAGGAACCAAATAAAAACTTTTCTTAACATAAAAAAAACGTGTTTTTTTGCCAGGTGAGTTGTTATTGATAAACCCCTTTATTCTCCAGCTCATGTGGCATACTTTTAATTAAGTTGAATATGTAGGGGTTATTGTACGAGGAAAGTCTTGAAAGGGGTGTACAGCACAGGGGGCCTGTCCTGGGCCTCCCTAGCCCACCTAAAAGGGTCTATATCTCCTCTTTCCTATCCCCTCAGGATGTGTGTGGTGCACATATGCGCGGGCACTGACACATTCCCCTGTGAAATTGTGTAATGTCGTTCTTGCAATGAATATGACCTTAGCTGTTAAAATGGCGTTAAACATCTATTACTCACTCACTCACTCACTCACTCAAGACTGTCCTAGTTGACTGATGGTATTTAGCGTGGAGTTACACGGTATCAATCAAAAGCAAATCCATGTAACTAGAAATACACTGTAGGTCCTAATATCGACCCCTAAGGAAGACTATACACCCCCTTTCTTATCACCCATTTGTTGTGTCAAATGCTTCTGCTCAATCCCTAGAGACAAAACTAATTTAACCCTGTTTAGGATCTAAAACACCGTTCCCTGTGTTGGGCTTGCTGCAATGCTATTTCAGGGGAAAGGCACTATTTATCACATAATTCTCCATTCAGGGATATTGAAACGGGCCATCTTCAATCGGTCAGTATTATTTTTTTTTTGTAAAACCTTCTATTAAACATAAAAAGGAACATTCAAATATGATGAGCACCTTCTGTTTATTGTTCATAGATCTACAGAGGAAAGTGAAGTGACATATATATGAGTTTCATTTGATCTGATGATCTCTCTATCAGCCTTTAGAAGTGTTTAGTGGCCCTCGTAGGTGCAGTTGCCATGGGGGACAAAGACGTAGTCGGCCTTCTCTGGGTTCAGTTTGAGGGTTTCGACCTGGGCCTTAAGTTTTCCCTCAATGGCAGAGTCCAGGGTTGGCGTACGGGACAGGATCTAAAAAGGAAATTTATTATACAAATGTATTACATTACATTTTAGGTTAAGTAGGGGTGCATTTCTTGGAACTCAAAAGTATATGCGAGCTTAGTAGCTTGCTATTATCAGACATCAGGAGGCCATTTCACCGCATTTAATACAATAAACAAGGACGTCCGTATTTTAAATATGGACGTCTGTGTATCGGATTTATGTCAATATTTGAACACCTACTGCCCCCTCCTCCCTCCGCATTTACAATATGAAGTATATTTCAAATGTGGAGGGGGGATGGGGCAGTAGGTGTTCAAATATGGACAGAAATTTGAAACACGGATGTCTGTATTTAAAATAAGGACGTCCTTATTTATTGCATTAAATGCGGAGAAACGGCCTCCAGCGTGGGTTCTTATAGACATACACTATTTTAAAGATGATAGCATGATAACCTCCTGACCGGAACTACGACTTTATCACTACTGGGACACCCAGCTATAGATTAAGTATACATAGTGCCACATTTCTCAAACCCTTAATTCTAACTAGTACAGTAAATTACAGCATAATCTAATGCTTAACACATATTTAGAGATGAGCCTGTGTCATTTTTCAATACTTACCTGAGCGGTGTAGGAGATACCAAACTCAGCATAGTCACCACACCTGTAGACAAGGGCGTAGTCGTCGGTCATGGACAGTACGGTGAGGTCATGGGGGCTCTGGCGGGTTGGGACGTGGTCCAAGAACCACTTACCAGGTGGGTCCATGTTGGACAGGATGGCTGTAAAATTAACAGGTTTATTGTAATCTTTGTGTATAGGTGCATATAGAATAGCCTTTATTGCTCTATACAAAATATGTGCTTATAGCCGAATTTCAGGATCTCTGTACCAAAAGCAGTAATAGAAGACCAACACTAAGTCTTCTGCAAAGCACTGTGTTTAAATGAGACAACCGATAAAATTGTGACAATGAAGTACATTATACAAGTCCTCCATAATCACTTTATGGCCATTGCATTATAGCTTGTACCCGTACTAGAAAGGTAATAGCTGTAATTATATCATGACTTCTGTGATTTTGGGTGCTTTTTCTGGATATTCCCATGCACATACCTGTCGATATTGCACAGCATGAATGCTGTAGCATGAATTTTGGAAGGCGTGCGGTTATCCATGGATAACCTGCATGCCGTGCAGTTATCCATGGATAACCCACACGCCTCTCATGTCCTTCCATGTCATATGTTACATGTTAAAACCTATGATAATTTTCATTGCCAGGGTAGGGTTCGAACCAGCAGTCTCACATCCCAAATCCAACTCTCTATGCACTGCGCCACAGGGACTGACGAGAAAAATGCTTGGTTCGAACCACGTCTGGATATGATACAAAGCCCAGGAAGGCGATGACTGTGGGCTGTCCGCTACCATAACCGCGGGACGCATTCAAACATAGCCAAGCCGAGACGCTGTGGTCTAGTGGGTAGTGCATTGCACTCAGCCGTCAGAGGTAGGCGGATCAAGTCCCGGTCCGGGCGCATCTTTTTTGGCCGTGTGCGCTGTAGCTGTCCGCTGCCAGGCGATGAGGTGTATTATACACAAACATAACCACAAGACGCATTTAAAACTTTAGCTGTCCGCTGCCAGGCGACGAGGTGTATGTACCGATCGTGTACAAACACTATTTTTCGCCATGTGCCGCTGCCAAGCCTAGCCGAGACGGGCGCTGTCGCTGTCCACTGCCGGGCGACGAGGTGTATGTACCTGTGTACACACACTATGGCTGGCTTCGAGTCCCAGGGAGGGGGAATAATTTTTGTTTTTAACTTGAATTTATTGGTATTCTATTGATTATTTATTGGTTTCGTGGTATAAAATAAGTAGTCAATGGATAATTCATGACTTGTGTGTGTTAGCAAAGGCTAATTACACTTGGGCTATGCCCTCGTGTAATTATCCTTCACTAACACACACGCGTCATGAATTATCCATTGATTACTTGTTCACTAGTGCTCAAAAGTGGGGGTAAATGCTTGGTATTCGATGTTTCATATATATAATGATCAGTGAAACATAGAACAATTCCTTGGGGTAATTCAAAATAATGCTTTTTTACCAATGTATTAACTTAACCTCCAGGAGGCCCAAGTTGAAAGGCTATCTTTTCAATGCAGCATTTATAGGCGACTTACTGTCGTAGAGCTGGAGCTCTCCATCGGCGCTATCCAGGTTACAGTCATAGGTGTAGATGGAGTCCTCGTCAAACCAGCCGAGGTCGTCCTTGGTGATGTTTGTGGTGCTGCAGAAGCAGTTCTCAGCCCAGATGCTGGGGCCAGCATTACGGTAGTGGCCGATCTCATACCTGATGAACAGATTGTGAAATTTGTACAGCTTTACTAGACTTCATTGATACATATATATTTAATCAGATTTCCTGAAAACAGCACCAATTTGTACATGAATTAGTAGCTTTTATTCAAAATTAGATGAAAGCTTTTAAGGCTCAGTCCTAATTTTTCACGGCAGGATGGAATAAGCAAAAGCAGGAGGACAACTAGAATCAGGAGTATACTGCCCAAGACTAATGTAGCTCACTGCCCTAGAGGATCACCCTCTATAACACTACATAATATTATGGCAGCACTACTTTAGTATGTAGGATTTGGTAGACCTGTCGTACCTCTACAGGTACTAATGTAAAGCACACTACAGTTTGAAGGGGCTGTCCAATCGTAGGATTAAAGTACTTACCAGCGTCCAAGGAACTTGTTGTACTCAAAGCCAGCCATGGGCTTTGGCTCTGGGCACTGCTCGGCATCCTGAGCCAGGGCCACAACTGCCAGAAACTAGAAAGAGACAATCAGAGATGTTGTGCTATAAACACATCTCATTTAAGACTCAGTCTAAAATGATCATCACCAACACTGCATTATTATATCCCATTACTCTACATTTGTATTTACATCAGCTTACATGTAGGCTTAACAGGGGTTCATTTTGATCACTTTGGTCTAATAAGGTATAAGATGTACTGAGGTTTTATCTTTATCCATATTGCCTTGTGTACATACGAGGTACTCTAGTATTTAGAATATCCAACAAAGTAGATGATGGTGTATACTTACAGCGAGAGCAAGGACTGCCTTCATGATGATTGTATGAGGAGTGACTTGTGGTGAAGTGACTGAGACACCTTTGTCGTCTCCTTATATACAAGCTACTTATCTTTCTACTACTTTCTGATTAGACAGCACAATGGGTCATTATCAGTAACTAAGGGAGTGGGAGGATGGTATCGGGATGGACTGGGTTGGTGACTAGGTTGTGTCACTGGTGGTCAGTAGTGGGAAAAAGAACACGAGGCCACCTTGGGAGATAATGCCCTGAGGGACACCATACTTTGCATCTAACAGCATGTACTAATACTAGTACAATCTCACTATGGTGTACAGATACTTGATGATGTTTCCATCATACTGCTCCTTTTCCACCACCGTGTTCACGTTAGTTGTAGTGGTTCTGTTCGCTTAATTGGTGCGAGTATTAGCAGGTCGCGCATGGCCCATTAATGAATACAACGGTAAAGGTTCAGGAGGGTCTTGCCAAAAAGGAAATGACAACCAAAAATTAAAACGTGCACGTTTTCGTATTGATCAATAAAATTTGCGAAACTCGTTTTGGTAAAACGTGCACATTTTTCCACAACTGAAAAAGAGTTTTCCCATGCTTTATGCTGTAAATCTTTTGTCAATTATATGAAAATGAGTTAGCCCATACACGTTTTTACCAGTGCTGTCTCAAAAATATTTAACACGTTCTTCCGCGTTATGTTTTGTCAAGACCCTCCAGAAGTATTGGTCCGGCTGAGGGTTATCTTTCAAGGAGGGGCCGAGTGAGATAGCCCTCTGTCAGACCAATTCGAGTGAATCTTTGCATCTATTTCATGTTGTTTTCATGAGATGTGTCAAATTCTCATTTATTTAGCGTATAATTATGATTTAATCATCGTGCTTTGGTCATTTGGATGCTACAACTGGCCATGAAATACATGTAGGGTTATTGCATGGGAGTGCGCTTCTTGGTTAAAGCTATTGGTCTGCTGTGTTCATCTTGAGATGCCAACTCCAGCAGCCTCAATTGCTGACTGTAGTCTGTAGCGAGGGCCATGGAGGGACAGATCAGACATTTTGAAGGTCGTGAGGTCTAGGGATCGATCAGCTGTTGGAAAATGGCCCTAAGAATAGGCCTTTGGTTGTTTAATGATTTAATACGTGGAGATTCACCCTGTTGCAAATACAATCTCTCTACCACATTAGAAATGGAAATTAAATCAAGGATTCTTCTATTTATCAATTTCACTTAGAATTAATGTTGAATAGAACTATTCACAGCAGTATAAACAAATATCAAGGGACTGAAGGGGGATACGACAGTCCATAACCCCTCCCACATACGTGATAGGTGTCAAGGGGAAGTCCTTATTGCAATGTGAAAATCAGAATCAAGATAAATGATGGTATTTAGACTGATATAGATTCAACCAATTAGTGTGCATCACTATTGGAGCCCCCTGGTGAATGGACACACTGAAATCCAGCTCATAAATAATGTATATATTCAGATATATGTGCCTGAAATTGTAAGGAACAGATTATCGTGATCCCGAAAAATGTTAATTTTCTTAGCTTATTCCATATAACAAAAATGTGTTTTTATTACTTTTGGGTATAGATTTATGACCTTTCACCCCTCCCCCTGGAGGATCAGTTCCAGCCACATCCCTGTTATCAGGAACACATTTCTATATGGTATAGATATATATATATATATATATATATATATATATATATATATATATATATATATATATATATATATATATATCCTGCTGTAAATTATTGATGAATGCCATTAGCTGTAACACATGAAGCCAGACTACCCCCAGCATCAGCCAGACCCCACCTATTTGCTGATGGATGTTTGTATAGGTCTTCTCTGACAATAGCCTGGTTACCATTCTCATTCTCATCATCATATTTATTTGTTTGCCCTGTTTTATCATCGATACATATTTTCATATTATAGTTTTTGTGTGTGATTGAAGGCTTTCATATATCCTGTGTAGCAGACAGGTTAATGGGAAGGCCTAGAGTGGTGTGTCATCACTGAATTAGAACTAGGCCTGATTATATTTGACAAATAATCTGAACAGTATTACAAGGCCAATTTGATACAAGTTGATTGCCAGGAAAATTAGTCGATTATTAGGAAAGTTAGTTTATGGGTTTATTCTCGCCAATATCTACCTTATGCTGTGTATAATTTTTTATCAAACTCACGAATGAATTTTATCACTATATTATCCATATTTCGAGTAATTTTCCTAATATGTATATTCTTTTCCTTTCAAATTTTGTAGGTGCATCGTGTGTAGATGCATCGTGTGAGGCCAAAACGTATTCTTGGAATAAGGTTCTGCCGTGCATTCTACTTTCCAACATTCCAATTAGAGGAGTCATCTGGAAATGGGCATGTTGCTTTGACAATCACCAGAAAGGACAGCTATTCAAGAGCTATGAGCAACAATATGCTGTAAGCTTAAATACAATTATAGATGAGAACGAAGTACTTTCTCCTGAAAGAAGAATCGTTCACCCTCAGTTGATATCTTTAGCCAAGCTAAGACCTTTGGCCATCTTATCAGCAAATGAGAAATAGGGGCTTAATAACATGAAACTTCACATAGAAGTAGTGAGGAAATCAATGCAGCCTACTGGACCAAATAACAGTTGATATCAGTACCAGCCTTAGCTGATTTCTCCCAATCCTCGTAAGGCCAATTTCACTGAGGACATCTACCATTAGGGAGTGTATTGCTGCCCAGACGCCTTTGCTGTACAGATAAGCCCATCTCATCTTTCTTACTACTTATGGAGGATGATCAGTGAAGAAAGACCCTGCAAATGGCAATGCCAGTAATGCTACTTCAATAAGTTGTGCAGACATACATACCCTGCTTTGTAAAACAACTCCGATATCATCCAAGATACATCAGGGAGAACACAAAATGGCTTCCAGTGTTTCTTCATTGGGTTCATTGTCGAATCTCAGTAGTCTTAACACCACACCCAGCCCTGGGTCTTGCTGGGATGACACAGACCAGGCATGTCTTCACATATGGAGAGACTTCTACTTCTATGCCATGTCCATCATCATTCCAATGGGGCTCATCTTCAACAGCGTCTACTTGGGTGTCTTTGCCACTTCATGGATGAGACGCACCATCCCTGGCCGATATTTCATGACTCTGGCCATTGCAGATAACCTTGTCCTGTTGAGTGAGCTCATACTATGGCTCAATACCATGGATACTGAGCGTGGAGCAAAACTAGGCATCAACTTTTTCCACTCGATCGATGCCTTCTGTAAGCTTATATATTTCATGCGCTATGGCTCAAGGATTTGGTCGTCTTGGGTAATAGTGAGCATAACGATAGAGCGGTTCTTAACTGTGACATTCCCATTTAAGGTCAACCACTTGTCCAGCCCAAATAAGGTAATCGTTGTTGTGTTGATAGAGGCTTTGGTTTGCTATAGTGTGGCCCTATTCCCATTCTTCACTGTTCAATCATCGACGTATGGATCTTATGACCGTTGCCTCATCAAGCCAGACAAAATGGATGTCTACCACTACTTAGTTCTTATTTTGATAGCTGGGATAGGAGAGCATGTCCTTCCGAGTGCTGTCATGTTTTGTTTTACTGGACTTATTATACGTAAACTGTACCTAGCCCATCGCCAGCGACTGCGGATGAGCAGTGTGGAGGCTCAGAGCCAACGAAAGCAGCTTCAACCTACCATAGCTCTTGTCCTCATTGCTCTGACTTTTGTAGTGATCAGGCTGCCATATCTAATTATGTTCTACATTAATCAATTCAGTGGTAGCCTTTTCCCAAATCAGACCCCTGGGTGGAAGCTACGTATCTATGCCGTCTACAAAATTGCTGAAGTGATGGCTGTTACTAATTATGCCATAAACTTTTTCCTCTTCTGCATGGCTGGAAACACTTTCAGAGAGGAGATGCTCAAATGTTGTCGTCATCAGCGAACAACGCAATTCCGTGGCCGCCAACAAGGCTCAATATCTTCGACAATGACATTCCGAGAAAGGATGACATCCCATATAGAGATGAAGATGACAGCATATGGTAGCGCATCATTGCGTGCCGGAAGACTGCAGGAACAGGTAATGGACTCCAATTCTGACTCATTGTCGGGCTCTTTCCTCCCAGCTTTGGATGTCTCTGCCAAGGTCTCTATGAATGGTATGGACACTGAGGAATCATGGCGATGAAGAAACCACAATTGATTATTATAAGGGCCTAACGCTGATTGACGGATGATTTCTAAGATTAAATCTCATAGGCCTACCTTAAGTCCGATTCAAGCCGTTGCTTTGATCGTGATTCAGACCATTGGTTTACTCACTCTGTATGCTCTAGAGGTTTAGGTCTAGACAACACAAGATCCAATGGGATCTCTCATACAAATCATCTGTGTCATGACGGAGACTTGACTCTTATGAGAGCCCCTCCCTTTGTCCAACAGACGTGCACAAGCCCACCATGCCCGCTACACAACGAGATTCTATAAATTTGCACTTTGCAGGATTTGTTGGCTGGTGTATAGTCAAAATTATATTATTAGACGTTAAGTATTTCTGGGGTGCCATTATGAAGACAATCATTTATATCCATACAAAACTCAGCAGGAAACCATCTAGAAAGAATGTTCTTTCTTACATATTCAAACTGCCACACAATAAATGATTTATAATGTTTGTGAGTTAGGTTTCATATCTGTTTTACAGATTTTCGACCTGGTTGTAGTTGTGTGTGTGGCTCAATACACATGTCGTGTGTATTGAAAATAACAATCGAATGTCAGAATGTGCCTGCCTGCTGCCAAACCTTTACATTATACCACTTATAAAACGGGTGGGCCAGTTTCACACATAAAAGGATGTATAAAAAGAGTGAAAAGTTCATGTACAGAGAGTTTCCTATATATCACCTGTTTAAATCATTGAAAATGATTCATTGACAGGTATTTATCTGTTTTCCCCTATCTTGCATTATCGTTCTCAGATTTGATCAGTTTTAACCTCTTGCCTTTTTAATTAGGGAAAATGAAGGCCATGTGCATCGCAGTATATTAAAACTGTCATCGGATGAGGCTGTTGTGGCGATGTGTGTAATAGTTGAGTATTGTTGACTCCATTAAGGTAATGGGTTTGACACCTCATCGTAATGATAAGATATATATTTTGTCGCATCAGTTATGTAAGGTGAAATGTGAATATGTTGTGAAAAGTTGTAAATAAACTTTGAGCACTGTGTTTGTTGGTTTGTTAAAACATGATATTAATAGCCCCAGGAAATAGTATTTGTTAAATTTTATTTGGCCAGAAAATAACACATACATTAATTCTATAAGGGGGGGGGGTCAGTATTATACAAATTACTACACACACTGGCCAAGGGAAAATGCTCCCATTAGGTGCTGCTTGGATACAGCATTTTTCCCTTTGAAAACTCTTAGTATCTGTGAAAGGGTAGATAAATCTTATCCATTGAAGGTAATTGACTTAATGCAATATATCTATACTTTAGTCATTGACATTGGAAACAGCGCTGCATTGAAAGTGGTTATAATGGATGATTGGGTGCATGTTTATATACAGGGCAGTAGACAAGTATAGGATAACAAGTGATGTGGACATTCAACACCAGATGGCGGGGGGACCGAAAGGTACCTTGCCAAGTCCATAAGTTGCATAAAACTAGATATAATCAGCAAAAATGTGAGGAAACAGGGAAAATGAGAACATTAAGGGGAAAAAGTACCCACAATTGCTTTAAATACAATATCTAAGAAGCTATGACCAAAAGAGTAAAAAATTAAGCGAAAACAAGTCTAGGGTAACTTTTCTGAAGAATCTGATTATGCTATGTCCAAGACTCTATTTTTATTCTAAAATTACCTTATTTAGAATCCAAAAAGAATGTTTTCCCCTAAATTTAGCACATTTGTTGACATTCGGTTGCCATGGAAACCATAATTTTGTTCTTTTTGAATAAAAAGTTACTCTATCTTATTAACCTGTCTATAAGGTTTTCATAACTTAAAACAGAATTGAGTTATCCCTTCTAGATCCAAAATTATGGATGAGTATGTTTAAAAATTGGTATTTTTTTCCAATAATGGCATTTTTCATTTTTCAATATGCAATTGAGTTAAGGGCTATCATGAGTTTCTCCATGTTGCTGACATCCCATGTTTGAGATCTTATATTTCTGTACCTATTTGAAGTATTTCATCATTGAAAGTGCCAAAATGTAGCTAAAGACATGTATTTTCCCCTAATGTTATGATTTCCCAAGTTTTGTCACAAATATGTAAGAGGTTATTAAAAGGGCTTTTCTAAAAGAATCACAAACAGAGAAACAGTTAATGTGTTTCAATGCTGGGTGCCTTTTGATATCCCTACTGGACTAAAGATGAAATAAGTCTGAGCCAGGTCATAGCTTGAAATGGGCCAATTTTGGAACGTGGATCAGTTCCTCATTACGTGGTTCCTTGGAGTAACTCATGATATGTAGCCCCTTGTCAGTTTTTTTAGAAATGATTCAGAAGGAAGACAACAACCACTGACAGCATGGTACTCTGGATGATATTGACACTTACGGTTGAAACTCCTCCCTCAGATTGTTCTGTGAAGAAAAGAGAGGGTATCAGTTTCAAGCTATCCAATAAGGAAAGATTACATGCTAAAAAATTACCTCAAAAAGTCTAAAATTACCTAATTATAATCTTTTAATTGAAACACCATTTGACCTTTACGATAAAAACCATAAAGTTTCCGATTTTGAACCATCAGGCATATATAACATTGTTCAACTTAGCTCACTACAATGATTAGTTTTGATTTGCTTTATATAATTTTTCATAACCATCCAATAGTCTTAACCATTATGTGAATACTTACCAACTGACACAGTCTTATTTGCTCCTGGATCTTTGTAGAAAGAGTAACCAATAAAACATGTCCTGTAGGAATATTTGAATTCACCAATAACGTTGTGTTGGAAGTAATATTCTAAAGTCAGTGCTGCTTTAGCGGATGTGCTGAAAGAAAAGATGAAAGTGAGGTAAACTCTATATATAAACAAAAATGAAAAATGAACTTTATTTTATTTGATCCTCACTGTATATGGTAATCTGGTTTAGAAGTTTATGTGTGGAGTCAATAGTTATACATTAACTCTGGTATTGATTGACAGAAGGCAGCAGACACATGTGTGCTGACCTAGCAGGCAGGTAGGCAGATTGGACAATTTCAATATTGGTACCTAGCACAACAAACAAAGACAATTATGTCCTGAAATAGCATAGTAAATCCAACATATACCAAAGATAGGTAATAAGGAAACTTGTATATACATTCATTGTGCCTGCCATGTAAGAAGATCTATCTTACCTGCCTCCAGTTTCATTCTTTAGTTCATTTTGTTCAAGAAATAGAGACAGGGTTGGCTTCATGTCTCCTCGGTAATCTACAGTACATGACAGTACTTATTTGTCTCCTTTATTGAAACACTTGTTGAGCCAGCTATAGATGTGGTACCACCCTAATTCAGCCACTTCCGGGTAGAATGGCCAAATAGTTCCTCAGAAATTTCGTATTTCAAGTAATTCGGACCATTTGTGAGGAGATAAAGGCTTAAACCCATGGCTATTTGGTATCAAAATAATCAGGAAGTGTTTTTCTTTAGTCCAGAGTCAATTTTTTATTGATATCAAGAAAACAGTGGAGGGTTATGGGGGTGAAATGAACATATAGTGTATTCCTACACTAGTCAGGTCTCACTGCTCAAAATGAGTGTGGTGGTGGCCATGGCGATTTAAAAAGAATCGAGCCTGATTTTGTGATTTTGGGTCATTTTGGACTTTTATGGCTCTGGTGAAAGAAGTTGTGAACCAATCTTGTCTTACATAGACTCATTTGATAGAGAACACTTAGGGCTATCAGAAAAATGTAAATTTGTGGTCATCCATCAAAGACTTTAGGACTTATAGCCTACTGAAGTGAAAAAAACGGCCAAATTTGTTCTTTTTTATACTTTTGTATTTTTTATAAGTGTCTTGCATTGAATAAAGAACACTATAGAGTATCCCAAAGTTATTTTTTGTGTTGTATATGAGCATAGGTATCATTTCCATGAGGTTTGGACATGTTACTAAGTGAGAATTCTTCATGATGTGTCTTTCAAGATGGAAATCTGTAATTTGTCACGTCCGGTACCTAAATCTAAATCCGTTATAAAACATGGAAAAAATGAAGTTTCAAAATCTTTGTTATTACCCATATGAAGGGCCCTATCATCCCCTACTTTGGTGAAGAAATTGTGTGTCTACCAGCATTTGTCTCCATATAAGAGCAGCTTATGTGAAATAATTCTGATAAAAGTACCGGACGTTACGTAACGTCCGGTACTTTTATCATCATGTAGGAGACAGTCTACTGTGCATGCATAACTCAAATTATGTTCCATTCTGTAATTGAAGTCAATAATAGACATATTGGCCTTGTTATTTCATGTGTTTGTTATGCATAATGGGACATTCTTATATTACTAAGAGCAACTTCAATTACCTCCATATTTCATTATTTTGGTACCGGACGTTACATGACACAAAACAAGCAATGAAAATGGAACCGGATGGCCTAGATCGGTATTTTTTGGTCTTCTGAGCTGAGGAGATGTACCTTGACAATTTTGTTAAGGTTATATAAAGTAATTAGAAAATAAGTTTTTCAGGGCCTTCAAGGGCAAAATCTTACACTTTCTGACGACCTGACCCATTTACATGGATTTGGCTCAGTAGTCCCCTGATTTTTAGAAAAGATTGCCCTTGAGCCTATTCGTTCCCTGTTTCTATATAAAATTTGATGAAAAACAGTGAGTTGTTACATCTACATAGCATCTACAATAATAAATATCAAGGCAATGTATCATGCACACCTGGACATCAAATATGTGAGAATTCCATAAGTTGTTATGGGTTGCTATCCAAGGTAGCAAAGGTGGTGTGGCCCTACTGTGGCCCACATTTTATTTGGTGTGGCTTCTGATGTGGGCCGCAATGGGCTAACTGATGGGCTGCTGACAGTTTCTGTCCTCAGTGAGGTGTGTGGGCCACACTGGGCTAACCAATATGGGCACAGATCAGTCTCAGTGTGAGTTTGGGTTCAACATGGGTTTTTGGTGTGGCTGAAAGTGGGCTGCCCACTTTGATCACATGGCGCTGTCAATGGACGATTCTGGGTATAACAATAATTCGATTATATATTTACCTTTCACCACTAGGCTTATCCACAGCTCTGCCTACAAGCCTAGTTCAAACCAAGGTCAACCTATTTTTAGCTTGGCAGGGTGAAGAGTTCACACCTGCCCTCCTCCAGTGGGAAATCCCCAGGCTCCCTCCTGTGGATCCCCCACTGGAGAACTCAACTATATTTAGATTCACCTAGCCAATAGGAGCAGCTCACCCCTCCTACCACAGATTGGGAATGAGCAGAACCACCGACTCAGCATATTTGAGTCGCTCCCTATACTAAAAATAGAAAGTACAGAAATAGACATGACGTCATCTGGGCTTGCTCCTGACTATATAACCTAGCCAGGATCAAGCCTCAGCATCTTATTTTGCTCACAGACCTAGAGGCTGCATCACCCTATACTAAGGCATACATAGGCTTGGCTGGATAAGCTTGGTGAGTGATCATGCTGTACCATCTTATGATCACTCTGTACCAAACTGGAATAAACCTGGATCAACTGAAGACCTCTGAGCTTCTGTCTTCCCTCACTAATAGTCATTTAACGATCTATTGACACTGGTGGAGAACTTAATTAAAATCCCACTATTATTACCTCTTACAAGAACAATAGCAGGGTTCTACCAACACCAGAATGCCAGCCAACAGCTCCCAGCCTCCAGCAGCCTACAGCCTATACATACATACATACTACTACTACTACTCACTGTAGCAGGCCTCCTCCTCCTGTAGCTCCTCCTGTGTGTTACTCCAACCACCAGCACTACCACCACCACAGGTAGTATCACCACCTACTCCACACATACACCAGAGTAGACCAGAGTACCAGAGACTATATGCCATATATACACCATGCTCTCAAATGGCACAAGGAGGATTCAATCCATACAGCAACACTTACATCCACCTGATGATTGGCACCAGCAACTTATGGGCACAAAGGTAGGAAGTCCACATTAATACTGACATAATTGCAAAACAGGTTCTGGTCACAGGTTACTATTTTGTCATGCGGGATCTCTTGTATAATACTCTATGATCTCTCCATGTACATGTAAAACCCTCTTATTAGCAACTCACTCACAGTGAACTGCTCCTGTCCCAGGTAAAAATACCTTCCTATTTCCCAAATAGCCATCCTATATTAGTCCATGAGAAACCCTAACATTTTAGGCTCATTCTGACGACAATAACCATCCTGTATTAATCCATAAGAAACCCAACAATTTTAGGCCCATTTTGATATCACTTTTGAACCAACCCACCCCAATAACCTGATATGTGTTCCAGTATCTGAATTCAATAAGAAACTGCTACTGTGTATTTCCCTATAACCTATACCATCTGTGGTCAGTCCAGACCCCCCCCCTCCCTCTCCCATATACCACCCCCTGGTCATCTCCATGACCTGAGTATGACCCCACCCCTCTCCCTCTTCTCCCCTTTCCCTCTCAGATAGTCAGCTGACTCCTGTCGTCATATAGAACCTATTTCTACAGAATAGTATGTTTTCATATTATCCAAAGCTTCATGTCAAAATTATATCATTGGTCTTTCACATTCATATTGGACTAAAATATAGTCTTTCTTCACGAAATTCAAACAAAATTCAAACCACTATTACACTTTTAGACTCATTCTTTTTGTAGTATACTTTGGGTTGAACCCTTTCTTTCACAGCAACTCATATGCTATCAAAGAAATCTTTGAACCCATTTGTATTCAAACATCCAAACATGAACCTTCACAAGTTTAGACCAACACTACACCCAGCTGATCAGCTGATCACACCATCAAATAGTGTATAGTCTACAGTCACCCTGTCAGGTCATCACTGAAAGCTAACACTTACCCCTCCCTCTACCCCCCCCCCATAGACCCACCCTACCAGCTGTTTCCAATACAGCTGACCACCAGGCCTCACACATAGCCTTACTCACCCCCCTCCCCCAACTCTCACCCCACTAAACTTCATCCATCCCTTACTGTACTTAGTGCTACACCATTACTGCAGCCTAGTAACATACCACATAAGCCCCACCTCATTGATTTGTCCATCATAAAACTCTCACACACAGCCAAGAACACTTCACATATTTATAATAATATCCCCTTCCCAATCCATAGCAGATATACCTTCAAAACTTTTACATCAAAGCTTTTACACCTATGTAGTCATAAATAATGTTAGTTTACCCCTCCCCCCCCATGTCACACACTAAATACTACCTTGGCAAGGTATTTTTATCCATACTGATAAAATCGTTTATAGTAATATTTTACCAAATGTACTATTTACATTGGTTATATTTATCAAAGCATGATTGTTTCGCATACTGCATCCTATACCAACAATGCATACCTTTCAAAATCATTTAACCAAATCACCTTACCATCCAGAACATGCAATCTTACACAAACTATACCATTACATCAAAGCTAACCACCATTTTACCCAACCCCATTTTCGGTCATTTACCCATTTTTCTTATAGTTTGCCTCCTGGCTTCAAATCTTCTAAACAAATCAATTGAAAGTCACCAGAACTTTAGATCCTTTTCAAAGCATCAATACAAAGATTTAATTTCCCTGACACTAGCTGGCCTCTCCCCACCCTTTCAGGAATAATTTATGTTAGACCCCCTAAGGTCTAAATCCTGTAAATTACTCTTAGATCAAAACCCTCACACCATCTGTATCTCCCTTTATCCTCTTTTGTCCTCCAAAACACAAAACTTAACAAAATGATAACCATTACTGAAAGCGTATATGCGGACTTTCTTGTTCCAGTTATGGTTGGGTAGCCACATAAATTGCCCACGGCGGCAGTGTATCCTCTGGTACATGCTTTTCAAGCATGCATACACCGGCTAGATAGCTTTTCAGGGCTCCTATTTACCAGTATGGCATATTGCCAGTCGACACGCCTATTGTAGGAGTCTGTATTCCCCCATGCCCAATCCATGTTTGTACCTCTGTTTAGCACGAGGACGGTGATGCAGGTAGAACACCATATTTATGAGCTGTCAATTAAGAGCAGCTCAGTACCCCCATGCATGATGTTTCTCACACACACATGAGTTCATGGTCAGCAATGTTTAGACATGTACACTGACCCTCCCCACTCCCACCTTATCTCGAACCTGACCCCAGGAATTCCAATTATAAGCTTTATTACCGGGGCATAGGTTCCAAATTTGCATAAGGGACATATGCCCAAACTGCAGCCATCCAATAGAATCAGGCTCAGCCTTTTTAGGGCAAGACATACCAACATAGGGAGATCAAGAAGTGAGAAATAGCCACCCTCACGGACAGGTTCATAAGCCTTAGCCCACCCCCATCTTAGCCTTTTTCACAAATATTCTAAAATTCCAACCACATCACCGCAACCAGTGAGCAAGTGCCTGGATTAGGAGCCACATGGCGTCTACAGCGTGCAATAAGCCCAGGTAGGCCTGTCCTATGTGCCCATCTTTAGTACTAGACTATCAGTCGTTCTTATATCGTCAATGGCATAACCTGATGTCATGATACCCAGGTACCTCCATTAACCAATGGCAGTGTGAGTACTAGAATACCCGTAAAAAGTTCGACTGTTCACTTCACAACCCACAGCTAGTCCAACCTGTCTGCCCCTGTACCCCTTCGGATTGGTTTATCAAGAGATAGACTCAATATCATGGAACACCAATATTTGATTACCAATTAGCAACTGATGATTTACAAATTGTAAAGCACTAATTAGTGCTCCTAAACTGACTCCTAAGACTGGCAGAGAATGAACCTCCTAAGACCTGCTGAGTATTGAACCTCCTAAGTCAGGCTGAGAACTGTACAAATGAGCGCTCCAAAACCGACTCCTAAGTCCGGCAGAGAATGACCCGCCTAAGACAGGCCGAAAACTGGCAATCCAGAGCATTGTCATCCTAATTTCATCACGAGGTATTTTGGAATCCACCCGTGAACCATACATATATTAGTCTCTATCTCCCCCCTAAAAGCCCTAGTGCTGATCTATTATAGCTAACATAAGCTAAAACCTTTTTATTTATTCTCTTCATTATTATTTATTTATTCATTTATTTGTTTTATTTTATTTTATTTTTTTTTTCTCTAAAACCCCAACCTCTTTTTCCACCTACTCTGAGTGCCAGCATGTCATCTTAAGTAACTATTAAAATTCAGACACACCATACAAATCTCCAATCCCCCTCCTCTTCCATATATTATCTTTTGTGTATCCTGAAATAGCTTAAGGCTTGTGTGGGGATGGACAGTTCTATGATCATATCCTTTTTTTAATTTTTTTTCTCACCCCCTTTTTTTATTCCTTCCCCCCCCCGAACTAAGAAAATTTGACATCATTAATACATTCCCCACCTTCGTGTGGGGATGGCATCCTCCCATCCTTGTGTGGGGATGGTATCTTCCCATCTTTGCGTAGGGATAGATTAACCACCCCATCCTAACCACCGATTTACCCAACCGCTACCTCAACATAAAAATTTTACACCCCGTTTTACGGAGTACTAAAGAGATCTCTGCCAAAATTGAGTTGATGTGCTGAGATCATCCTGAGTGATAAATTCTATGTAACCAAACATGTGACCCAAGGTTTTGATTGTGTCTACATTTTGTGACTTCCTGTATTGCCTCTGATAATGCTTGGTAATCCACAGACTCTCTAATGTGCCTTTTTCCCAATGTATCCACCGTCATCAAAATTAAGCGATTGCAGAGACAGTCCTTACTCTAAGAAGCAGACATGAAGGAGATTGCGGCACCTGACTCCCATTCAACTACGTCTAAGGGCTCCATCTTCCCATCTTCATCAGGGCACATCACAACAGCAACGTGGCTTGCCACCACAAACCCTGTCGCCGAATGGAGCTGCAGAAACCAGTTGACCGCAACCCGCCAGAAGTCTAATTTTTGTACAGGCACACCTGATACATTAAACAGGATGTCTCTAAACCCTAAGCCCTTTATAAGCAACATGTTTGTCATATATCTGCAACAAGGGATTATTCAACTTAGATAGAAAATGCATGCATATTTTCAGTTTTACTCTGTTTGCTGTGCTATTTTTGGTTTGCCTGCCTTAAGGAAGACACTCCAAAAATATATTTAGTTTAGTTTAGAAATTAGATACTTGAACTTTGATCAATTGATGTGAGGAGTTTTTCCCCCTCAGCAGTTAATCAAATCATTTCTGTACATCAGAGTGCTTAATATCAACATCAAACTTGCACAATACCTTTTGATCTTGACCCTTTTAACCCCTGCACTTCATACATTTAGTATTTTAGTGCTATATCTGTGTAGTGTAGGAGTTGAATAGTCAGTTCCATATAGCAATAACATCAATGTGTGTTGTGTGCACATGCAGAAGCGCATATGCATTGCACATGCATGTGTAGTTTGGCATGTGTATAGATCTACATACTTGAATGGCCTTGTGGGTACCAAACTTATCTAAATGTTTATCATTATGCCAAAAAAACAAAAAAAAATCATGTGCATTAGTGCTCTCTTGCATTCACTCCATTATACTTTGCTTTATTTATCTTATCTTATCAATCTCAATGTACTGTTAGAACCCTTTTTGGTATACCACATTGTATATGAAAACCCTTTCGAAGTTGAGCCATATCACCAGTCATTGGTACATGAGGATGCAAAGTTTTTGGATGAGAATGTATTTAACTCCGTTGAAGCAGGGCAAATATCTCAGTCATCACACCCAAAGTACATGTTTTTCATTCCCATAGCCATGTTCAACCACAAAGCGCTCTAACTCGGACTCTCCTAATTCAAAAATTCATACAATCAAACATACCTTCACAACCCTTGAAACAATAGCATAATGTGCAAGATCACTATCAATGAAAGGCCATATCAATTAAGTCATTCATGAGCCCCCTTCACCCCCCCCCCAACAGACAGAGGGCTGTGCTTGATAAATTTTGCTCAGTGACTAAAGCATATAAGGGCAACAAGCCAATACTCTGTCGACACAAAATCACACATCAGGCACACTGCACATACTCCCTGAAGGAAGGGGACCTGGATGCAAATTGCAGTCAGTTCACCTTTTTCTAAATGGTAGTATACCAAATGGCAACAAGGCCAATACTGTGCCAATATAAACATCAGACACACTGCACATATTTTCTGGATGAAGGGGACCTTGATGCACATTGCAGCTAGTTCACCCTTTTTCTAAAATGGCAGTATTGAACAACCAAACAAGCAACAATCAGTCTGAGTGATATAAATTAAAAAAGCAAGTATGCTCACATGTCACCAGAGCCCAGCATTTACTCATGCACACCTCATCTGTACCAAGAACCCCCTCCCCAACGATTTCCCCCTTTGGCCCCATGCCTCCATCCATAGTGATATCTCAAAAATGAACCAAACTTCTGATAATACTTACATTAATGAGAAACCAAATTTATATTGGTTTAAAAGCGCACAGTTGTTGAACGGGGATATATGGAATATTGGAAGTCTAGCATCAAACACTCCCTCTCCTAACAGGATTTGCATGCACCTGTCACCCATACGGAGCTGAGTGCTTGTGTGGGGATATCCTCACTCACTTCCATCATTACAAGAGAAACTTCTCAGGCCTTGCTCAGGTCAAAACACTTAATAGAAATGTTTTGAGTACACCCTGAGCTAGGGTTGGGAGTGTATAAGTCACTATCTTGTACTTGTACATTTTTCTTGAGCCCCCTTTATGAAAGGACTCCGGAAAAATCAATCATAAAGACAGCCTTAAAGCCCAGCTCCTAGGCTGATTCTTAAATTTCATACCTTTTCAAGCCCACAATGTCTTGTATTTATGGGTTTTAGTCAATTTAGTCAACATATAATTTGCATGTTTAAGCATCATTCAGCATTCAGTGTGTCTCCTTGATCAGACCCAATCCAAGCTACCTTGCAAATACTTTAGATACGAATCAGTGAAAGGTATAATTCAAACCCTTAATCAAAATCATATTCCTTAAAGGCTCCTTTTGACTTTACCCTCAATTTACTCATAACCTTATCCTACACTACAAACAAACCTCAAAGACTTCGAACAATTAAAAACCCTGTAGCAATTGCCTTCATACCGATCAAGATTACACAGATATTTCCTTCTGTAAATATGAGGTTGGTAAACCCAGAATCCTTACTCTTGTAAACCTATATTTTCCCTGCACTCATAGCGGAGATGAGTGGGAGTGTGGGGATATGTCAATGGACGATTCTGGGTATAACAATTATTCGATTATATATTTACCTTTCACCACTAGGCTTATCCACAGCTCTGCCTACAAGCCTAGTTCAAACCAAGGTCAACCTATTTTTAGCTTGGCAGGGTGAAGAGTTCACACCTGCCCTCCTCCAGTGGGAAATCCCCAGGCTCCCTCCTGTGGATCCCCCACTGGAGAACTCAACTATATTTAGATTCACCTAGCCAATAGGAGCAGCTCACCCCTCCTACCACAGATTGGGAATGAGCAGAACCACCGACTCAGCATATTTGAGTCGCTCCCTATACTAAAAATAGAAAGTACAGAAATAGACATGACGTCATCTGGGCTTGCTCCTGACTATATAACCTAGCCAGGATCAAGCCTCAGCATCTTATTTTGCTCACAGACCTAGAGGCTGCATCACCCTATACTAAGGCATACATAGGCTTGGCTGGATAAGCTTGGTGAGTGATCATGCTGTACCATCTTATGATCACTCTGTACCAAACTGGAATAAAACTGGATCAACTGAAGACCTCTGAGCTTCTGTCTTCCCTCACTAATAGTCATTTAACGATCTATTGACAGCGCCATCTGGTCAAAATTTATCATTTTGGGGTCAACATGGGTTTTTGGTGTGGCTGAAAGTGGGCTGACCACTTTGATCAGGTGGCACCATCTGGGATAGATATTATAGAAAATCTATTTT
The DNA here is from genome assembly GCA_949317995.1 of Acholoe squamosa. Lineage (NCBI taxonomy): Eukaryota > Metazoa > Annelida > Polychaeta > Phyllodocida > Polynoidae > Acholoe > Acholoe squamosa. The sequence continues at coordinate 22,723,923 of OX439052.1, forward strand.
TTCCTCATTTTCTCAAATTTTGAACCCTGAAAATACTCTGCTAGCCTCCAGGTGCTAGCCCCTCCCCTTGGCCTCCATAGTTGGAGGGAGACTAAATGTACTGTATTACTCTCCCCATCATCATAATACAGTAGAGCCATCAATTCAAACTCAGTTGGCCAAGGCATGTCAACCAGACTTAGTCAAGTAACATGCTAGCCTTCAAGTTCATAGTGCCTCCCAATGGGTAGCATACTTCAATATAAAATGATTACCACAGGAGTGGTGTAATCACATTAAAAACTGCTGACATCACCTAACTTTGCACATTTCAAATGTATTTTGCCAGTAGATCCAAACTTTGAGAAAGTTCTTGTACTGTTATGATTTATATGATTCATTAGCCTATTTCTGTTATATCATACTAAAGAAAATCAATACTGACATGGGGGGAAAGCCGTACATCAGACATAGTGGGGTCATCTAGTGTCAAAGTTCAGAACTCCCAGCTCAGTATGCCTTGTGCAAACCCATCCTCAACCCTGTCTGGGTAATTATCTTTGGAACTGATTTATGCCTGATTCGGGGTGCCCACCTTGAAACCAATCTGTGCCCAAAGTGTTTGCCCATTTTGAAGCTGCTCTGTGCCCAAATTAGTTAGCCTTATGTGGCCCACACAACTTGCTGAGGACATAAACTGTCGGGAGCCCAACAGTCTTAATTCAGTTTGCCCTATTAGGGCAACCCAATGTGGCCCTGACTGGAAACCCACCATTTGCCCAACCTAAAACCATGAATAGTATTCTGCCCGCTTTCAACCAGCTTATCTGAGATAAAACTGAATTGGTCCTAAGCGGTCTTGCTACATGGGATGGCAACATAGCATTCATCTCCAGGGCCTATTTTGACCCAAAATAGCCCATTTTGGCCCTAAAAATGCCCATTATTGGTCCTTTAAGCTACTTCTACTGGATTCCCTAATTTCCTGAGAGCTTAGTGGGGCATTCCTACATAAAATAGATGTATTAGCTACATTTTAATGTATGTTGGACATAACAAAGTCAGTCTAGATTTTTTGCTATGACTGCTTGAGAATTTATGGCCAAATTGATGAGATTTTTGGGGGATTTTGACCTCAGCACAGCCCAGCATGGGCAAATTAAGCCCAATTTATAGGGAAAACATGGTATATAGGCAGAATTTTTGGCTTATTTGTTGCTCAGAGCACTCAAAAGAAGTTTTCCATGGAGGAATATTCTGGTTACCATGGTAACCAAAAAATCACATTTTCTGTTAATTAAGGTGGTACCACCCTAATTGAGCCACTTCCGGGTAGAATGGCCAAATAGTTCCTCAGAAATTTTGTTATTTCAAGGAATTCGGACCATTTGTGAGGAGAGAAAGGCTTAAACCCATGGTTATTTGGTATCAAAATAATCAGGAAGTGTTTTTCTTTAGTCCAGAGTCAATTTTTTATTGATATCAAGAAAACAGCGGAGGGTTATGGGGGTGAAATGACCATATAGTGTATTCCTACACTAGTCAGGTCTCACTGCTCAAAATAAGTGTGGTGGTTACCATGGCGATTTAAAAAGAAGCGAGCCTGACTTTAATATTCTGGACCTACTGCATAATTTTCTCCATTTCAAAAGCTAAATTTTGGTGTATTGTGCTAAGCTGTCAGGGAATTTTAAGTATTTCACTGGGTATTTAGGGTGATACCACCTTCCCCCTGAAATGCATACATAGATTTATCCAATTCGGCCACAGAAACAGAATTCATGAATTCAGCTTTTTCACCCTAGATATTGACTATTACTACCATTTGAAATACTTTGGACTGAAGTGTTGCAGGTTTCTACTTTGATAAGTATCCAAACTGATGCTGATGATCATAAAGTACAGCTCTCTTCACAATATTATACTCTGTCCTATTCCATGCATAATCTGTGTATGTTTTGTATCTTTAGATTCCATACAAAACGGCTTTCATGGCGTTGGTTACCAACGATAGTTGCTGTGGCGGAATATGACTTGGTTTCGTCATCCTTCAAAAGTTCACATGAATAACTTCCGGCAAACCTTTCTTAAAGTAGAGGTCAACTAGATCTGTCTCTTTCCATTCATATCCTGGGTCATCACAGTCACCTCAAGGTCCTGGTTCATTAGTTCTTGAACATAACACTGAGGATTTTTTTCTGAATTTGAAATTAAAAAGAGTATAATCATTATCCTATTTGCTGATTAGTATCACTTGTCTTCAAGTCATAGTAATTGGCCTTTACCACTGTATTACGTGTATCTTGACTCTAGGGTCTGTCCTATCCCTGACAATAGACCTTCATTGCACCTAATAGAATCTTCTTGAACTCAGGGTGCACTTTATAGGCAAAGAACATACATGTTACGTTGCCTGGGTGCACCCTTTAGGTCTGGCATGAAATAAGTTCACACATTTTTCCACTGTCTGATTTTGGAAACCCTTTTAAACATTAAATGCAGGCTCTCTACAATGTAAAACATCTGACTTACAACCCACGTAGAGATAATGGCAATGGTAAACAACTAAAAATGCTTTAAAGCCATTTAAATGGCAAAAACTGTTGAAATAATCTGCACTGAAAATATAGGCTTCTTTGAAGGTGATCACCATTGATGAGTTAGGGTCATCTTTCACTATTGATGACCTAAGGTATAATGATAATATTTTTCTGCCACCAGGGAGCCCTAGTACACAACAATGGGATATGCAATGCTCACATAGTGAGCTATATTGATTTGGTATCTACAATCCTCTTGATCATCAATAAACACACTTATCTTGATCAACAATGTTATTTTTTAAAAGTATCAAAGCAAAAGCATGTTCAATAATTGACACCTATTTTGTCACTCAAACGAAAATATATGGAAGCCTGACCTTCCATGTCATTTTGTCATTGGTCTCATCAGTAGCCACTCTACAGGACACCACCTGTGTAGGTTAAAAAGGAAGATTCATACAGCAGCAAAGGTATAGGAATACAGCCCTCTAATTAGAAAAAGGGTAAATTCAACTTTGCTTCTATTACTATTTACTATTTTGACATATGATTTGCACCATAAACTTCCCCATTAGGCATGTATTTCATATGGTACTATTCCAGGGGGGAATGGTTTTATGAACTTTATCCTAAGTCCACCGCAAGAAAAGTCCTTTTCTCCGGTAAAGTTTAAACAGAGAAAATGATGCTGTTTTACTGCAGTGGACTTAAGGGCATTAGGGTGGAGATGGGCATTGGCTTATCCCGAATAGTATGGGGGTTGTATTCACACCTCAGTCCCACCAACACAGTATTATCCACTCATGTTCTGCTTGACTGCACACCACTAGAGGGTGGTCATGGTCCAGTGATCACAGGGAGGCATGGTCAGAAATGGCCCTGGGTACACTTCTTATGCTGTAGATAGATGTGTGCATGTTGATACTTTTGAGTACAGGGTATATTCAAAATTTGGGGTTACTTCTGAGCCTCGGCTCAGACCTGTTAGAACTGCATATAATTCATATTAGATTTATTCTAGTCCATCAACTAATGGGGTGGCAATGTGCTTCGATCATGATGGAACCAAATCAGATCAACTTCCTAAAATCACATCTGCAGGCTAAAACCAGCACGTTGAACGGGTTGACATCATGGTCCTGAAGACTGAAGCACTGACAGTGTAATGCTATATGATTTTGTCATCAGTTGAGAGGCTTCAGGCTGGTAATGGCGCTGAATGGTCATGTGACGATAAATTAGGTCAAGAGGTCTTGATGTCACATGCAGTTGGCTGCCGGCATTCAGTGAAAATGGAATTTAAAAGATTTGGGCCAAATTAGGAAACAATATAACAAACTACAAGCTCTAATAGAACTAGAAATATTTATTACACGAAAATAAGAGTTATTTCTACCTTCCCTTTCCAAATAATGTTGTTTACATTGTGTATTTAGTTGTTAACATCGTGAAATAATGATTTACATTGACGAGATAGTTGTATACATCGCCATTTTGCCTATGACGTCATCAGCAGCTTGCTGAACACTGATTGGTCAATGTAGTGGGCGTGGCCTATTCAAAATGCTGGTTTCTCATCAGTTGAGAGCTGAGAAAAGCATAACACACGATTGTCTGGTATGTTCTGACATACCATACAACCATACAAATAATCTAGGGTCTCTCTATTCTAATATGAAACCATAGGAAAGTGGGATTTGAATCGTTCCGGAGTGTAATAAAGCCAGGGACCCTAAGGATACTGTGCCTATGCTATCCATCAGTGACTGACAGCTGTCAGTAGGCCATCAGTTTATTTTGTTTTTGCATTTGTCACCTGACCATTCTGAGCAATCACCAGCCCGAAGCCTCTCAACTGACTAAATATCCCATAGCATTACTGGTATGCCCAGAATTTTGTCAGTGCTGCAGGCTTCAGGGCTGTTACAAAGTGTTCATATGGACCTATAACTGGAACAGTCGATAATATTCAAATGTTTTCCAAGTCAGCATTACCTTCCCATGGTATCAAACATGATTCATACTTCCTTGCTGTAATGAGATCTAGATCTGTTATCCTATGACACAAAATTCAAGTTCCATTTTGTTCCACACATTATTGCATGTTCAAAGAGGTTTAGTGGCTAGGTCCAAAATATCCCCTACCTGCTAAATATTGGATGTTTTTTCATCAATCTTTCCCATTGACATAACATTTATTAATGTAAACACTGATAATCTGATAAGGTATTGTTTGTATTAGCCAGGTAATACTGTATGCAGGCATACTCACCTACCATAGAGCCAAGAGAATTATCATCAACACGGTGACCAAACGTCCCATGGTGAATCTATAATTATTCTATCCTCTCTGTGTTCAAATCCTTCAATCCCTTGCAGTTCCTCTGTGACAAAAAAAAACCTAACTTCACCTAGAATAGTTGGGGTGAGCTCTCATATCTCATGACCTACATTGATTTTGTGGCTTATCTCAGGCCCCTGTAAATAAAGTGTAGATTACACAAGTTATCACACTATCAAATTTGATAAAACTTCAGATTTGAGAATGTGAAGTCTGCAGTCTGAAGTCTACGCTCTACATTCTTGTACAGTTTATACTGCCAGATGGCCATTACATTGTACTTTTACAGTAATAAGGACAGTTTTTATTTCTAAATTCAAAGTTATCAGTGGGAGGACGGGGATTTATGTCATGGCAGATACGATCGTTACTATAGACTAGTACTAGAACAGCCGTATTCCATGGGGGGCATGGAATACAATATGCTTGTATTCAATGGGGTCAGCCATCTTGGATTTTGAATGGAGCTGAGCTGTTTTTCTTTAACTAAAAGCAAATTAACCCCATAGGCCATGACATAAATGCAAATGTCCACTCCCATGGAACATTTTTGCATCGTATTCACCAAGGTGAGGCTGTCTGGATTCAACGACGTCTTATAGGTCCATGGTCGTGGACATTTGCTTATGTACTTCACCTTTTTTCCAACACCTAACCCATATTCATCGCCCTCCTGTAAGTACTACCAAATTGTATGGGAAAAAATCAATTATAGATTTCAAAGTTATGCCTTTAAATGCATCTTTATGTTTTTCCCCGTAAGTGTACTATACACAATCTAGTGAGCTGCAAAGTGTCCATCCAACAGATAAAATCTGAATATTAGGGTCGTTTTAAGCAAATGGATTCCTAAGATGGATTGAAATTATCATTATTTCCTAAAGCAGTCCTGCTGAAATTAATGTAAATTGATCTTACTGAGCATTTGAGTATTTTGAGAGCTCAAGAGTAAGTGGTCAAGTCTCACGAAATGGGATCACACAGTAAGGAACCATGTGTTCCACTTGGAAAAGAAGCATAAAAGTGTTACTGATTCAGGACACTATCAAAGTGAGGTATTTGCAAAGTTTCAATTGATAACTACAGGCCACGTTCAAAATATAGCAGCTTTTATTGGGTAAAAATGGGACAGAACCATACGTGCCACATGGAAACATACATGCCACACATTGTATTGTTTAAACCGTTGTAGTCTTCAAATGAATTGATTCTGTGTGGTCCAGCTGAATCCTTGTTTCATTATGAAAAATTTATGAAAAATTAACCAGCGAAAATAATTTGCAAACGTTTTTTTAAAGTTCAGGGTCAGCCCTGTTTTGCTAGGGTCGGTCAGGTGGCCCCATTATGGTATGATTCTGCCAATAGGCATAACTTTTGAAAACAATCCTCACATATTTTTACACTCAATGTCAATGTGGTGATAAATTAATATATTTCCCCGGATGAATGGACACGACAATGTATACACTTTGCCCAAGTCGCTGACAATTGGGGCGGTTTATTAACAATTTTAAACCTAACAGACAATGTCAGAACAAAAAAAAAAAGAAAAATTTATGACCAAATGTCCATGGCGTCCATGACTCGATCCCTTTGTTCAGTCTCAGTGCAGTGCCACCTGGAGTGGCAGCACAGAACCACCTCAGGTGGTGGGGAGGTCCATCTAGTGGGGGGAAATATACCCCCATATCTTCCCAGGTGGTGGGGAGGTCCATCTAGTGGGGGGAAATATACCCCCATATCTTCCCCGTTCCTTTGAACATATAGTAGTCATATTTCCCCGGATGAATGGACACGACAATGTATACACTTTGCCCAAGTCGCTGACAATTGGGGCGGCACACGGCATACAAAAACACTTTGCCCAATTAATACCTGCTCAATTCATGAGCCACACGTAAGTCTTTTACACGTCGCGAGCGGTAAGAATCTGATAAATAAATCAGAACCGCCCAGGATCTCCAGTTGCCATAGCTTTTAACGTCGTGAAGGTGCATAAAATCTGCCAAAAACATGGCGGCACCCCGACGCACACTGTGGGTAGTGAACTCCCCTTCCAGCTTGGCGATCCGAGAAGAGTCCTTGAGTTTGTATGAATAAACATTATAAGTCCATGAAAATAGTTGCTCATTGGGTTCGAGCCCAGACTCCAGAATATAATCCTTCAGCAGCTGCACAGGGCAGAGGTTACTGCCAGGTGAAGCAATAACAGGAATAATTTGTTCATATTGACGGAATTGAACCGTCTTCGAGCTGCGAATACATAAGTCAAATCCACCATCCCAGAATTTGACATCACTCACTAAGAGGGAATGTGGCGAATTTGTGATGTGTCCAACGCGCAACAAGCAACGGAAGGACAACAGCAGCGCAGCCCAGAATTTCCTGTCTTTAGCCTTGGATAAGTTTAGGACAGCCTTAATACGTAACAAGTCAGAGGCTGTCAGGGGTTCAGCTGGCTTAGATGCTGAGCCCAGCAACCGTTTCGCACTGTCCAAGGTAGATTTGACAAGGAAACATGCTCTTGTGGGATGCGGGTAGCCCATGAAGTCATGCAGAGCCCATAGGCCCGAGATATAGTTCTCAATGGTGTTATAAGCCACGCGATTAGTAAGATGAGTTATATACAGACAGACGGTTTCTGTAGAGGCTGGTAAATAACACAGATCATATTCTTCAGAGTTTCCATTGAGATTTCCTTGTCTTAAAAGTGGTGGCGGACCAGCAATTCGATCTCAGGACCTCCCAACTGTGTCGCAGTGCCTCCAGTTCTGTAACAACAATCGATGAAGGTGTCAATAGTATAGCCACAAATAATTACATGATCGGCATTATTCAGACGAGACAAAGCGTCGGCCAATACGTTATCTTCAGAGCTGATTCTGAAGGCTCTTAGATGAATGTTGTATAAGGCGCAGCACCAAAATAATTCCCGCAACCAAGGCATGGCATGGGGGTTTGTACTCCTGCCAGAATTGATCATGCCCTGTACCTGAGTGTTATCTGTATACACAGCCACAAAGCTATCTTTCCACTCGTTGCCCCAGCGATGCACAGATACTACAACAGGCCACATTTCTTCAATGTTAATATGATCACAGTATGACTCATTCTGCGGGGAATTTTCATGATGGCCACAACACTTGTCATTCCTATACCAACAAACATAGAAGAAGTCGTCTTCGATGTGACCGCCGAATCCGTATTTTGAAGAATCTGTATACACAGTGTGGGACTGGGTATCAGTTCTTATCATGCGGGCCTTGCCATTGAACCAAGTTACAAATTGGTACCACCACTCCAAGTCTAATAATAAACTTTTAGACAAGTTGAAGCAGTGAATGCCGGGTGGAAGGTCTCGAAGCTCATTGTACACACGACGGGAGAAGGTGCGCCCGCCTTTAACGACAGTCGAACAATGGCCCAGGAGACCAGCTAATTTCTCCAAGCGTTTCCTAGTACCTGATTTACGGCCCCTGAAGTAATTGACCTCCGCTTTCACACGATCAAGTCTTTCATTATTGATTGACAAGGTCAAGTTCACTGAGTCAATAACAATCCCAAGGAACTTAGTAACTTGAGACGGGGGGACCAGCTTGCACATTTTTACTTTGAAACCCAGGCCATTCAACATTGCACACAATTGGCTCTGAGCTTCCTGGCAAGATGATTCTGAATTCCCTATAACGAGGTAATCATCTAAATAGTTGATACAGCGTGGATAACTGCCACTGGCCCCACACTTCACTATGAAATCGGAAACTTGGGTGAAGATGAAAGGAGCACAGCGCAAACCGAAGCAAAATGACATATCTTGGAAGAATTCACTGCCATTGCCCACATCCCAGGCAAAACCCTGAAAGTCACGATGGGCAGGCAATACATTAACGGAACAATAAGCATTGGCGATGTCAGTCACTGCGCAGAAATCGAATTGATTCAAGTCCGACACAACATCATCTACAGAATGATAATGGAATTTTTCACATGAATCTTCCATATAACAATTGATATTGATATGCTCAGGCATAGAGCAGTCAGTGATAGGGTGTAAGGTGTTGTCGGATTTCAGAACGCCACCCATAGCATGAACGCATTTAGGTCGTGAATCCACTCTCCTGACTTTGCCCTCAGACAGCTCACTAATTACACGTTCAGTCATTTCTGAGCAAAAGGCACTGTTTGTGAGAGAAGCATAATTATCACAATTATACATAGATGGGCAGCCATGATCAACAATCCTAAATCCTTGGTAAATACCAGTCAGGACATACCAGTCACTTTTAGTTGCCAGGTCACCGATTTCCAGTAATTTGCAAGCAAAGGCGCAAGATTTAACTCGTGTAACGACAGATTCTAGCACATAAACACAATGGCAGGTTTTTTTGCTAAATTCGTTGAACACTGGTACGAGGATGCCAGGGGCTACATCTACACAACAAATAAGGACATCAACATTAAACCTCTTCGAGAATTTAGTTAAAGTTTCCTTATCCGTACTGAGTCTGACAGAATCTGGTAAATTTTCCCATCTGTTGTCACCACCTAAAGTCACTTCCACCCGAGCACCTCCATCAGTGCGCGGGTTGACAGTAACAGGGGTGATACCAAGGCTACATAGGTTATCCAAATTACCAAATAATTCACTACATTGACCAGCAGAATTCCATACATAATTGACACAATCAGTATTGTCACAATTTGATCCAGACTCTGTAACATCATCAATATGAGTGACTAGAATTTCTGGGGCATGAGGAAGGTCAGACACAAGAACACATTCACCTGGTAATTCATGAATTACCGAGCCAATGTTAGGCTCCTGTGAGGGAAAATTCCCACCAGGAGCATCCGCGTTTCAATCATTAGATTTGTTGGGACATTTAGATTTTGTATGTGATCCTTGACACAATTGACAAACATGTGGGTAGTTACATTCTTTAGATTTACAACCATCCCCATTGTAGGCATTACAAGAAAGAAATTTCTTCTTCTTTTTCTTCTTCTTACTAGCACCGGAAGAACTACCTGTATTCTGAGAGGTGGATGGCTGGATACCTAACAACTTCTCCAAATAACCCTTATCCAGGTTTTCTAGGCCCACATGCTGGGCGAACATATTATGATCAAAATAGCAAAAGGTTAATTCACCGAAAGCATCGCCACGTTCTCGCATGGCAAAATCATAGGTAATGAGAGCATCTTCCTTGTAAATATCCCTCTTGTCCGTGAGGAATTTTACATGCATTCCATAATTTTTACATGGGTGGTCGCGTTCCATCATACTATTGAGAAGGCCCATACTAGCCGAGATCACATCCCCTAGTGATGGATTCTTGTGTTTACTCTGAGGCATGTGCTGCTCAATATCAAAAGTAGTAAACTTACTCTTGGTGTCCTTTGAAGCATAAACAACCACAGGTGGGACTTGCTGCTGAGGCTGTTGCTGTTGCCTAAATTTTTTGCTGTTGCTTCAAGGACGGGACCGGTGCACTATACATTGAAGAAACAGATGGCTGAGCATTGACCAAGGGGGCAGGCGGATACAGGGGCCTACCATCAGCTGACTGCATAGGCCTACCAGCTCCTACCCATGCTGGTTGTTGTTGTACAAAGACACCATGTTGTTGGGGATATTGAACAGGAGAGTTAGATTGTTGTGGAATGTAGGGACTACCATTCTGATAGAACAACTGTGGGTGTTGGGCCAGGCCATCCCCCCAGGGTGCAGCTCCCTCAACACTGCCAGTCGGTTGTTTACCTGGGGGCTCAACTTTGACACCAACAGACTGACCCACAGCTGAATTAGATGATAATCTGCCCTGCTTCCACTCTTTCCATAACAGAAATTCCTGGTACTCACTGTCTAAATCAACACGGGACTGGGGAATAGTAGCTTGGTTGTGCGGTTGATTTCCCTGGGTGTGCGGTTGATTGTTGACAACCTGTCCTCTGCTGAGCGATAGACCTACTGAGCCTTTTTGGGACTTATTGGGGATGTTTGCATTAGAAATTTTGTGGAACATACCAACTGAGTCCCTGTAGTACAGTTTGTTGTCGGCTGAGGCCTGTGACAGGCCTATTTGGCCTGTAATAGCTGTCTCACTGGCCTGAAACTTGCCAACAGGAAGGTCCTGTCCGCCATCTTGGTCTCCGCAGTGAATATTCAGGTGCGCTTGTGCCTGGGCTGTCAAAGCCTCTACTGTAGGTACCAGCGGTGGACCGGAGACATTTGGACCTACTGTAGACTTTTGGCCCTGTTGTAGTGAATAGTCTATGGCATTGGGACCATCTGCTGGACCGAGTGTACCAGTACCCATACTGTTACCATTGGGGCTAAGTGTACCTGCCGGACGATTGGCATCATTGGAATAAATTGACATTGCTCCCTGCCAAGCACGGACCCCATCGTCCAAATCTCTCAAGGTACGTTTATTTTCTGCTCTAAGTGTCACTAGCTCCAATTCTAACTCACGTCTCTTAGAAATAGCCTCGATGTAAGTCTTGTGGGCTTGTTCAGCTTCAATTTTGGCCTGTAGGTCTGCATTTGGGTCATTTGGGTCTACCGCCGAAGCTGTGGTCTGCACCCCGGGGCCCGCAGTCTGCTGACGGGAGCTACTGTCGATCCCCCCGGACGCGTCGTCCTGGTGGGCCTCCCCGTGGTCGTTCTGCATGGCCGAATTCTGGTCCGCCGGCTTTGTCTGGCTCACCATGTATTCCCCCGACTTCCATCTCGGGTTGGGGCATGTGCATTCCGGACAAGCACGCTTGTTCCCATGATATTCGTGTTCACAAGCCTCGCATATAACTCCCATGGTAAAAAATTTATGAAGAAAAATTTATGACCAAATGTCCATGGCGTCCATGACTCAGTCCCTTTGTTCAGTCTCAGTGCAGTGCCACCTGGAGTGGCAGCACAGAACCACCTGACTCAGGTGGTGGGGAGGTCCATCTAGTGGGGGGAAATATACCCCCATATCTTCCCCGTTCCTTTGAACATATAGTAGTCATTATTTTGAAATAAGCTACGGATAAGCCAAATAAAGTATTTTTTGTCACCTTACCTTCCATGTCATTTTGTCATAGGTGTCATTAGCAGCCGGTCTACAGTACATCAGGACACCACCTGTGGATTTGATACAGAGAGGTCATACAGGAGCTTCCTATGCAAAATTTCAAAATTATAATTACTTTCTGTCCCTCTCAATTGCACAAAACATCAGCTAGCATCACAAGGACACCTTCAGGCTACTTTATTTAAATGTAATATAATACATAACCATTTGCATACACTATACTATTTTGCTTTAATATGTGCTTGTGAACACCAATGGGCTTGTACTAGTTACCAAGTTGAGTCTGCGTAGGTGTTATCCATATACTAAGAGAGGGTTGGCCACTCAAGGGCCTTTGCTGCCCTCTGGCAGATATCTTTTGAACTATTTCCTATACATATAGCCATGGATGACAGAGGTGAGGGGGGACTTTGGTAAAGTCCCCCCTCACCTCTGTCACCAATGGCTATGCATAGAAATAGAGCTGCCAGAGGGCAGCATCAGTCCTAGAGTGTCATACCCTCTCCTTAGTATATAGATTACAACTATGCAGACTCAATTTGGTAACTAGTACACGCCCATGTGAACACCTGAGCTGGATTTGCGCCAACAAATACCCTAGGTTAATGCACCTGCAGGATATAAAAAGGATTTATCAATCAATCAGCAAAGGTAAAAACAACGGTCCTCTACAGGCAAAATCAACTTTGCATCTATCACTATTTACTATTTTAACATGATACTATTGCAGGGGAACAGTTTCATGAATAGAGCCTAAGTCCACTGTGAGAAAGATCATTTTCTGTGGTAAAGTGAAAACACAGAAAACAATGTTGATTTATGGCAGTTGACTTTACGGCACCAAGGTGTAGTTGGGTATTATTTTATCCCAGATGGCAAATATCAAAAACATAGATGAAACGATTTCGTATCATGAAAAAAAAGATAATCAAGAGAATATCATGTCATCAAATCATATTTCAGTGAGAGGAGTTGTATATATTTCGGTGGTACTCACAATTGTACTCCGTATCACAGTACATTACACCTTCCAACATAACACGGTCTTCAGGCATTTGTGGTGTGACGCCCACAGCAGTGTCTGGCAGCATAAAGAAAAACATATGCCCTGTCCTTAATATAAGTTACACATTCTAGTTCATCAACTAATGGGTTGGAAATGTGCTTCGACCCTTCATTAATCTGGAATTAAATTATGTCAGGTGCCTGGAATCTCATTTTTAGCCTTTTCATGCATGGGGCAATTGGAAACAAACGGTTTCCAAGTGAAGATATCCTTCCCCTAGGCTAGAGTTAAACATTTATAATTCATACTTCTTCAAAAGAAGTGCAATAGATCTGGTGCAATAGGCAACATAATGTTCCACACATTATTGCATGAAGGGGCCTAGTGCCTTGGGCCACAATATCCCCTCCTAGCTCAATAGTGAACTAGGATCTCTTGTCGTCAATTTTCCCCATTGACATAGGATTTATCAGTGTAAAACCTGATAATCTGATGAGGTATTGCTGGTAGTAGCCAGGTAGATCTATCTACAAGCATACTCACCTATCATAGAGCCAAGTAAAATTATCAAAAAAGCGGTGCCTAAATATCCCATGGTGAAGATATGATAATTTATTCTATCCTCTCTATGAATCCTCCAATCTATTCCCTCAACATGGCTCTGTGACACAAAACCTCAACACAGCATTACCTAGAATAGTTATCATGGGCTCTTATCTGTCATGACCTACATTGATTTTGTGGCTTATCTCGGGCCACTTCAATGAAATGTTAACGTTACTACACAAGTGATGTCCCATGAATTGCGCTAAATAGATCCGACGCCTTGTCGCATGACCTTATGTGATGTGTTGTAATTCGCATATTCTTTTCCTTCAACATTTTTTTCATTTTGAACAACTGGCATGGGCTTCCTGACAGGCTCTAGCCCACGCTCTTACTTCAAGTTTGTTGTCATGATGCACTAAAGCAGCAGCACCTCCCCAGTACTTCAATTGTGCATCATGCTTCAGGCTAGTGTATCAATCCCTGATATGGGGGCTGCTGAAGCGTGTCATGCTCTTCCAATGTCCTTCTTATCTCTTCCCTAGGTTATCACTTATTTGAAGACTAATAGATACAGTACGTGCACATTACTTAACATAATTCAGAAAGATTCTAAGCTAATCAACTTTATGAACATTGGCATCAGTTGATACAAAGTTGAAGTACATTTGGAGTTGAACATTAAAACGACATACTGAGATCAGAAATGTTTCAAGATCTACCCGTCATCCAGGACTCATTATGTGTCCTGTATTTTTAGTAAAAACAAAATATTTTCCAACATTGCAAACTGGTAGATATCAAATGCTAAAATAACATAAAATATCAAGTCTTAGTCATTAAGTTACGTTGTATCAACATTATTTTAGAAATTTGTGTGGTTTAACATGGTGCAACATAGCCTAGATTTGTATACCTATTTTAGATCTATTTCATATGTGAACTTAGAATCTCTATGTTGATACACCAATAATGTCAAAAGAGGTCCGAGTGACCTAATTATTTAAAGAAGTGTCTCCTATCAACTTGAGCTATTTAGTTTTGTTCCCGCCTTCAAATCCAAAGATGGCCACCTTTGTGGGCTTAGTCCCTATTTTCAAAGGTTTTGAAAATGATTATCTATTCTAATTTTCCTTTTAGAGAAGATAGGGTCACTATATATAGAATATAACATTTTACAATGTTAAGAGGTTTACTTGAATTATCCTTTAGTTCTAAGGCCAAAAAAAAGCTGTGTTTCCGGTAACATGGTCCATAGATTTGAGGTAGGTAGGTCGGATTTTTTTTTGTTCAAAGTCTCATACAGTCATTCTTTGCTGGGTTTTCACTGGTGGGTGTTAGAAAAGTTCATTTCCTGCATGAGATATTAGAAAAACATTGGAAAATAAGTCCCTACATATCAAATAACAATTTTGGAAGAGAATATTAGAAAATATTGAGAAAAAAAAATCTTTAAAAAATCAGGAGAAATTTGAAAAAAAAAAGATATTAAAAAAATTCTGAGGTCGGCCCCCATTTAGCTGAGGTAGGTCGGGTGACCAGAAACAAACTTTTTTTTTGGCCTAAACACTTCATGAATGTATTCGGGTGTATATGAATCTCGTTAGAGCATCTGTTCAGTTGCTGCCTAGAGGCTATATAGAAATATTTGTGGGTCAGAATTTCCAAAAGTGACTGACAGTTTTCATGCTTTGTCACCTTCAGGCAGCTATAGAGTAGAAAATGATATTATGTTCATTATACGTCCATACCATATGCCTGTGTTGTCACTGCTTCAGGGTGCTTCAGTGGGGTCAGGCATACATTACTAATGACTTTCAATGTGTATAGTGACAGACCCATTAATATTATAATCTCACGGTGGTCCGCCACCTGTCTACATCAAAAAGGAGATACCTGTAGTGAGAGATACCACATGTGTACATATAAAAAAAGATCTCGACTTAATAATATATGTGTAGAGGCAAGGAGAAAGGGTGCTCCGTGCTAAAAGCCAACTTCAAAATTCAGATCACTAGCTTTACAGTGATATATTGCATGAGAAGATACTCCTGTTAGTTTTGGAGGAATAGCTTGCTAAATATGGGTAGGTATGACCATTTCGTGAATGTCAATAAGCCCTACCTCTCCATGGTCATGTGATACAACTATAATTAGCATAATTTATGCTAATTAGCTAAATTAGCATAAATTTTCATTCTTTTGCCCATAACTTTTGATCTAGAAATGATATTTTCATTCTGTTTTCACCATAGTGGACCTTGTGAAACGTTCCTTCAAATAGGATCATTGATTTTCTTATTTAGAATGAATATCATGTTTCCATGGCAACAGAAATCAACAAAAATGCTTATTTTGGCCCAAAAACATTCTTTTTAATGCCAAATATGGAACCTTTCCCCCAAAAATAGAACGTTTTATCAAAAATCTTTGAATTCTCCATAAAAAGTAGCCTATAGCAGTTTTAGGCATATTTTTCCTATTCTAGCCCATAGTGGTGCCCCCTTGGTGGCTAAAAAGTTACTAAATCCCACAGGAACCCCCATTTCTGCTTGCTGGCTCACATATGAAAGATGTTTTAGGCACTGATAATCTATCAGTGGCATACTTTGGACATACATAGTATGATGTATTATCCACTTAGCTTGTTTGATCTTATAAATCCTTTAAAACAGGACTACTATCAAAGAGATCTGATAAATCCTTTGAAACAGGACTACTATCAAAGAGATCTGATAAATCCTTTAAAACAGGACTACTATCAAAGAGATCTGATAAATCCTTTAAAACAGGACTACTATCAAAGAGATCTGATAAATCCTTTGAAACAGGACTACTATCAATGAGATCTGATAAATCGTTTAAAACAGGACTACTATCAAAGAGATCTGATAAATTCCATTAAAGCAGCACATACCCTCAAGGAAAAGATATGAACATCTTGACCTGGCGGTCAATGGACACAACTTGTCGTAGATTGAGTCCCCTCTCATATTCTAAAAATGTGAATTCTGAGTCTGCGTGTTATGAATTGCATGTGAACGAATGAAAAATGGCTTTATCTGAAGGGAAATTGAAAAACAATTGAATTAAGTATAAGTTGCACACCCAACATTGGCTGATCGGAGGTCGTTACACAATAGATGAGAATATACCTATCCTCGTTGTGTCATGGTCGAACCGTTACACAAATGTTTTCTCGCTATGTTTTTTTCTCCGTCTCTGCATAACGAGAATAAAACCGCTGCAAGATACCGCCTCTCTAAAGACGTTGTAAGAAAACTGGTGGGGGAGTACAAGCTGTACAGCAAATTCAAAGGGACAATGGCGTTCAGCGAGTAAGGACCTGCCTCAGACGGCGCGCTCTATATTTTACCGATTTCTCCATTCAAAGTGAAAACCCACGGGTATATTTTAGCCAGAGTGCACCTTAGATGGTAGGGAATCACCGGAAGAGGCTAAATCGAGGATATTCCCATCTAATTGCCCATTTCTCGGTGATTTATACCTTCGCCATTGGATTTCTAACTGCCTTCACCTGTCAACACCAGTCAGCCCACCCACACCTGTCATAGTCATACACAAGTTTGACACCGGCGGTGCAGTCAACATGGCGTCAGGAGGAGTTCAGACCGATGTCAAAGAACTCATTGCCCAAATAACCAAGCCAGTAGGTACAGATTTACCAGAATCACTTATCACAGAGCAGGGAAAGATTGGTGAAGCCCTTAGACATTTGTATGAAGACACGGGTCAAGAAAATTCTAAATGGAACCACGACGAGATTATCACTCTAAAAGGGGAGAATGACAAATTAAATAATGAACTCAAGGCCCTGAAAATTCGTTTAAATGAGGCTGAAAGAGTCTCACGTGTAAACAAGGCTGATATTCAAGAAAACACAACCCAATTATGTGTCCTAGACCACAACATTAGACGTAGGAATATCATCGTTGAGGGGCTTGCATACAGACAAGGTGAGAGGACCAATGATGTGGCTTATAATCTTTTGGTATCAATCTGCCCTGGACTGGAGTACTACGAGTTGGATTATGCATACAGACAAGGTCCTCCCAGAAATGGCATCCACACCATGGTTATTGTAATGCTCAAAGCGAGTGTCAGAGATGATATATTATCGAGAAAAGGCGAGCTAAGAAATAGAATGCCCAATGTGTTCTTATCTGATGACTCAAATGCTACAATTAAAAGGCAAAAATCTGATAGTCGCACCATAGCCATGCTGGGCCAAGAAGCTGGAATCGATGTCCAACCTAGGGGTCAAGGACTCACCGTAAATGGTAAATACTACCCACATCAGGCATTAAATGATCTGCCAGTAGAATTACGCCTTGCCAACGCCAAAACCTGTGTTACTGACTCGTATGTAGCCTATCAAGGTGAACTTGCCCCACTGTCAAATTTCTACCCTTGTACCATAGTCATAAACAATATTTCATTCAATTGTGTAGAGCAAGCTTTTACCTACAAGAAAGCAATCTATGCTGGTAAAAAAGGAAAAGCCCAACGTATCTTGGATTGTGAGTCTCCAATTGATGCAAAAAAACTGTCCAAGTTCGATTGTGAAGGTTGGAAAACCATAGACGAGGGTGAACTACTTGAACTCAATATCCAGAAATTCGAGCAAAACCCCCCGCTGCTGGAAATACTCATAGGCACAGGGAGCAGGAAGTTATTAGAATGTGTTGGTTCAACACACTGGGGAACAGGGTGCTCTGTTAATTTGAAGTCCACTAAGGAAGGCACATATACAGGAGCAAATAGGGGTGGTGTCATCCTAATGGAAGCAAGACGTACTCTACGAGAAAGGCACCCTTAACTGATCCCACCCCCCCCCTCCTCCAATACCACCAATGCACCAGCCCACTATTGATCCAGCTACGCCTGCCATATCTGTTCCTATCGTCATGCCTATGAAAAATGATGCTGGGGTTCCCATCATTGTCATTCCTGTTACTATGCCTACCACCTCTGTTAATGCCCCAGCCACTACAACAGTGCAATTACCAGCATCTACAACAACAACAGCAACTAACACAGTGACAACAACAACTACAACAGCAGTGACAGAGGTACCAAGCATACCATTCTCAACTGCTACTATAACTCATATCACCCCCACAACGACGAAACAAGTCATCACCATCCAAGACCTACAGGCTGCACATGCTTCAATCCCACCTAGAGGTCAATTTAACACTTATACCACCCAAGCCAGACCAGCACCTGCCATGTCACCTGGTCATAAGAGATCAAGTGCCCGTCTACAGAATAAGTCAACCCCCAAAATCACACAGCAGCCTGCTAAAAGCCAGGAATCAAACACTCTGCAAAAAATGATGAGTCGTATCAGTCCTAAGAAAAAATAATGCAAAATATATCTCTATCTCAGTTGGGAGGTCAAACTGTCCCCAAAAGGTGTAATGCTATTAATACATAGACATTGTTACATTATTGAGAGTGTACCTTGATCATTACCATGTACAATAACGGGGCGACTGCACTCACCCACTGAAAATTGTCCCTATACAATAGAAATCACCGCTGGATTGGTATCAGTATAAGTTATATATTGTGCAGACGACGCAATGCTATAGCCTACAGTGCCCAAAATAGGATTGATTGCATGTTAAACCTATGACGACTCTAAGTGTCGCGACGCGGTTCGATGAACATACAACACCATGCCTTCCCAGGTGGGCTGTCTGACCTAGTGACATTGTGAGTCAGCTGACTGTATATAACCTATCACTTAACCACTAACTCTATGATCTTAACCATGTCAAACCTTTTTCATGTTTTACACTTTAATATGTATGTAATTGTTTAATTTGTACTTGAGCGCGCTGTCCCCTTACCATGCCACGCCACATTATGCCCAGACTTGCAACACACCGGTCACCTTTCATACTAGGAATCAATTCATTCTCAACTCATAATCTTTCATGTTATACACATTGTTTACTACAAAATAGTGTTATTAAATGATATAGATAGTAAAAAGGGCCTTAAGGTCTTTTGCACTAACACTAGATCCATATATGGGAAAAGAACTGATGTATTTAGACTGATTTCTCATGCAGACATTACTGGTATTGTTGAATCCTGGTTAAAACCTTCCATATTAGATGCTGACTTGTTCATTCCCGGATATCAATATATAAGGTTAGATCGTTATCCTAATAGAGAGAAAACAGCTGGAGGTCTCATGTTGTACCTACGATATGATTTGATTGCTGTTCCAGATCTTCACCATTCCTTTATTGAAAAAGAATACGAAATACTATGCACGGATATAACTGTGAATGTCACTAAATATAAAATTTTTGTATGCTACCGACCACCAGATTGCCTAGATAAGGCTGCCATATATAGTAAATTATCTGACCTGCTGAAAAATGTATCGAAAAAATAATTATAATGGGTGATTTTAATTTAATTTGCTATGTAAGAAAGATGTCGACGATTCAAAAGTTGATGAATTCTGTACTGGTAACAAAGTTTTCCAGCTAATTAATGAAGTTACACGTCCTGTATCTAATACTTTATTAGATCATATATATACAAATGTCCATAATACATCTAGCTCTGGTCTAACTGACGTGCATATTTCCGACCACACTCCTATCCATATGATTATTAAATGTGATAGAAACAAATTAAAGAAAAAGCTAGTCACAGCTAGGTCTTATAGACACTATGATTATCTTACTTTTAAGAATATGTTGATACGAGTTAATTGGGCAGATGTGGTACTATTACAAGATCCCAACGAAATGTGGGACAGAATTATTTCTGTAATCTTATCTACTTTGGATATAATGTGTCCTGTTAAACAATTAACTATACCTGAATATACTCTTACCTGGCTAACACAACCAATCCTAGAACTGATGCGAGTTAGAGACAAGTTGTATGCCAGAGCTAGATGAACAAACAGTGTAAATGACTGGGACATTGCTCTATACTACAAAAAGATTGTCGAAAGAGAATTGTTTAATAGCCAAAAAAATGAAATCAGCGCCTTATTGGAATATAGGAAAACCGACCCCACCAAATTTTGGAAAGCAATTCAATTATTACTACCCCATAAGACAAGCAGCACTCTTATTAAACTACGAAATAATACAACAAACCTCAATATTAAAAAACCTTCTGCCATTAAGCATTGCAAAAATTTTATACTCAAGGATGCATTCTTCGCCATCTCTGAAGTCATACATGTACTGTATAATAGATGCTTACAGAAAACAATTTTTCCTGTGAGATGGAAGGCTGGGACAGTGGTACCCCTCCATAAAAAGTCAAACTCACTTGACGTAAATGACCTTAGACCTATAAGCCTACTACAAACCCCAGGTAAATTACTAGAAAAGATCGTATGTACCAGACTGCAAAAATATATGGAAGATAGAAATTTGTTATGCCCTTCTCAACATGGTTATAGAAAGGGGTACTCGACCCAAACAGCCATCACTGAACACCTTTACACTATAATGCAACACATTATTGTTAATAAACCTGCCTATTGTCTATATTTGGATTATAAAAAAGCATTTGATACTGTCTCACACTTAAAATTATTGAAAAAATTGAAGGTCTTAGGATTAAATGAGGCGACTTGTAAATTTTTCAATAATTACTTAACCCAGAGAAAACAATGTACCCTAGCTAATAATATTGTATCCCCCTACCAGCAGCTAACATATGGAGTTCCCCAGGGCTCTGTACTGGGTCCTGTACTTTTTTCTGTCTATATTAACACCCTACCAAAATGTGGAATTTTTGACTGTACTCTATATGCGGATGATGCTGTTATCATAACCGATACCCCCCAAGCGATGAGGAGTGCAATCACTAGAATTAGCAAATGGTGTATAAATAACTCCTTGACAATTAATACTGCTAAAACAAAATGACTGATGTTTAATGATGTATTACATGACAATTCTCATTTTTTGTTAAATGGATCTATTGTTGAAAGGGTGTATAGTTTTCCATATCTTGGTGTCACCTTAGATCCTGATCTAAAATTTGTAGAACACAGAGAGAAATGTGTAAACAATATTAAGAACAGAATTTATCAACTTGCCAGAGTGAGAAAATTCTTAGACATTCCTTCCGCCTTAGATATGTACAAATGCATGATTCTACCTATAATAGATTATTGTGATTTCATATGGGACAGAGACTATAGGGGGGAATCTGCTGAATTACAATTACTACAAAATTGGGCCGTAAGAATTGTTTATATGGTTAGATTGGAAGAAAATCCATTAATGACCACCATACAAATACAAAATGCTAGCGGCTGTCATGTACTAAGAAGGAGGAGGGATGTACACTTATTATTTTATGCTTTTAGATTAGCCCAAAATCCCAACTTAGTTGACATTAGGAACCTCCCCACCAGATTACACACTGGTAAAAGACTACTCGTTCCACACTGTCTAAAGCCCATATTTATCAGAAGTGCCTTTTATAGGGCCTGTTGTAGGTGGAATCAATTACAATCTAAATACACTCATATTGACACACTAGTGCTTTTCAAGAAAGAAATTAAAAATAACTATCCTGATTGTTTTATGTGAAAAACTATCTTGATGTACTGTCATACGCTACTTCCTTATCATCTCATCTCATCATTAGTTAATTAATTAATGATATTGATCTGAGACACGGTCAACCATTTTACCATCTTGATTGTCAATGTCTTAGATAATTATGTTGAACCTCAAATGGTGTTTTTTTTATCATATATTTGTATCATTGAGGGGGCCTGATTTAACAACCACAATGCGTGGGTATCAGGTATTCTTAATGCATTTACTTTGTATATGTATTAACCCAATAAACTACTTTTAAAAAAAAAGAGAGGAGGAGGTCTTTCTCACGTCGACAGGGTGATTTTATTTCACACCTAATTTTGATTGAGTCAAAATGTATGCAAAGACCCTGTAGCCTATGTTTGACCTATTTAGTCTTGTATCTGAGGCCCATGTCACAAGTCTCTTCTAAGAATAACCCATGTAACAATGTCTATTTCAGTGGTCTACACCCATAATCATCCTTTTATATGAACAGCCATGAAACTTATAATTAAATCACTTAATTTTATCTTTATTTTCTTGTTACTTTAACACATATCTTTTTTTTCAGTTCTGCCTATCTTGAGATACTTTGCGTCTGGGAGCTTTTATGCCATGACTGGGGACTCTCAGAAAGTCTCTAGGACTGATGTCTGGCATGCTTTGAAAGATGTAGCGGGCTTCTTCTACACCAACAGAAACAGGTTCATCAAGTGGCCCCAGTGCATTCGAGGCCAAGGTGGAAGCTGCCCTGAAGGTGTATAGGCACAAGGTGAAACGCAACGAGGAAGATGTTGAGCAGAGGACTCCATTTGTCTTCAGGTTCGTAGACGGTACTCAGATAGCTGTCAAGGAAAATGAGAGCCTGTATGTCAACAGAAATGGATACCACTCCATTAACACCACAGTAAGTTTGTACTTTGCTTTCTATTTTAAATGTTACATAATTTTATTTCAGGTCACCACCTGTTGGATGAAGCAAGGCCTCCATATTTTTTGTTTATACATAAATCATTTATCAGCATATATTATATAATTTTGTCAGCACTGAGAAAAAAAAACTTACATAAATAATTTTGTTCAGGTCATAAGTGACTATGACAAGAAAATCACGTACATTGACCCAAGGTGGCCCGGCTCCGTCCATGATGCGTATGCCCTAAGCTCCTGCCCTGTTGGCAATGAGATTGAGTCAGAGGTGCGGGAGGACTTTGTCCTATTAGGAGATGCGGGGTAAGAGCGTTTTTTCCCTCCCTTGTTGTGAAACAAGCATTATTTGAAGTCATATTGTGTGTAATCGTTGTGAGCTCTTTGGTTGACCAGCATACCCCTGTTTTCTAAGAATCAATACCCCTCTTCCTATGGTACAAGATAAGTTTTTTCCCCCTCTTTTCCCTTCTTTCCCTATCTAGGTGCATCTTCATTTTATCCCCTTTTCCTTTTCAGATATGGAAAAAGGCGAAACCTTTTCACTCCTTACAAGGACGAGATGTCTCCCAAGATCAGAAGTTACAACATATGGCATCGGAAGAGCGGAGTACGCATAGAACAAGCAATAGGGATCCTGAAGCAGTGTTGGAGGTGAGCATGGTTTCCTTTCTTTATTCATAATATTCTTTTATTATTCAACATTTGGTCCATTATGTAAGGGTTTATCGTCGGTTTTAATTTTATTATACCTTCCCTATATTCAAAGCAACCTTTTTGAATTCCTGGTCTCAGTTTTTTTTCTTTTTCAGGGTCCTAGACTCATCTGCAGGCTACATACGCCACAAGCCACAGACAGCAGCCAGAATCATCTACAGCTGTGCCTGTCTCCACAACGTTGCCATTGACCATGGGATCCGAATAGTAAAAGACCAAGATGATCCTTTCAGACCCCTCCCAGTTCCTTTGGCTCAGCCCACCCAGAGGACACGACAAGAGGAAAATGACCGCAACAAGAGCTTTCGACAAGCTTACGTAGAAAAGTTTTTCTAACGTAAATCCTGAACTAACCTTTTTTGAAAAAATGGGTTTTGAATCCAACTTACAGTTATAAATAAGTTAACTTTATTTATAAGTATTTATCCCAAATATCAGACCACATAGCATGTACAAAGAACGTAATTTAAAGTATCTCTGAGAAATAAGCATATTCATAGGCTTGTTTTTATATCCTATAGGCTTGAATTGATGTCTGTGCAAGATAACCTCAGGCTTTAATCAGGCATATTTAAAAAAATTAAAGTCATTCTTAACTAGAGACACAAGAGACATAATACATGTACAGAAAAAAAAGCACCTTAAAGTAAATATATTTATTTATAGCCATTGTTTGTACTGTAGTTTTCTAGAAGTTTTACATTTCACAAGAGCAGCTTTGATAAAAGACTTCTCTTTCTCTTTGTTTCACCTGAAGCAAAAGTAGGTGTATTGTTATATTTGAAATAAATAAAATCTTTCTCTTGATATCCAACACAGTGCATAAAGTCTTTGTCCGTTTTTGGGTTATCAATTAACACATAAATGTTATATGGCTTGAGCTATTTTCCTTCCTTAGCTGCTAACCTTGCTTCTCTTATCCTTGCCCTTTCTGCTTTTCTTTTTGCCTTCTCCTGACACAGAGCTGTAAATTCTTTTCTTGTGCACTTAATCACTGTGGTTTCTCTGACTTTCTTTGCTCCTTTAGCCTTCTCGGCCAACTGTGTTTTCCTTTCTTCCCTTTCTTCCGTGAAGTCTCTTTGACAATATCGCGCCACCTTTGATCTTCTTCCTCATTCCTTCTCTCCTCCTTCGTCTTTTTCTTATGCTCCCTCTTTCTCTCCTCTTTCTTCATCCTCTCTTTCCTGTGAGTCTCCTTGTCCTTCTCTTTTCTTGGTATCTTTGTGACCTTCATCTTCTCTTTAACTTTCCTGAAGTCACTTGTACCAGGCTTCCATATATCCTCCTCCTTCATGGTAGGTTCTGCTCTAGTTTGTGAAGGGTTCAGTTCCATGGCTGTTACTCCAGGTATGCCCCTGACCGCCTCCTCCTTCAGGAAATAAAGCTTTAGCCTGTACTCCCGACATCTGCATCTTCTTGGGTGGAGGTCCGCTTCCAGTCTTTTTGATTTCACGTCGTAGGGTGTTGTACTTTTTCGTCTGTTTTTGAGTGAAGTCGGACATCTTGTCTCTGCATTGTCGCACCATACGGTGTGTCTTCGCCTCCATGTTAACATACAATGCCACGTCTCTCCACGCCTGGCGGCGCACTTCCCTTCCAGACTGAGTCCCTGAGAAGTGGAATTTGATAGCTCCACGGTTCATGTTCACTGCATCCATTAGAGCGTCCACTTCTTTCTTCCCCCATCTGTCTTTGTTCACCGGCATGTCTTCTATCAAGGGTAGGTCCTCTCCCTCACTCTCAGAAGAACTTGCATTAGAATTTCTATCTTTTAGCTGAGCTGCAGCCAGGGAGGCAGGGAAGTTGTTAGTGTCATATAAAGTGTCACGTTCAGTAGGTGGACAATAAACCACAGTTGATGCTTCCGAGTCCTTGCCCCTTAAAAGAAGCTGCCTTTTCTTTTTGTGTGCAAGAGGCATGACCTTGGCATCCTAAGGAAAAAGAAAAACTCATATTAAATTCCTCTTTAGTACATAGTTATTCTTATACCGGTAACACAACGAGAAAATACTTTAGTCGTTGTGACAACTTTTCTCGTTGTGCAACGTCGTGAATTTGGCGGCCATGCGCACTGAAAAAATGACTTCAATATGCAAATAATTAACAAAAGTAAGTTTTTTACATGTTCCCTGGAATAAAAAAAAGACAGTTAATGCACAAGAGTCGCATACCTTATCTCTTTTCCTCTCCATTTGAGATGTAGACAGCTTGGACAGGATACAACCTTTACCTTAGTTGTGACGTCACTCCTTCACACCAGTGTCGCCCCCTGTGCACAGCGACTTTTTTTTAAAGCAAACTCTTGTTGTGAGGGACGTACATGTACATAAATTAGTACGTTTAATTTAAATTTAGAAAAAAAGAGGATGGTTTCATTAAAGGGGTGTACCTGTTTGGGGAAAAAGGGGGCCTGTCCCCCCTGAAATTGGGCCAGGCTATTTCTCTTTAGAACAGGAAAAGTTGGCCAAAAAACTTCTGGCCTCCTTATTTTTCTTTGGTTTACCCCCCTCGCCCCCATGCCATGAAGTCACAATGAAAACAAAAATTATCATATTATATCAAGGAGATGACAGGGAAACAATTTTCATATATTTACTTTATTAAGTAGTCCAAGCTTTGACTGAAACAACGAAGAAATAGTCTCATACAATAAAAATCTCGAAGTCTTCTTGAAGAAAGTACTAGTTTTGTGATGTAAAAAGCATAAAGACTAGAATAGGTAAGTTAAACCATTTTCTCGTAACAACTTAAATGTAAATAACACGATCAATGTCTGTTTTTTCGTTGTAGTTGGATATCTTTGACTTTTGGTTGAAAGTCTTCTTTAATATAATAAGTCATATATATAGTAAAGTGGGGTCTCTTCTTTTGTTGACCCTGGAACATGTGAATTATTTGACATTGTTTATATGAGACAACACTTTTCTCTCTGTTGGTTGTAACTCTTGGATAACATGATTACTCGGAAGTAAAATAGACAGGGCTCTTCTCTTTTGTTAACCCTAAAAAATCAAACTCTGACTTGAGTCAGTCTGTAGAAAACAAAAAAAAATTAAATGACATATACGCTACACAGGAAACACTGTTGACCCTCGTGGGAACTAACTTGACCTTACACATCAAGTAGAACTTGTAAGTAAGTTAACTTCACATGACCATGTTAGAATATCAGGTATAAGAGTCCCTTCATTTACGCTTCACTCCTCGCTTAGCTTTCTTAGGAGCATTTCTACCTCCGTCTGCTCCTGTCCTCTTGCGGGTAGTTGGACCCTGTCTCGTGTCATCACTAGTCTCTTCTCCTTTTGAGCTTTCCTTATCCTGTGGTGTGTTGTTTGAGTCTGTCTCTAAGTGCATTCTACCCAGAGTAGAAGCAGCTCCCATGACTTCTTCCTCACTCCTACCCTCTGTCTTAACTGTCGCCTGAGGCAGTTCTTTACATCTGAGTACAATTCCACCTTTGCTAACATCTATGTAGGTTTGCTTGGATGCACCGGCCTTGGGTGGTGGCCTTGCTCTAGTTCGCGCATAGGTAGAAAGAACCAAAGTCAGTCCAAAATTCCCTTCGGGGACTTCACTTGTAACATCTATCATTGAATCATCATGACAAAATGGTTCTAAAACGGATGGCTTCTCTTTTCTCTGGTCACTGGGCTCAACAGGATGTTCTACAGCTAAAGTGCTCCCGAAAGAAGAGAGGGGAGCAATAATTTTGTAAGACTGAAAATATTGGTCTCGCATTTCAGGTGCATAAGATTCACACTTACTTGCCTCCTGTAAGGCAGTAACGGGGTCTGGTGTGGGGTCTGGTGTGTTCGCATGGGGCAGGTGAGCATTAGCGGGTTCCAAAGTGACACAGTAAGGGATGAGTGCACCAGGATGAGATGTACTTTGCTCTTGGATGGCTTGTGATGTACTAGCCACAGCTTCATAACCACTTTGAGGGTGACCGAGTGTCACTGTAGTCTCCACATGTGGCTGAATGAATGTTCCTTGAGTAGCACAGGGAGCCTGACAGAGTATTGCTGTAGGCATCATATGAGTAGACACCCCCAGGAGATTTCCTTCGTTGTGAGTGGGAGACTGAGACAGAGTGGCTGTAGACCCAGGTTCTGCAGATGACCCCTGGAAAAGAGTACCATCTTTGCCAGTTGGAGACGAAGACAGAGTGACTGTAGACCCAGGTTCTGCACATGACACCTGGACAATTCTACCATCGTTGCCAGTTGGAGACTGAGACAGAGTGGCTGTAGACCCAGGTTCTGCACATGACCCAGGGACAAGTGGAGCTCCGTTGCCAGTGGGAGGTTTGAGGATAGCAAGATGTGCACCCGAGAAGGGGGAAGAACCCATGACAAGAGTCCCTTGTTCAGTAACATGCAGCAAGTTGTCGCTCGAAGCGGACTTTGGGTCTACAGTGACAATTTTGAACTGGCCCGACAAGGTATCCTGTTTTACCGCTAGGATCTGGGTGTCTAGGTGGGGCAGATCTGCAGTCTGTGTTAGTGCATTTGACAAAACGCTTTTTTTCCCCTCGGTTAAATAGATCAGCTTACCAACCACTTTTATCAGTTGCGCAACGTTGCGACTGCATGTCGCCTGATTGTCTATAATGTTCTTCCTCTGAGAGGACAGAGTTTCTATTACTTCAGTAAACCTCTCAACTAGATTCAGGGTCCTGTCTTCATGTTCCCTCCTGTTTGATTCCATTGTTACTACAAAAGACTCCACTTAAGCCAGACGTTCATCCATTTGTTCTCTTTTAACCTCGTCTTTACAGCTTACTTTCCTGACCCTTCACTACCAAAGGACAGCTTCTTACTGCTGCCTTTTCCCCCTGACTTTTGTTGGGCTATCCTGGGGCTGCGTCTGACACCCTCCTTAGGGGAAACTCCTTTAGGGGTGGAAGTGAGAGGAGGACTCACAGATTGACTGACGCCAGTTAAGTCTACTACGTCGTCATTTTCAATAACGTCTACCACCATGTCATCAGATTCACTTTTCTCTTTGTTTCGGTCATCCTCTGTTAAGTCCACGTCAACAGATGCAGCGTTTCTCACCGCCCGCCTCCCAGGTTTTTTTAACGGAGCCTTCGCTTTGGATTTGACAGAAAGAGAAATTTCAGAAGGAGGATTCTTTGAACTTTTAACGGATGCAGGCTTAGAACCTCCCTTAACTACAGCCGGAGAAGCCTCTTTCTTGACAACTGTTTTTGGCTTGGTAGTAGTTGGTTGCGTTTTTCGGCCCTGGGTGGTTTGGGTTACACTTAACTGGTTAGCTAGCGTAAGTTCTTTCTCTGATGGTATATGAATAACATTCTTAGCTGTCACTGCACATGCACTTTGTGGTTTCACCTTGCCAGTAGGAGAAGGGAGCGTTCTCCCCTTCTGCCTTTGATTCTTACGTCTCTTCTTTTCTTGCTCTACGGCATCTGTGTAGTGAATGACCTCACCTGAAGGACCTACAAGGGAAAAAAGGAGATAATTTTTAGAAAGTGTTCATGGCACTTTCTCTTTGTGGCAGATAAAGGAGGGATTTATTTTCTTTGAACTGAAGCTCTATCATGAAGCTCTTTGAAGAAAATTATTTTATCATTATGTGTCTGAACTGACACCAAGGTCAAAGGCTGGTTTGGACTACATTAAAGAGAATGGGACTTAAGTTATGTCTGGAGGAGGGAATATTCCAAAAGGATGGGTTAATTTTTTAGGAGGACAAACACATGTTCAACAAAAACAAGGTTTGGTTATTCTCACCTGCAATTCTCTCCACGCCTTTATATTTCAGGCACATTACTTCTGTGAGAGTACAACCTTCAACCGCATAGCCCGCGCCTATGTCGCTCAGCAAATTCTCATTCTGTCAAATAAATTCATTCTCTTTTTATACTTATTCAGATATAAAATAGTCTTTTTTTTTGTATTTGACACAAAGTAGACAACTTGGTTATAAGAAAGAGACTCGTGGTAAGACGAGCATAAGTTTTGTTGTATAACAGCTTTCCATGTACCTTGAGAGAGTCACTTTGTTATATATATTTTCTTTTTCCCTTGTTCTGTGACTTTAAATGCTTTCCTTATTCACAAAGACTCACAGTCTTACCTTCGTCTTCAGCTTTCAGAAGAAGTCATTTAAATGGTGCCGTGTCTTCTGTAGATCTCTGTCCGCGTTCTGTATGCTGTTCACAGTGGCTAAAAGAAGAAAGGTAAAATCAGTAAGGCTCTTTGACAGAAAAAAACCAGCCATGTATTTAACAGAAAGATTATTTTATAATAGGCACCTATTTACTTATCACGCACATGAAGAGAACGTAAGGAAATTTTATCTGAAAAAGATAAAAATGGTGTCTCTCCTTTTAATATGAGATACTCGACTGTACTTGAGTTCAAGTCGAC